>JAVYIG010002083.1:0-272638 GCA_035222895.1 Strongylocentrotus droebachiensis | reverse complement strand
ATTGTTGTGTTACATTGACCAGCAAAACCAAACAAAGATGGAGTTGCGTACCAGCCGATTAATAAATATTTTTTGAAAACGCTTTTGCAAATTTTTTAAAATATCTTACTAAATAATAACAATAATAAAGAAGCAAAAAACCGAAGTTTTTTGGGTCAAATCGAAATTGAATTTTTGATGTTGATATCTATCACAAATTCTAACCTTTTTTCTAATGTAGGCCTAGCTATATATAAACATGGAAAGTTAGTAGAGTATGCACATAGATCGGCAAAGCGACAATTCGTGTATTAACACAACAAGTCAATTCATTAATAGCCTGCGAACCCGTATGACGTCACGTGTCAAACGTCAAATGAGACATATGTCGCAATTTTTGCAATCGATAGGCATATATTCAAGTAGTGCACTCAAGGTAAATTGGTATGCAAGATTTGTTTGTGCTTAATCTTTTTTTGTTCATCAACTTTCAAATGTTCACCTTATTTATTTATTTATTTATTTATTTATTTATTTCTAATCTTTGACAGGGTAGCCCATTCACCAAGAAGTAGTGGTCTTCCATGGGGCCCTGAATAAACATGAACATATTTACATCGTTTATAACGTTTCGTTTATACAAAATAATACTCATTTGCAAAATAAACATATATCTTTAACCTAGTAAACAGTAATGTCAATAGGAACTTCCTTTTGACACTTAATCAATATTTTGAAAATATTGATTAAGTCGCAATTATGTGAATAAGTCATGTTAATATTACAGAACATGCACGTAGTGTATGTTCGGCTGAGCCATTCACAAATTACAACTTTGTTTAAACAATCTCTTAAATGAATTTACAGAGGAAGCCGTTATCATCTGACTTTATGAAATAGGCAAAAATGTTCAGAACATCAATCTTATCTCCAGCGTATAGTTGACGAGACAAAACAAATGCATTCTGTCCGAGCAACCAGGGGGGCGTTTCACAAAACTTGTCATCAGTGACAAATTACAGTTTTTGTTATAAGCTAATGAAATCCCTGCTTCTGATTGGTTATCAGCAGATTTGTCACTGATTTTTGTCACTTGTCATTGAAAAAAGGCTTTGTGAAACGGGTTCCAGATGTGAGTATCTGGGAAGGAGTTCAACAATTTGGCAGAAATGCCTACTGAATTTTTTGTTTTATTTTCATTTAATATTGACAGGTAGTTTCTTACAACTTTAAGGTTCTTTATTTAACTGAGCAAACCGATTTCTCGGTCAAGCTCCGCTATCAGCGAGCCCGGGGAATTTTAGGACTCTGCGTGGGTGTGGTCGTTAGTGTAGCTGAGCTAGCAGGCAGCTGTATAAGACTGCACTGTCGTGTATACAATTGCACAACTACATGTAATTTTTCAGTTCTATGCTTTACCTCTTTTCAGAAATTCTATTTCTGTTCTCCATTCATTCAATTACTGTTAGACAGTGTACTATATTGCAGTCGAAAGGTATCATAGACTTATTTGTATTATGTGGTAGTCTACGTGTGCATTTTTATTCGACTCGAGCACGAGTCGAAGGTTAGGAGCCGGAAATATAGTAACATTTGTATACTTCCTTGGAATGTGTCCTTAGAAAATGTGGCTTTGATGTTCATACATTAACTTTGGTAGTCAGGTTTATCATCGTCACGTTTGGCAAGAAATAACCTGATGACCTATTGATTTGTGAGCGAGGGAGAAACCAAGATAATGGGGGAGGAGGGAGAGGGCGTCCCACAACAGGACCTATAAGAGCCATTGATTAGTAGAGTGTGACCAACCTAGTTTAATTTGGGCAACATATAGCGAATACTGCTTTGTTGGGCAAACACAGAACAAAATAATCTACGCCATGTTGTGACCAAGTGAAACCAAGTCGGCCAAATTCTGTGTATAAATGGATCTGGGACCAACAAAAATGTCCCTCCAAAAATGGCACTTCTAAGCAAATAAAGTACTACCGCGGCAAAAAAAATAGATGCCCCTCCTTAGGAGAAATGTGTTCCTTTTTTTTCTGTTGCTCGCTTAAATAATATTCTTGACCCATTCGTGTGCTTTGTTCACTCATTGCAGTCCCCTGCCCGCCCCGCCACCTAGGCCACCCCGTCCCCCTAAAACAAAATTACAAAATATGGAATTATTGAATTGTGGAATCATGAACAGTTAATGAATTAATGCATATAGAAGTGTCAATTAAGTTAATAATTTTGTTGATCTAAGTTCAAGTAGAGTAATCAATATGATATATTTTCGTGGGTTACGTACAGGATAAAATAGCATGGACTTGCTAGCATTAATCTCAACGTACCGTACAACTTTTTTAAAGAGCGCCATCTAAAACAAAATGTCGACGTGACCTGTAAGTAAGTCTGAGATGGTCTGCCGTGTAACCTATCGAATTGAGACATTGATGATGATATGAAATTTTAAAATGACGATGATTGCGGATGATGATGATGCTGCTGCTGATGATGGTGGTGATGACATCTTAATAATTATAATCTTCATAAATTACATGATTATTATCAACATATTTTCATCAACATCATCATAATCATCATTATCATCATCATCATTGCCATCATTCTTCATCACTACTACCAACATAATCATAATCATCATTACACCCATCGGCCATGTCATCACTATCATCATCTATTTCATCCCCGACCTTGTCATCTACGTCATTATTTAAAAAAAACAACCTTGTCACGGTATTGCTGTCATCATCATTTTCAATGTTTATATCGTAATATCATCATCGTCATAATCTTCATCATCATCGTCATCATCATCATCATCATTCGACTCCGTTTAAATCATAACTATAGACAATCAATTATTCTACATCACTATCACATAGTCAACATCAACATCACCACTGCCATTATCCCTATTTATTCCTTTCATTCATTTGATATTTATAAACGTAACAACAGACCATAAACAATGCATGTGGATTGCTGAAACTAAGTATTTACTTTTGTATTTTGTATAAGGGTTACTGTTTCAAGAATCAAATTTTAAAAATAAAACAAAACCAAAAAACGAACAACAACCAAAACAATAAACATAAAACAGCAAGACAAAAAAATAAACAGATCATCATCATCATTCACCACCATTAGCAGAATTACTGGCAGTTGTTTGTTGTACATTCTATCATCTTTAAAACGGACTTTAGCGACAAATGAGACTTTCAAAGGAAGTACGATGAGCTTTTGAACAGCAGCAGCACTTTAATAATTGATCCATATTCTTACATTAAGAGTGACAATATTCTTGCTTGGCATTTACTTAACTTTCAAATAAAACGATTTATTTTCGCCTCAAAATAAAGACTGATACATACACAGGTTTATATAGAAAGAAAGACAAATTATTGTTGTGATGATAGTTTCTACAATGTTTATGATATACTTTACATTACCTCATATTTCATGTTATGATAAATTTGTCCCAATTTCTTTAACTTGTTCATACACATACAGAACATTTTAGGTTATAGTTGTAATACATGTTTCTATACATTCACACAAACAATCCTTGTTCTGTTGTTCTTCTTACGAAACAATATACATTGTCCAAAAAAGAATGTCAAAGAGAAGACTGAGTTCTGGTAAAAAAAAGGTAAATACTTTCTGAGCTTCCTCGTATTTTGTATATCAAGTCAAACAAATATCATTGTAGAAATATCTCCTAAAAGAGAACGCAGTTAAAATACCAAATATGACAAGATATAGGTGAAGAGTAGAGTTTGGGTCCAATATACTCCTGACATTGCATGTGATCTTCAGCAAGCTGTAGTCTGTTGGTCAAAGGCTTTTCTATTATGATAATCTAAAACCTCACAGTATACATGCAGACTTATGTTTTAAATATTGAACTTTCAACATTTGCTTCTAGGCAGTATTCTTCACAATGTCAACATTATTGATTTGAATTTGATAGGAATTACTATTGGTCGTCTTACTTACATGCTTATATGCATAATTATTTCATTCTTTATATTATTAATATGTATCCTTCGCGTGATTTTTCATATTTTTTTACAAATATGTTTTGTTAAATGAAATATTCATGTTACATGTAAATTCAGTTTTCCTTTAAAAGACAATGTACTCGCTTGACCAGAATTCAACGTAAACTTAAAGAACTTAATGAAATATATTACACAGAGTTATTGCGTTTTCGTTAAGCTTAGGTTAACGATGATCCATTTTCTCAAAATACTTTGTAAGCTTTAGGAGTTTGAGATTACCCGGTGATGTACACGAGTGCTCTTTTTTGGCTTCTTTCAATTATGATTCTTAAAATATAAAAAAATCAACATATTATACAGAAACTGTACTGTTGAAACTTCACCAACAATATTATCTATGGGATAACCACAACAAAGTCTCATAAATATTGACGTATAAATCTTATACTTTCTCAACACTATAAAAATGTCATTTCTCAAAGAACTGGAGTTGCAGAATTAAATATTCTTACAGGGATGGTACTCTACCCAAATAAATTTACATGTAACCAACAAAGTATAGAATTTTTTTCCATTTCACATTGTGTGTAAGGTCTGCTATTAAAGACGATCGAGTAACATGTAATACAGTGTTATCATTGATGATCTCCATCTATACATATATCAAACATACAACTTTATTATTATATAGCTTCATCTTTTTACATGACAGTGACATTCAACCAAAGCAACTAGTTATTATCAGTTAGAATACTAATTACTGTTTTTTCATTAAACATTTCCTCATAGTCATATACATATTTAAGTTTCCAGTTTCAAGTTTACTTCCACTCATTACGAAGATAACAGCAATAAAAGCATACATTTGAAAATACAGATTATGATCATAATTTATACACATGTATATATGCATTTATATTAATTAAACGTGTACGTAAGCTGATAAGTGAGAAAATGAAATAAAACTAAGTCCAGAGTGGAGGAGCGGACAGAGGCCAAAGACCTGTCCAGGGCTAGGTTCTTGTAGTCTTGATTAATTAAAAATATTATTCTAAAACATTAGTAATTGAAAAAGAAAGAAGTAAAGATATAGATAACTATTATTATGACGATTCACAGCATGTGAGTAAATACATTTATTTCAGGAAATCAGTCAATAGTACTTTGATTTTCTCTTGACTGATGACAGGTTTTATATTGACTCTATCAATGTCTACTAACAATGCCACTTCAGTTGTAACAATCATGAGCCAACCATACCAACGGCTTCACTTCTCTCGATCATACTCTGGCGCGTACGCAGGGGGGGGGGGGGGGGGTTAGGGGGTTAACCCCACTTTGGTATTTTTTATGTGTGTATTTTTAAGAAAAAAAACCTAAAACCCCCCTTTCAAAATGTTAACCCCCCCCCCCCCCCTTGAAAAAATCCTGCGTACGCCCCTGATCATACTATACGTATATACACACAATAACAATAATCAAATCCACGTCCATAAATCTACTAGTATTTCGATTCCACGTAAGCTTCTATACCAAGTAAAGTAAACTGAAGAGATACGCATGATATAATGAAACATTTTTTGCGGCAAACAATGCCGTTTCCAACATAAGAGTGCAAGCATGATTATTGCAATAATATATTTCAAAACATGCATAGGCCTATTTTTTTAAATATATCAATGACATTTAATTTTCATTTTCATTAATTATGTATTTTTACTATCATTATATTACCTATTTATTCATTTAGATTATTATTCTTTTTTCATATAACACAAGTCTGATATTATATATACGTAATAAAAATGTACATACGTAATATATTATTAGAACATCATGTATAATTTATTTCAAGAGAATAATTGAAATTCATAATTCATCACGTTAGGAGAAAAATGTTCAATGCTTTATAATTGTGTAGTCTTTGTTATATCTTTGTTTTGCTTGCTAATTGTTTGTTTTTCTTTTCTTTTTGCTCAAAAATTATTTTATTGAATTTTGTATGAGTGTAGGCCTATGTGTTATATTTTTCCAAGCGGTTATATTTACATTTTCCCGAAGCGCGCAGCGCTGAGGGAAAATTTACTGACAGGAGGGAAAATATAACTCCCTTCAGGTCCGAAGAATGTTATATGCCCCTTGCCAGTCAATATCTGTTTTGAAAATTTAGAGGGAGTCCATTTTTAGTTGCGCGGGAAAAAAAAAATCGAGGATAAACACAATTTAAAAAAAAAATGTGAGAACAAAAATATTTCAAGACGATTCGAGAAAGAAAAAAAACCTTAAAAATATTTAAAAAACAAAAAATTCTCGTAATTTTTTTTAAAAATAATAATTTCACGGGAAAAACAAAATTCGATAATTTTTTTTTTTTTTTTATGAAGAAAGCGTTTTTGAGGAGGCAACACAAATGTGGAACAAATTAAAACAAGGGTAAACGAACAAAATCGAGACAGAAAATTGACCATCGGTATTGGTGTAAATGGTGACATACAGTCCTCAAGAGGGCGACATACATTGATTAAACATATATTCATTTCACCAGCTGGTGAATATAACACTGGAAGGTGACCGGCCAGGAAAATATAACAATTACGGTCCTCGCAATCGATATCACGTGACGAGATCTGGACCAATCACTTCTCGGTATCTGTCTAAGCTATTTAATATACCCTCCCATGCCATAAGTATTGCAACATGATGAAATTCGTTAAATTTGTGGTTAAATTTGTGTAGATGGGAACATTGATAACGCCAAATATCGAGATATTCTGGACGCCCACTTGTTTCCATCCATTGCTAACATCTTTGGCAACGCGCAACACCCGTTCGTCTTCCAGGATGACAACGCACCGGCACACAGGGCAGCCAGGATGGACCAATGGTATGACGAAACTGGCGTCAACAGGGTGCAGTGGCCGGCGCAATCACCAGATGCTAACCCGATAGAGAATCTGTGGGATGACATCAAGAGAGCCAACACCAAAGACCGACCAACCACGAGGGAAGGTTTGGTCCGCTCTATCTTCAGGGCCTGGGGCAGCATCACCCAAGAAAGATTGCAAGGACTCTACGCGACGATGCCAAGAAGGATGCGCGCCATCATTAGAAGGCGAGGATATCCAACAAAATACTAGAGACTCGTGAATCTTACATGAAAAATGACTATTGATATATCAATAAAATGTGCCTGATAGTATGATAAAAAATGATGCACTACATATTCATTAAAACAGCACTCATTTTCAATTATTTGTCTCCTGTGTAATGTGTGTGTCTATGTTGCAATACTTTTGGCACGGGAGGGTATATGTGTATCGCAATACCATGCAACACGACGAAAGTCCATTGTTAAATGGACGATTAATATGATCCTTATGTACCTTAACCTTATGAACCTTTTGATACTGTACTGTTATCATTCATGGACTGCATGGTGTGATGGTAAGTTCAAAATATAGAGTCTATCAGGAGTACAGAAAGCAATCTCCCCCGATCGGAACTCGCGGAGATAGTACCAGCTTCTCTCAGGCTTCTCAATCTTGTGATCAGAGATGAGAGTCTGGACGTATTTCAGATCGCTGGTGTACTCATCGATACTTACCAACCCACGATCATGCTTGACCCAAGCGATCAGGATTGAATTATTCTGAGTCACAGCAGCGTATGGGTAAACATATAATTTCTCTACTATATTTTTTACTTTGCCATTTGTGTCAATAATGCTTACACTAAAACCCCTTTTAGCGATCAACAAGTCATTATAACTAGTGAGCGTCACAGGTAAATAGCCATACCAATTTAATGTGGGTATCTCCCTGATCGCCTTCCCGCCTGCTGGTGAGAATACCAGGATCGTCTCGGCTTTCCAGTATACGACATAGATCAGATTATTACTGTCTACAGTAAGACTATTAATCCCACCTTCATCATTACTCAGTGTATCAAACGTTACATCCAGCTTCTCTGACTCTTCTGTGTACATTATGACGTCATTGTTGTTAGTTCCTACGACATACCGACCATCAGACAGGTACCCTATGTCACGGATACCAACATCCTTGAGGACTGTCTTCTGCAGCTGACCATCAGCAGAGAAGATATCGATTCCTCCTGTGCTGTATCCCACTGCCATCCTACCATCGGGTGTAGCAGCCATGCCATTCAAGTTGTCTTTCTTAGAGAGTTCTCCATCACATACCGATACACATTTCACGAACCTAACCTCACTAATGTTCAACTGATCACATTGAGTGTTAGGTGTGAGTAATATACATGTAACGACAATCAGACAGACTAGGATTCCTACTCTACCGATTCGGACAGCTTTCTTTTGCAGCTGACCAAAGTTCAACTGACATTTTGGTGTGCATATCAGACGCTCTGCACGATCAGCTACATCCGTAGCAAGCTTATTCTCTGGATCATCCCTGTCTAGTACATTTGTCAGCTCTCCAGACAGTGTATCACGAATAAAAATGGTATTATCTTCTATTGGAGCCTTTATGCTATTACCCGCTAACACACTCGCACTTTTAATTCTTGCGATCAACCTCTCATCAACATCTTTCATCTCATCCAATCTCTTACATAATTTCACTTCCTGAGCGTCCAACTGCTTGTTGATTTCAGCTTTTCTGCCGGCAATGTGATCAGTGACACGCTTCTTCTGAGTCTTGATGCAGGTCACATGATTCTTGATGGTTGTAACTTTCGTTTTACCTCGGGCTTGTAGAGATTCAATTTGTGTCTTGGTAGAAGCATTGTATTCCTTAGCATCTTGAACTGTGTGGCCTTTCTTGTCATGATACAACATTCGACATCTCAAGCAGATGAACTTCTTACAGGTGACACACACATCAGTACAGATGTATTTCTGTATATCTGCTTTGTGTTCCTGGCAGTAAACCTCTTTTTCGAGGACCACCCTTCCCTCTCTGACGTCTTCTACTCTCACAACTCTATGCTTGACTTGAGGAGGCCATTTGTTATGAATCTCAAGGCATGTGTTACACATGTTCTTACGACACTCAAAACATAAATGTATAGCTCTCGAGTTTGAGTCACAAATTTCACAGACTTGCTGGCTATTCCTCACATCATCAATGAGAGACTTAAGAGGAACATTAGTATTGAGATTCGAGACATTGCCACCCTTTACAGATGTTACGCTTCGACAGATGGGACATGTTAGAAAAGTATGTGAGGAACTTTTAAGAATATCATTAAGGCATTTCTTACAGAAAGTATGTGTACACGATAACTGCTTCGGGTCACTAAGCAGCTCGAAACAAACGGGGCACTGCAAATTGCGTGAAACTTTGCGTTCAAATTCCGACATTGTAATTCTCCTATATCAGTATGCACTGATATGAAACATGCTGCAAACATAAAAATACATCAATGAATAATTTCAACCCGTTGGTTAGTGAATATTCATACTCACCATAGGTTTAACACAGATATAATCAGTTCCAGTAGGCAATGGGTTCGTTACGGTTGACTAAACTTCTCCAGTTATCATAAACCACTTTTAATCGTGTTAATGATCAGATAGACCGGGTTAAAATTATCGGAATAGGACGGGGGATTATCTTTTCAGCCAGCGGTCTTAAACTCTTGAACGATTTGTATTGTATTTTTCTTACAGCTAAGGCTAAACCTTACTAAAGAAATTGAGTGTAAAGGGATGACTGTTTATAGTCGGGTATATTCTCCTTCCTGCCGTCAATCACTACAACTTCTCTGCTGCAGAACAAGTCAGGAGGCAATCTGATGAGGACTGAAGTTAATCTCGTTTCTCCTGATCCTTACTCCTCACACAATAAGGTAGTTGGCCCTGTACAAATTTCAAAATTGAATAACAAATTATAACGTCATAGGTTTTCTTGGCCTATTTCCTTGCTTTTTGCAATCCATTTGATAACAAATTCTTTCAAAATAGCGCAAGCAACATCTACGGCGGAGACGTCATGTCATTCAAAATTGCCCTTTAGTCATTCAATTTAGAGTATCGGTCGCGGGATTTTGTACTTTTATCAATCGTGGTAAGATTCATTCAAATTAGTCGGCAATTACAGAAAGATGAACTCAGATATTCCAATTCACGAAACGACAATTAATTTTGTTAAATGTTTATTCGAATGAACATTGTTGTTTTCCATGCAGGCCCCTACCTATTTTTTTCTCTTTTTAATTCCTTAAAAGTGTAATTAATGTTGAAGTAATTCATCCATTGTCGATATCAGACGCGTTTTTAACATGGTAGGCTAAATGAAGACCTCGTTAACATATTGTATGTTTCCCTATTTTCTTTACTTCTCAAAGCTACTTTAGATCAGATGCCCCACACCCCGGCAAAAAACAATAAAAACAAACGTAACTTGTTTGTTTTTCGGGGAGATGGGTTGCTCATGGTGTGCTCATTGAGGACGTTATTCGAGGGTGAAAAGTATACGATTAATCTACGTTGTGCATGACAAAGTATATCGTTAAGCCACTGTGTATAAATAAGTTTTCCCGGCAAATTTCGGAACTTGCCAATCCATTTCAAGTTGTATGCATTCAATTTAGCGCAATTTAGCCCTGCCCATAATTGGCAATTCATTCATCAATCCTCATAGCCATTCTAATCTTAGAAATTTGTCTCCCACCACTTTTACCAAAATATATCAACCGATATACTAACTACATAACATTTTGACCATAAACTGCCGTGTGGAGCAAAATGATTATGAAGCACTTACACAACAAAAAGCAAAAGGGGCTACACCAAATATTTTTTAGGTTGGATTGGATTGGATTTTAAACAAAACGTGTTTGTAAAACTATCTTCAGTAATATATATTACCTTTGCAGAGTGGCATTGATTAACGATTTCCATGAATAAAGGCCCAGTAAAACCGTCCGGGCCTATGTCTTTAATTGTTCCAGATCTGAAAGTTGAAAAGAGATTCACTATGACCATGATAGTAATTTTACAAACGCGAAAAATATAAAGGCATTTTTGAGGTACTCAGTTCAAATTCGAATTCAAATTCAAATTCATTTTTATTCATTTCCACTTTCAATAAAAAAAATACAAAGATATATAAAATGATAAACATTTGCAATATATAAGAAAATGAAAATAGGGAACTTAAAAATAAGGCCAAATGACCTTGTGGAGGCATAGTTCCCCGAACAGTAGGAGATTTACATATACAAACAAAACTAAAAAAGAAACATACATGACAAAACATGACAGGGACTTCGTTCATGGCAGGTAATACAAGTGGAAATAATCATTACAACATCATCGGTTTGAAAACAGTTATAGGTAATGCTGTATAATATGAATATGGGTACAATAATTAATGATATTTAGATATAATTATGCTGCTTCAGTTTTTTTAAAAAATAATGTTAAAGACTTGCATGAGGATATTTCAGGAGGAATAGAGTTCCAAATAACAGGAAAATTGTTTCTTACAGATTTTAAATATATATTTGCCTTAACTGGCCAAAAATGAAAAGAGTCTCGCCCACGAGTATTATAATTATGAACATCATTATTTAAAGTGAACATTTTAGACATATTTGCGGTAGTTTATTTTGAAAATAAAAGAATCCAAGCAGGGAAATTTAATAAAAATATAAGTCAAATATATTCAGTGTTTTCAATTTCATAAACAATGGGGCAGAGTGAGTACGATAATGAGAGCCTAAGCATATCCTAATGGCTTTCTTTTGTAGTTTAAATAATTTATCCAATTTTGTGTGATTACTATTACCCCATACAACAATACAATAATTTAAAGGTTACATCATAAATGCATTATATAACAATATCAAAGAGGATGCAGGAATTGTATCTTTCAATCTATAGAGTATACCAATACATTTAGAAACTTTACCTATTAAATAATCTATGTGTGTATCCCAATGCATATTACTACTTATAAGTACACCAAGAAAATTAACAGTATCGATCTTAAGTAACGGAATATTATCACTTTTGAGAGTGAGACCTCTTAGTGTATTGGCTATTTTACAAGTCTTATTATGGAATGTTACAACATTTGTTTCACCAAGGTTTATCAATATTCTTGGCTAAGGTACGATGTGGAGGGGGGGGGGCGACGGGGGCATGTGTCCACAATATAATTGCGGAGAAAATGTGAGCGAGGGAAAGATGGACGAAAAGAAAAAAAGAACGTGAGATAATATAAGGAAATAGTTTGGAGGAAAAAAAGCTCTTCAAAGATTGTAATATGTGAATTCACCTTTTACAAGAAATGATGATAAGGAACAAATTACAATTTATGTTGATATTGAGTAATAAACAAGTAAACAGAAACTGACTCTTAATGTTTATTGTTTGTAAATATCCCTGTTACAGTGGCTATGATCTCGTCATGTTTACTATAGTTATTCATATTCTTATAACAAGTTAAAACATCAGTATTGATTATCGTGGAATAAAAGTCACCCAATTGTTCTTCTTCTTTAACATTCCAAGTTTTATATAAGATCAGTATGATAAGCATGAAGATGAAAAGAGCATCTACATAAATATTATATATTTTTAAAGATTTAATAACCTCACCCAAAATCATATCAAATCACCTCCCAAAACTGCTCACTAGCGTAAAGGCTTCCTTGATCCTCGATTTATAATCTTTTGTATTATTACATTGTTTAATGGAAATTAATATTCTCATTTAAGTCGTAGGAGACCACTCCGTGACATATTTGGGGTTGGTTGAGTGAATTCAATTTTATTTTCTTCAACAGACTAAGTTGAGAACTGATGGTAGATTCAAGCTCTTTGCTTTGTTACGCTCACGAAATTCATAGTTAAAGCAAAAATGTAGTGGTGACGAAAATGATGATAATAATAATATTAATGAAAAAATATTAACTCCGGATTGAAATAACAGCCATAAAACAATGTTTCTTGATATCATTAAAACAATTATTGCTAAGTTTGGGGCTAACAAGTACCAGAGGCCTATAAATAGGTTATTAAGCAAGCAGTTGTGTCAATAGTGCATTGTTTGTTTGCCCGTGGATATATAGCTGGGAAAATAACGTTTGGTATTGTGTTGTGTTGTGTTGATGGCAGATGTTTCGAGGTTGAAATCACAGATACCGAATACATATATAAATTTATCTCACAGCGTATGGCATATTCTCCTCTAAATCAATATGTAGCGAAATGCGTCAAGCTCTACAGTATACATGCTCTAGTTCGGTTGGAGATGTGCCATATGATTTATATTCGACCATTGTATACACTGTATATTTCAAAATAAGCTGCAAACTCCTGGAAAGGCATTTATGTTAATAGTTACAAACAACAGAATGAGTTACTTATGTGGTCTATTTACTTAATGAAGGCACAATAGGGCCTACCAGATTATTACACACACACATTTGACCAGGTATCAATCTGTATAGTAGTAATAATTCGATCTCATTTGTAAGGACTCACATATCCTTGGTAGTGTCCACGAATAAAGGCCCAGTAAAACCGTCTATGTCTTCAATAATTCCAGATCTGAAAGTTAAATAGAAATTCACTATGACCATAATGATGATTTTACAAACGCAGAAAATATTAAGGCTTATTTGAAGTACTCATTGGCGTATATTCGCCGGGAGGGCACGGAGGCACGTGTCCCCAATCGAATTACAAACAAAAATGTGAACGTGAGATAATATAAGGTGATATCATTTTCTAAAAAATGCCCTTCTAAGATTGAAATATGCGAATTCACATCTTTCAACAAAGTATGATAAAGGAAAATTCAGATTTATATTTATATTGATTATTACACATGTAAGCGGAAACTATTTCTTTATGCTAATTGTTAGCAAATATCCTTGTAACAGTGGGTAAAATCTCGCTATCTTTACTATACTTATTCATATTCTATTAAAAAGGTAAAACGACAGAACTGGTAATTTTTTGATTAGTATATATATACTCGATCGTTATACTTCTTTAAGTGATCAGTTTTATATATAGGGTTAACGATGAAAAGAGATTTCCATCATAAATTATAAGGTATTTTGAGATTCTGTATAAACAGCAAATATCAGGACAAATACCCTCCCAAATTTGCTTACTAGCGTATAGATTTCCCTAATCCTCTATTTATAATCTTAAGGATTATTGTATAATGGAAAGACCACTTCATGACAAATATGGTGTCCTTGGTTGAGTGATTTTTTTTTAATTCAACAGACTAAGTTGAGAAATAATGGGAGTTTCAAGCTCTTTGCTATATACGCTCTCAAAGTTTATAGTCAAGGCAAAAATGATGGTGATGAAAATAATGATAATAATAATAATATCAATGAAAATAATAACTTCTAGTCTGCTGAAGAAACTGCCCGAGAGAGTGATTTTGTTTATATTATTAAATATAATTTAATAGTCAAGTTAGGGGCATACCAATACAAGAGACCTATAAGTGGGTTATTGAGCAAGCAGTTGTGTCAATAGTGCATTTTTGGTTTGCTGTAGATTTATAGCTGGGAAAATAACGTTTGGTATTGTGTTGATAGCAGATGTTTCAAGCTTGAAATCACAGATATTGAATATATAAATTTATCTCACAGCATATTATGTACTATAAATCAATATGTAGGTACAATAGGGTCTACCCGATCACAAAAATAGTTGAAAAGATATTAATACACTAATAACAGTTAGATATAGACGTGAATTGTAACAAAATGTTATCTCCCTGGTAACAACTTTTTTTTAGAGGGGAGATCAAATTAACGATAAAGGCCTTGGGGTGATCAGATCTCCGTCTTTGATGCAGTTTACAGTGGAGAAGAAAATAAGCGGAAAGTATGTAGACCTACCTTTTGTGCAACATTTATCTAATGGGGCAAGGAGTCAATCTGCCCCCTCAAATTGTGACCATATTATAGTACAGAGTTTTCCACGAGAGAAATGTGGTTTTATTAAAAAATGTTGATGGAAAAACGTCAATTTCGTGGAAATAGAAGATTAGAAACTCGAGAAAAGTTGAAAAGGGTATATATCAATGATTTTTTTTTTTAATTCATTACATTTACAATTACCATTACCCCCTCCCTCCCTGTATGATTGCTGGTGTATGTTGGTGTAGTGTGTTACTGATTAATCTGCATAGTTTTGTATTTTGTTATTGCAATTGTTTATACCATGTAATTTTTTCCCTTTACTGGGAACTACGCCATACAAGTTTTTATAAACATTTTTGTAGTTTCCGTTTTTTCTCTTACTGTGTATATTTGCCATTTTTGTATAAATTATAATATTGTTTTTATGCTTGAGAAAAATTAATAAACTGAACTGAATTGAGAGTTTGTAATTTACGAGGAAATAGCATTTTGAAGATCTTTCTTTCTCCCTCACTTCGCTTCCTCGCAACATTGGAAACAGGATGGTTTCAAGCAGCCTAGTGCATGCATACCTCCCATATAAATGTTATATCTTTTCTACCGAAATTACATTTTAACCACGCTCATTCGCTTCACTCGATTGCAACATTTACCAACATAAACATTATAGGCAACGAGATGGCTGAATATCCTAATATTCATGTATTGCGGTGACCGAATATATGATTTTTTGTATATTCATGTATATTCCTCAGCGAGGAATTGTCATTTTGTCAATACAATTATATTTTTATGAGCTCACTCGCTTCGCTCGTTCGCAATATTTACGATGCATGTATATGGCAAATGACGAGTGGCAGAGTGATACAAATTTTCGGATCAATTTGGGATAGGGGTGAAAAGAAACTTTTTATTTCTTAAAAGCGTGCAATGATTTAAAAAAAAAAAATGGTTAAACAACACTGATCTAGTAAGCAAAAGATTGGTGCCACTCCCTCTAATGACTGGGCCCATGCTACGCCACTAGACGAACATATTCTGATCACAGAATAACAATGTATAACGTTAACTCGTAATGGCAAAAACAGTAGAAATGGGATACAACATATAAATTGATATTATTGAATTAGACTCTAACACAAGGGTACTATCCCAGGTTTTGAACATCTCCTCAAGCTTACCCGATTCACTCGTTTATAGTACGTCTCAATGTGAGAAAACGATGTTTGGTTGATGGGTAGAACTGACGACAATGAGCTGTCCTAACAAACGTTTGCCTGATATAGTTATGTTTAGTAATTTTTCTTTGTGATCGGCCTTGATTACGCCCACTACTTACCTAATGAACCAATCACATGAAGCCTTTTTCTGTTTCTCATAAGTGTGATGATTTAGTGCGTCACAGTCAGACCGCAGCCTCCGCAAATTCGCACGTATTTATGTAAGTTCAGTGCGTGATTCCGATTGGATTTAACTTGATAGTACCAAACCTGGTACATAAAGATAAATCAAATGGCTTATTACTGCTAAACAATGGTTAAAGAAACTGCAATTTCTATTCATCGGTACTGTTTATGGCAAAATACTTTCAAATTACACATGTACTACATTGCTTTTGTTTTCTTCAATCATTTCTTCACACCCAAGATCAAACCTTCCTATGTATAGACAAAAAAAAAACACAGTGTATAAATCACTCTATAGCATTATCTTCTTGTACATTTTACACTGCACAAAGATAAATCAATGATGTTTAGGCCTCTTCCTTAGTCATAAGGCATGATACACGTACATGTAGTGGCATAGCGCAATTTACATTTACTACTATTTAATTTAAAAAAAAAAAAAAAAAAAAAAAAAAAAAAATCAATTTTCACAATTAAGATTAATGACCAAATGATATTGCTATATTACCGTAGACGTCTTTAATGTCTTTACAAAAATAGCTTGCATTACTAAGGATACCAGAACAGTTTTAAATAAGTGCTTGGACGTTGAGAAGGCTTAATGTTGGCATTTTACTATTTGATAAGGCTTAAAACATTGGACAAAATTTTCGTAGCCTCGTATTTTGTTTTACTTAAAAAAATACAAGGGTGCATTTGTATAAACTATAGGATTTCCCGGCCAAATTCGCGAGTTTGTCATTCAAATTAATTTGTCTTGCGTTCAAATTCGACGGTTTTAGTGCAGTCAGGTATATCTCGGGTTCATATTTCCTTTTCTAGTTTTCAAATCTATGAAATTTTCGTTAGAATCTACGTATGTTTCATTCAAATTAATGAACAAAGTGCTTCTTTCGCTATTTGGTCATTCGATTTGGCGCAACACGATTTTCTGACCACACGACGGTGTACTTTTAGCATTCTATTTCATTTGTAGCATTCAAAATTAGCACTTTGTGCACTTAAATTGATGGTCAATATACATTTCTCGTTTATTACACACTTTTTATAGCTCATTCTTTTTCTTTCAAGATTGTTTTGTCATGTGTATTAATCTTTTTTCATCATATTTTATTTTCTTGCATTTATCCCCTATACTTATTAGATTTATCTGATATTCATCAGCATTTAAGTTTGATTGTTAAGAGGAAAAAACGACTTGCATCTACGGACCTGATGGTCTCAGTATATTTGTAAATGTTCATGTAAGGAAGTTGTTTCTCTTATGTTTCATCATAAATGTATCATAATTTCATCATAATTTCATTATGGAAGAAGGGTACAATATTGTGACTGGGGTAGAGACTAGAGTCAACAATTTGAACATGATTCATTATTTAGCCAAGTCTTTAGCCATCGATCTGCCGGCGGGCAAGTACTAGTACACTATGAAACTCTTTAAGAAAAACAGAGGGGTGTGCTGGGTTTGAGAGACGATGTGAATTACTTTCGTAAAATTCCGAGTCTGTAGTAAAAAGGGGCGATTGAGGGTACCCCCACCTTTCCCGGGTACATGTATATGAACATGTCCGTGCAGAAATGCCATATCCCTTGATTTCGCCCCTTCTTTACTTTATGTCTGACTACACCCATCTGCATTGTCCTGAAAATAAATAAATGGAATAACAGCTTAGACCCCAATAGCAAATCATGCATTTTAACTGCATTATTTAAAAATTGTAAAAGTTTGTTACAATTCTTCCTCCTAACTTGAATAAAAATATTTCGAATACGAATGACAGGTGTTAATTTGAATGATAAAAATTACGCTTCGACAAGTGAATATTAATTTGAATGCTAGTTGAGCAGTTTCTAAATTGAATGACAGATCTATGAAACCCTTCGACCAAAATCCTAAATTAAATACAAAAACTGGGAAATTGAATGATAATTGGCATGGAAAAGCCGATCTGCGCTAACTTAAATGCAAAGTAAATGAATTCGAATGACAAACACGCGAATTTGGCCGGGAAATCCTATATCAAATAAGAATATGTCACATTTATCAAACAACTGTAAAAAGAAATTCGAGACGGCAGGGTCAGAGCGACCTCGCCCAGCTCGGCTTTTCGAACAAACCTGATCACATGGGACTACACTCGTGTTATGTTGTGTATCACCTGACCTGGGATACGTCAACAGCATTCTTTTTTGGGCGGTTGATACCTGAATTTTGTTTTCTAAAAGGAGGGATTCCGAGGCTTTTACTAAATCTCGTGACATCTCGCAAGAATCTCGTAGTGGATTTGGTTTCATGCGGCCGTAACGTGAATCTATATAGATTCGCCCGGAACAGCTTAATCGCGCAGGCTGTGTCTCGCGCGGGCGCTGTAATGTGTTTCTTAATGATTATCTGTATATTGTTTTAGGGTGGGTCCACTTGTTTTGAAGGGGAAGAAACACAATGTGGGGATGTTGGTCGGAGGAGGGACGAAGTCCCTTGGTGTAAATAAATCCATGTTTGATATGTTCTATTTCGACCAAAGCATATATATATATATATAAATATATATAATTTTCAGATTTCATATTACTGGGGTTATTCGATGGAAGGTTCCAGGCCCCAGGTTCCAAACCGACGCGCTTGTCCTTTCGGATTAGGCACCGTGTTGCACGGTCTTTCAGATTGGCCATGATTCTTTTTAATAAAACAAAGCAGCAAAATAGAAATAAAATAAAATACATAGCTGGTTTCAAGCGTTCATTACTGTCATAATGTACATTTTAAAGTTTGAATTACGGGGTCACTTTGGAAAAAAGAGGTGCTCTTTGTTTGAAAGAGCTAGAAATTTCACGAAAAGTGATTTATTTTAGGGGTATTCGCGAATTCGATTTGTTTTTATTATCAAGAGAATGCGATGGGCGTAGAGAGTGGGCGTCCTACAACAGGGCTTGCAAGAGCCATCTATACACAAAGTTTTGCCAACTTTGTTTCACTGGGTCACAACATGGCGTATATTCTTTTTTTTTGGTGCTTGTCCAACAAAGCAGTAGTCGCCATCTTGTGTCAAACTCGAACCGGGTCGGCCAAACTATGTGTATAGATTACTCTGGGGCTCGCCAGAGCAATTGATTATTAGAGTTTCAAGATCTAAGCTCAAGTAGGGCAATCGGCTTGATATATTTTGGTGGTTTACGTACGGGACAAAAAAGCATAGATCTCATCGTGACGTACAACTTTAAAGAGCGCCAACTTAAACAAAATTTCGACATAAGTCTGAGTCTGAAATGGTCTGCCTTGTAACCTATCGAATTTTGACATTGATGATGATGTGAAATGTGAAAATGACGCTGATTATGATGTGAAATGTGAAAATGATGCTGATGGTGATACAAATGATGATGATGATATTGTTGATGATGACGCTGCTGCTGCTGCTGATGATGAAGGTGATGATGATGATGATGATGTTGACATCTTCATAAATTTATTGTGTATTTACAATACATTATCATCATCAGCAGCAGCAGTAGCATAATCTTCCTCATCAATCACAAATACCAACACCGTCAACATCATCATCATGCCCATCGTCTATGCCATCACTATCATCCTCTATTTAATCCCCGAACTCGTCAGCTACATCTTCATTATAAAATAAGAAAATTGTCACGGTTTCACGGTCATCAACATTATTCACATCATCATCATCCCGCCCATCGTTCGTGTCGGCAATATCAATTTTATGACCAATATCATCATTTACGTAATTATTATATTAAATTAAACGTTGCAATAGTACCACTGTCGTCATCTCTATCAATGTTTCTCTCGTTATCACCACAGATATAGCTCCGGCAACCGTAGCGACCAGTGCATTCAAGGAATGAATCCTGCCAGGTACCCACTTAAATACTTTGGTCGAGTGTGGCAAATGTGTGCGGGTAACCCTGGATCCGATGACAAATTGCAGGACCCGCAGGAGGAGCAGTATTAATACTGAAGTTTGGCTACCCTGAGTAACCAAGGCCCAATTATTATTAGGTCTACATGTATTCATTGGTAATGGAACTCGTAACGTTGTTATACTATTTGAAAGGTCAAGAAAAATAATTAATATCTAATATCTTTAAAGGCTTCTGTAGTCTGAATAATAACAATATTTTCGAACGAACACTTTTACAAAGATTTTAATGGCGACTTTTTGACAGATGCATTTTATATTTACTGCAAATTTGACTTAATGGCAAGTCCATATTTACAAATCCTTTCATTCCTAACTACTCTTAATTATACACATCTCACACATTAATATTTCACCGCAAAACTCTTTCACTCAACAGCAACCACTTCAGACTTCAGTATCAATATTTTGTAGCACCGTGTAACTTTTGAGGAAATCATGTTCGTTTATGTATAAATCAATTATAAATGAACTATCCTTCAAATTTCAAGTCCAGCTCATTTCCACATCTCCTCATACTCTTTGTAATCGTCTTCAGTTAAAGTGTTTGGTTATGAGTCGATTTCACATCACAAGAATATAAGAAATGGTAACACAACAATAACAGATGGCAACAAATGATTGATTATCATTACAAACAAAACATGTTATTATTAAATCAATTGCATAATTTTATGCATACGATGTTTAAAATAGGGACGATGACACAATCGAGACTCATTTTCTACAATGAGACGTGATTAGATTATGGTACACATGTAATGGATAAGTTCTACTGGCATACATGTGACAATAAAGCATAAACATGTGCATACGTTTCCGTCCTCAACAAATGATATTGAATTACTTCATGAGATTTATATTGTATGTCCTCCATTAGCTTTCTAACAATGGCATCTTGAATTGGAAAAAACAGGATTTATTTTACAAATTTGCTGGGTAGGTCCAATGAATTATCTCAAACCTTAACGTTGATTAAAGCTGGAGACGGGGTCCTAGAATTACGAAAGAGAAGAACGTGGATGATTATCCCCCCTTACCACACTTAATTACATACTTGTACATGTATTACATAAATCGTGACCTGGGGAGTTGAGTACATTATAAAAAGTCAACACAAATCTGTCACCGTATGTTATTCATATGAAAATATGGAAGTTCACAAGCGGCAATATTATAAGATTGAGTATTTGAGTATTGGGTAGTTTTTGCAGGAAAGTAGAACATTTTAGATTCTGGCAAACAACCCTGCTACACAGGTAAATGGTGAAGAAATTAATATGGTTCACAAGACATGCTCTAAAATGGAGACTTTTTTCCGGTTTAAACTTCTAGAGTAGGGATATACTATCTTCATTAAAATTCAGTCATCAATACAAACAGAATATTTTGATAGAACATGATATGAATAGACAATGAACTGCAACAGTCCCCAAAAATTAGTGACATCATTTTAGAAACCAATTTTAATAAGGAGAGGCAATAAAGTGGGAAAAAAGGAGATAAAATATGTCTAGTTTTTTTTAAAAAGTAAATGAATAGTACACATATTTGAATGCTCAATACTTTCTGACGAAGCAAAACGATCTCTTAAAGTAAAAAGAGGAATAATCAAACAAATTTAATCTGCTCGGTGCAATTTGCATATACAATAGATACCTTTCCATTTGCCAAATATGGCAACAGAATATTCTCCATTTTTTTTACATGAGCCCAATTGCCAAACAATTCTAAAGCAATAAAATAGCCAACATACTTCATGATACAAATTGGACTATTGAAATATGTGAGGGAGGGATGATTACAAATGCCGATAAGAACAAAGATATGAGCTTCTAGCACAACCCATAATGTTTTAAATTTCATGAGAGATTCTTACAGGCTAAATCAAACTACAAAGTTGTTAATATGAGAGCAAGTCCAAGGTTTATGCTCTCAATATTTCACCAGCAGTTTAATTTTTAGACTTGATAACATGTAGTCAATAATTGATAACTTTGTTTTTAAATCCTTTTCTAATGGAAAATTGTTGTTGTAATCTTCATTTTAAATGACCTTGAGTTGATGATTCAGGTTGTAAATAAAAAGTAAATTGGTGTAACTATCTAACTTAATCAGGATCAAAACGGATAGAATGTACCCAATAAAAAGCATTCATACTTCGATAAACTGTGCATGCCAAAAACAGAAAAGCAATGAATGTATACACACAGGCGCGGATCCAGGATTTCTTAGGGGGGGGGGGGGCCAAATTTGAAATTATGCGAGCCAAATATTGGTACGTTATGGTGACCAACGGTGACGTAATGCGAGGGGGGGGGGTCGGTGCAGGGAGGGGCGAGTTTCCCCCTCCCTCCTCCGCGAACGCGGAAGTTTTGACGTTTCAATAAATTATTAGAGAAAGAAGACGATTCGTTGTACCGTTCTAAAAAAAAAATTCTCGTCTGAATTTAGTTTTTCCCCTCCTGCGCGATGCGCGGAAAATGTTACGATTTATTAAATTATTACGATTCTTTGGAGAGTTCTCGACTCTTAATCCTCGTCTGAATTCAGGTTCCCCCACTCCCGCGCTTCGCACGGAAGCTTTTTAAGTTTCCTTTAATCATTAGAGAAAGAAGACGATTCGTTTTACCGTTTTCGACACTAATCCTCGTCTGAAATCAGTTTGCCCCCCTTCCGCGCGAAGCGTGGAAGCTTTTAAGATTTATTAAATCATTAGAGAAAGAAGAAGATTCGTTATACCGTTCTCGAAAATAATCCTCGTCGGAAATTAGTTCCCCCTACATCCCGCGCGAAGCGCGGAAGGTAACATTAAATCATTTATGATTCGTATTACCGTTCTCGCCTCTGAATCCTCGTCTGAATTCAGGTCCCCCCCCCTCCCGCGCTTCGCGCGGAAGCTTTGACGTTTCACAAGAAAATTTTACGATTTATTAAATTATTACGATTCTTTGGAGAGCTCTCGACTCTTAATCCTCGTCTGAATTCAGGTTCCCCCCCCCCCCTCTCGCGCGTAGCGCGGAAGCTTTTACGTTCATTAAATCATTAGAGAAAGTAGACGATTCGTTGTACCGTTCTCGACTCTTAATCCTCGTCTGAATTCAGTCCCCTCCCCCCCCCCCCCCCCCTCCCTCCCGCGCGAAGCGCGGAAGCTTTTACGTTTCATTAAATCATTAGAGAAAGAAGACGATTCGTTGTACCGTTCTCGACTCTGAATCCTCGTCTGAATTCAGGTCCCCCCCTCCCTTTGAGGCTTTGACGTTTCACAAGAAAATTTTACGATTTATTAAATTATTACAATTCTTTGGAGAGCTCTCGACTCTTAATCCTCGTCCGAATTCAGGTCCCTCCCCCCTTCTCGCGCGAAGCGCGGAAGCTTTTAAGTTTCATAAGATTATGAGAGAAACAAGGCGATTGGCTGTACAGTTCTCGACTCTTAATCCTCGTCTGAATTCAGTCCCCTCCCCCCCTCCCGCGCTAAGCGCGGAAGCTTTTACGTTTCATTAAATCATTCGAAAGAAGACGATTCGTTGTACAGTTCTCGACTCTTAATCCTCGTCCGAATTCAGGTCCCCCCCCCCCTTCCCGCGCGAAGCGCGGAAGCTTTTAAGTTTCATAATGTAATGAGAGAAAGAAGACGATTGGCTGTACAGTTCTCGACTCTTAATCCTCGTCTGAATTCAGGTTCCCCCTGTCGCGCGAAGCGCGGAAGTTTTTAATTTTCATTAAATCATTAGAGAAAGAAGACGATTCGTTGTACCGTTCTCGAAAATAATCCTCGTCGGAATTTAGTTTCCCCTCCATCTCGCGCGAAGCGCGGTAGCTTTTACGTTTCATTAATCATTAAAGATTCGTATTACCCTTCTCGCCTCTGAATCCTCGTCTGAATTCAGGTTCCCCACTCCCGCGCCTCGCGCGGAAGCTTTGACGTTTCACAAGATTATGAGAGAAAGAAGACGATTCGCTGTACCGTTCTCGATTCTTAATCCTTGTCTGAATTTAGTCTTCCCCCACCCCCCCCCTCCCCTCCTGAGTGAAGCTTTGACGTTTCATTAAATTATTAGAGAAAGAAGAGGATGCGTTGTACCGTTCTCTATACTCCTAATCCTTTTTTCAAAGGTATTCTTTGTCTGCTCCTTTTTCTTCCTACGTCCTCTTCCGATTTGGGGGGACCGCCCCCCCCCCCTGGCTACGCGCCTGCGGTCAGATAAACACATTTTGATACCTTGTCCGACCCCGCAAGCTCAGGGGTTGAAGGCAATAAATTGCGGCCAGATAAGCATTCAGGGGCCCGCCTTAGGGCCCCTGGTGGGGTCGAGGCGGCTGAGCCGGCCCCGGAAGCTCAGGGGTTTTAGGCGTTTAATTAAGGTCAGATGAGCATTTTTTTTTGTATACCTTATTATTTTATGACACTGGCAGGTCACTATTTGGCGTGGGATCCAGGGGGCGGAGCCCCAACAAATCAGGGGTTTTAGGCATTAAATTACCGTCAGATGAGCATCTAAGGGCCCGCCGTAGGGTCCTAGGTGGAATCCAGGGGCAGAGCCCCCGGGAGCTTAGGGGTTTTAGGCATTTAATCACGGTCAGATGAGCATATTTAGATGCCTCATTAATTTTTAACACTGGCAGTTAACTATTCTTTCTTTCTTGCTCTCATTCTATTTTATTTCTCTTTAATATACTTTTTCAAAAAAGTGTGGGGGGGGGGAGGGAGCTCGAGGCTCCCGATCCCCGCCCCACCTCGGGCCTGACATGTAGGAATCTCAAGAATCATATTTCTTGCCTGGCTGTAAATTTAGTAATTTGTTATTCTCCAACAAACACATACTGTACAAACGTATTTACTAAAAAGTGAGGAAAAATCTCGGAAATTATGTCATTTCTTTCCCTTTCCTTTCTTCTCTCTTATTTTTTTGATTGGGGGGGGGGGGGGGGTCAACAGCCTCGGAGGCGAGGCCCTTTCGGCCCCCCGATCTCCTTCTTCCCCCTTTTCTTTTTTTCTTCCTCTTCTTTCTTTCCCTTCTCTCCTCTTTCCCTTTCCCTTCTTTTCCTTTCTTCTCTCTTTTTTTTTTTTTTTTTTTTTTTTTTTGCGGGGGGGGGGGGGGCCAAGGCCCGCTCGGCCCCCCCCCCCTGGATCCGCGCCTGTATACACATCAGGCCTAGATATTAGAAAAAAATACCAAATGCTATATAGCCTAGATATATTTATTCATTTATCAAATTGTATTTTCGTCTAATATAAAACATGGCTTTCATTTATTAAAATTTAGCAACAATGTGATAATATCCTTAAATGGTAGATGAAGTTCACAGCTACTCGGCATGCAATAATTATTTACGTTTCTGAGTCTGTTCAACACGATTACTTGTAATTCTGGTCAGACCAATCCTTTACACACCTATAGCAATCTGACCCTTGTTTTTTGTTTGCTCCTGCTTCTTCCTTCAGCCATGACACAAACTTTCCTTTATCTTTCTTCAGCACTAAGTACTGTCCAAAAACAGTGTCGGCCTGTGGATAAAAAGACGGAAAGAAAGAGAGAGAGAGGAAGAGAGAGAGGGGGAGTGGGAGGGGGGGGGGGGGGGGGGCGGAGAAAGCAAGAGGAAAAAGAGAGAAAAATAGTATTTCACATGTCATATGATACACTTTTTGAATCACTGGTATGCATGACACTGGTTTGTGTGTGTGTTGTTGTTGTTTTGTTGTGTTAGTTGTGTCTGGGTTTTTTTCTTCATATGTTTTCGTTTTCAAAGCAACCAGGGATATAGGCAACGTATGATTCATTGGTAAAGTTTAGAGAGGGATGCTCAGATGAACAATGCAACTCTATCTGAGAATGTATTGGTAAGAAATGATTTACTGATTTTCCTCACATTTACAGATTTAAATATTTGTTGCATGTTTATGAAAAAGGTGTGGACAGCAATTGTAGACATGACACTCCAAGTTAAGGTCTTCAAATGGGCATATCAATTTATTAAACAAATCAAACATTTCTCATTGGGGATAAGCTATATTTTACAATGCAATTCCACTTGATTCTAAAAAGTCTCTTTGCTCAGTTTGCTATGACACATACTTTCTTTAGTTTCTTAACAATGTTATTTTGGGGCAAACTTAATAAATTCTACTAGTACATGCCCGAATCAGCCCAGCCCTTTCCCTGTTTGAATTTCAAAATATGAAAAAGCATTTTTTTTTCCTTCCAGAACAAAGGTATGCTACCACATTGTGGAGATTGTTTCAGGGCTCCAGGCTTCGTACCTTATCAAAGCCATTATCACGAAGTCTTGCACCAAGAACAGGTCCAATTCAGGCCAAGTGTTTCACTGATTTTTCTCCCATGGGCACTGATACAAAGTCTTTGTGTTTCTTTGATGTTGTTTGGGCCATGTTGCACTGCGGTTGCACTACTAGCGATCTGATATATAATGAATGGAGAGAAAAATATGCATAAGGCACATTTAAATTGTTAACATTCTGGTGTGAAAGAAAGAAAGTAGTTGTTCGACTAAAAATTAAAAGGAGAACAGTTAAGATACATGTATATTGCCTTAGTTTTTCGAAGGAAATGTGAATATTATTTGTTATTGTTTGATATTAAAGGTCACTACATCAACATAAAAACTGAAAATAAGAAATAATATGCATAATAATAATAACATGGAACCAAAAGATAAAGCCCTTGCAAGTGAATTCGTTAGTATAGCATGCAGATGCGAAACTCAAGCTGTAACCCTTTCTTCCTTGCATATTCACTTGCATGTGTATCCCTTTTTGCTTGCTCTTTCACTCTCCTCTCATCTCCTACTCCTAGCTGTATGTACTGGTAGCATCCAATCAGTCTACCTTTCCATAATCGCCTCTATGTTTGTAACTCAACCCCTACCCTCCTCGTGGTACTGACTGGATACCTCAGGCTTTGCGGCCTGAGAAACCAACAGGGGCTCTGGGTAGGGAAGAAAAACCTGAATTAAACCATAAGGTGGAGGGTGGTGGCCTCTGCCTTGTTACAGCAGAACATCTTGCTACACCCGGCTGGGAAGTCAGCGGCCGCGTGCCCAGTTTGTATACAGGCCACACCTCTACGAGATATTATTATGAAAGTTGTTCCCCCGTTACGGCCCCGAGTCCCGGTGGCTGCTTGATGGCAGCAGAGAGGCAGGGGTGCGAAGAATCTGCCGGATGATTTGCTGCCAATTCCACAGGTACACAACGTAGCAGTGAAGAATTCAGAAAAGCGGAGTACATCGACAGAAGAGAACACCATGAAGAAGAAGAAGAAGAACAAGAAGAAGAACAATGTAAAGGGAGTAACTGCACCATATAATAGTGTAAAGGCCCTTTTACACTTTCACGGATCGCATCACGGATCATCCCGGATCTTAATCCGGGGTGTTCCGGCGTGCGACACCACGATTTCTTCTCGATGCCGGTGTGGATACGTTCCGAACTGGGTGTATACACGGGCAAGTACGGTGTCTCCAGGGACAGACAAGGTAGCAACGCGGACCACGCCGGAAACGCATACGGAGCTAACACGGATTTCAAGGAAGAGCACGGAGGCTACTGGGTACTTTTACGGTCCTTACACGGAGGTGTACGTTGTCTATTGGGATATCTCCGGAATGTTGACGGTTGACTTGAGCTTGTAGGCGCTCATTTGATATACGGAATTTCAAACCCGGATGAAACCGGTGTTAATACGGACCTCCCGGTGTCTACACGGACTGTCCCGGATGTATTCGGCGGCTACACGGAGGTACACGGTGCCTACGGGGAAGAGGACGGATTGTTTCATCCGTGAACTCCGTAAGGCCCTTTTACACTTTCACGGATCGCATCACGGATCATCCCGGATCGTCGCTCCAGGATCATCCGTGTTATCTCCGGCATTACCGTGTATACACCGGGGAGGCATCCGGCGTGATCCTTGGCTTTCCGGCATATCCGGGGAAAAAATTAAGCTTGCTTAATTTTTCATCCCGGAGTTCACGGATGAAACAATCCGTCCTCTTCCCCGTAGGCACCGTGTACCTCCGTGTAGCCGCCGAATACATCCGGGACAGTCCGTGTAGACACCGGGAGGTCCGTATTAACACCGGTTTCATCCGGGTTTGAAATTCCGTATCAAATGAGCGCCTACAAGCTCAAGTCACCCGTCAACATTCCGGAGATATCCCAATAGACAACGTACACCTCCGTGTAAGGACCGTAAAAGTACCCAGTAGCCTCCGTGCTCTTCCTTGAAATCCGTGTTAGCTCCGTATGCGTTTCCGGCGTGGTCCGCGTTTTACCTTGTCTGTCCGTGGAGACACCGTACTTGCCCGTGGATACACCCAGTTCGGAACGTATCCACACCGGCATCGAGAAGAAATCGTGGTGTCGCACGCCGGAACACCCCGGATTAAGATCCGGGATGATCCGTGATGCGATCCGTGAAAGTGTAAAAGGGCCTTAAGTATCCAGAAAAAGGGTAACCATCGACCAAGGATAAAGTACATGACATGACTAAAGATGCCACCTCATAGTCCTCTTACAACACAAAGAAATTTGGTGTGCTGAATATCGGAACCTAGAATGTGAGAAAACTGAAGAAAGCAGGGCACTGGGATAGATACTCCTTGAAGAAGCTCGGAGATTTGATTGGGATATTCTAGGTTTGTGTGAGACACACCTGACTGGCACAGAGACGCTTATAAACAAAAAGGAGTACTCAATCCTTTTATTAAGCAGGAAAAATAACACGAGTCGGGAGGGAGTCGGCATCATGATTTCCCAGCAAATCCTGCATTGCTTGGCGAGCTACGAAGCAGTCTCACCGAGGATCATCACAGCGAAATTCAACATGAAAGAAGGGATCATGAATATCATCCAGGTTTAGGCCCCTACATCTGCACATAGTGAACAAGAAAGAGGCCCTTTTCTATGATGCACTCCAGTTGCGTATCCAGAAGGTACATAGGAAGGAGAACATAATTGTCATAGGTGACCCTAACGCGAAAGTAGGAGCAGACCATGGAGTATGGGCACCAACTTTGGGCAAGTATGGATTAGGTCAGATCAACAGAAGAGGGGAGAAACTTCTGGAGTTCTGCATGTTACACGGAATGGCAGAGTGTAACACCTACTTCCAACACAAATAATGTAGAAAGGCAACATAGACTTCCCAAGGTGAACATTAAAGAAACCACATAGACTTCATTATTACCAAATTAGAAAATATAAAGACGTTCCAGAACTGCAGATCGTACTGCTCAGCTGACATTGGGTCAGACCACAATCTAGTACTGGCTAATGTGAAGTTCTCACCTACAAAGACCAAGCGAACGAAGAGCCTACCGAAAAACTATGATGTGGGCAGATTTAATGACTCTAACATTGTAGAAACATTCAGGGGCGGATCTAGCTTTTTGCTAAGGGGGGGGGGGTTTGACCAAAATAATGACGATGCGGAGCATCGTCCACGAGCCGCGAAGCGGCGAGCCGATTTTTTGTGGGTGTTTATTTGAACCCCGTAAGTGATGTTTTCCTGGCATCTATTAACACAATGGAGACCATAAAAAGCAGTGCATGATAACGTCTTTTTAAATCAAGTAACAGTTAAATAAAATAATGACGATGCGGAGCATCGTCCACGAGCCGCGAAGCGGCGAGCCGATTTTTTTTTGGGGTGTTTATTTGAACCCCGTAAGTGATGTTTTCCTGGCATCTATTAACACAATGGAGACCATAAAAAGCAGTGCATGATAACGTCTTTTTAAATCAAGTAACAGTTAAATACACAGTTATATCCAGAGTTATCATGTGTTTGGTTAAGTTACCAGATGAGTTGAATATCTTCTCACAATATTTGCACTTGAAAGGGTTTCTCTCCAGCGTGCGTTCTTTTTTCTTTCTTTTTTTCTTTTTTTTCTCTTTTTTTTCCCCTTTTTTTTTTTTTTTTTTTTTTTGGGCCGCCCAAGGGGGGGGGGGGTTTAAACCCCTAAAACCCCCCCGTAGATCCGCGCCTGACATTCAAAGCCAGGATTGGATGTGGCTTTGAACCACTACTTGAGCTCCCGGACACAGATGGGATGAGCTGTGGAAGAAATTCAGAGATACAACCAGTAATATCTCAGAGGAAATTGTAGGCTTCAAAAGGTCGAGACAAGTTAAAGGTCTCCCAGATGAGGTTTGTAAGGCCTGTGAAAAAAGGAGGAAAGCAAGAATCCTCATGATGAACAATCCCTCGGCCCGCAACAAGAAAAGCTACACAAAACTCATTAAATAAAGCGGTTAAGTATGAAGTGAAGAAGTGGAAGAAGAAAATTCTTGACACGGAGGTGGAAGAGATGGAATTAGCTCACGCAAAGAACAACAGCCACGAGCTCTTCAAGAAGGTGAAGAAACTATCTGGTTAGAGAGACAAAATGCAACCTGCCGTGGAAAACAAGGACGGCATCTTAAAAAACTATTCCCGCAGATGTGTTGAAATGCTAGGAAGTACATTTTAGCGTTTACCTTAACACGCAATTTCCAAGGATGAAAATGCTTTTCTGACCATACCTGACACACAACCTACAGATTACCCAAGCGAACCTTTCACAATCGAAGAAGTAGAGACGGCAATAACACTATTGACGAACAACAAAGCCTGCGGGTGGGACAAAATAGCTGCCGAAACTATAAAGGCTGGTGGACAACCAATGAGACAACACCTGCTCAAAATAATGAATGCAGCATGGTCGGAAGGTGAAACCCCGGAAGACTGGAGCAAGGGTCTTATCACTCCAGTGTTTAAGAAAGGAGACAAGCTGGACCCATCCAACTACAGAGCTATCTACTCTCCATACCCGGAAAGTTTTCTGTAGAATGGTCCTCATGAGAATACAAGGAACCATCGAGAATCACCGAAAAGGCCAGAGAAAGAAGGATACCAATCCATTTGAACTTTGTTGACTTTAAAGCGGCATTTGATGCCATATGGCGAGAAGCTCTCTGGAAATGTCTGCGTTCCATTGGAGTGGACAAGTTCTTAGTTGACCTCATAGAGAGCATGTACAAACAAAAAAATGCTCTGTTATGGTGAATGGAAAGATAACTGAATGGTTTGATGTCATAACTGGGGTAAGAAAAGGCTGCGTCCTCTCTCCAAGTCTCTTCAAACTATTCCTGGAATATGTGATGATGGACATCCAACAACTAGATAGTGGAATACAGATGGGTGACATGCGTATCAGCAACATCAGATATGCAGATGACACCACCCTTATCGAACTCGTATTTGAAAACCTCCAAATCTCAACAAATGAACTGGAGAAGGCATGTAGAAGATGGGGTATGAAAATCAATGCAACAAAATGCAAAGTCATGACAGAGGATCTAAAGGATATTTCACTTAACAACACCAACATTGAGAAAGTGGAAACATTTGTCTTTCTAGGCAGCACAGTTCCTCTCATAGAAGAGGCCGTGAAGAGACGTACAAGACTGGCTGTTTGGGCTTTCGGAAGACTGAAAAATGCCATCTGGTCCAACCAAGATATTTCTAGGAGACTCAAAGTCAGGATCTACAGAGCACTTATTCTCCCTATTGCCACATATGGAGCAGAATCCTGGACTCTCCGAAAGTCTGATAGAAATAAGCTTGAGGTATTTGAAATGAGGTGTCTCCGGACCATCCTTGGAGTTCATCTAATGGACAAGGTAAGGAACGATGAGATCAGGCAGAGACTGAACTTCCCAAGCACCATATGCGAGGAAATAATCAAACGTCGCTTGAAATGGTTTGGCCATGTTTTACGCATGCCGCATCACTGCCTACCATACCAAGCATTCCAGAATGACTTTAATAGACGCAGACCACGGGGACACCCTCCAAAGAGATGGAAAGACCACGTAGAGGAGCAAGGGGACACACCGTCCTATGCACCTAAGTCAAGTAAGTCAAGTGAATTTGACGAAATACATCAATGTTTATACAGTACGTCCTAGGAAAAAACGAAACCGAGAATTATCAATGTTTTATCATAACTTAATCATAATTATAATTGATAAATGACACATATTTGTAAAGCTTAGATCCTCCTCTTTCATTTGATACAACTCATATGATGCATATTTCACGCATGAGTGTCATATGAAAGGGCAAAAACTCAACTTTGAAATTCAGATACCGTCCGCCAAATGACTTTTTGGTTTCCTCTCATCAAATTAATTGTAATCACTCATGCGTGAAATATGCATCATATGAGTTGCATCAAATGAAAGAGGAGGATCTAAGCTTTCTAAATATGTGTCATTTATTAATTATTAATGTGACTAAGTTATGATAAAACATCGATAATTCTCGGTTTCGTTTTTTCTGGGACGCACTGTATATACATCTTTATATATATAAATTATAAACAGTGCGTCTCAGAAAAAAACGAAACAGAGAATTATCGCTGTTTTATCATAACTAAACTGTTTTATCATATCTTTCATTTGAATCAACTCATATTTCACGCATGAATTATTTAAAACAATTTGAAGGGAGGACAACAAAAAGTCATTTGGCGGGCAGTATCTGAATTTCTAGAAAGTTCAATTTCTTTCATATAACACCTCAATCAGGAAAAATGAACCAGGAATAACAAAGTTCTGTTTGTCTAAAGTTTAAAGCAGGTAGTGAGAATGAACTCGTTTAATCACATTATGCAAATTCAAGCATTACTTTAAACAAAAAGAACTTTCTGCCATGTGAAGATTCTTTGATCTGTTTTTAGGGTGTAATTTACCTTATGAATTCTGCTTTGCAAAAAGTGCGCTAGTTTTTAGGGAGGAAGGGGAATTCGGAGAAGGTGGTGGGGGAGGGGGGGGGGGGGTGTGATGCAAATTCTGAACGCCATCATCCATAATGATTCAGACTGAAAATAATAACTATCACCTCGATCTAGATCTTGTTTTACGTATCACTGCACTCGACAGATATTTCTGAACACACACAATGCCATATGTACGTGTTTCTGACTTCAAATCGTATCTGTCACTTGGAACAGGTTATTTTATGTATTACTACATCTATATCCTAATTTGATTTCTGAAAACATATTATATAACAGTGGATGGGCATATTATTACCATAGCAACTTAAAGTATATATATCATCACAATATGATGAAACTGCATCATCTGACATCACAATTCCTATCAAAGTAGTCCTCTTCTCGATGACAGCATCTAATCGCGATAGATGCTATTTTTATTTCACTATGTAACCGTTGCAAGGAGAAGACAGCCCTTAACATCCGAAATTGCTATTTGGGCTCATATCAAAGTGTCAACTTTAGGGCGCTTTAACTTTTTTCATCATTATATCATCCCCAAAACAATTTTTGTACAAAAATAACAAAATACATATCCCTAGCGCAGTTGCAATTAATTATGAAAAATTAAAATCACCAAAATCACCATTCCCAAAATGCCAGAAAACTCATATTAAACCCATTCTAAATTTGAAAACGAAGTTCATAGTTTGAAGTTGTGACATCCCCTTTCAATTCAATTCAATTCAACTCGTTTTTTGAAACCTTTTAAAACCTAAATCAATATACAATTCATGCATGTATGCAAATTATTAATAGAGTGTAAATGGTCAGGGCACCCCTAAAAGCCAATGTTTGATTAATGGGGCCCCCAATACATGAAGAAATATATAGATAGAATAAACGTGAGATACAAAACAAAATTAATAAACAAAAACATTAAAAACTAAACTTACAGGTAAAGGGGAAAAAAGGAAAAGCTGTAATAAGAAAATGTAGGGAGGAGAGATAAAATTACATGTTTATTTGGCATAGGTAGTTATTATTGAACGTTTGAGTTTGGTTTTAAATGAAGTAACATTTGTGCTGGAAGGGGACTTTTGACAAGTCTAGAAATATACCAAACGAGTGATAATTGTTATAAATGTTAGTTGAAAAGTGCTATTTAAATCAATTAATGCATGTTCACAGAAATTTCCTGCTCTGCAGCCGTACTGACAATTATTATTTATTGTATTACTATTCAAATAAGAAATTAGTCTTTTACGAACAATTTTTTTCCAGAATTTTAGAAAAAACATGGTAATAATGCATTTCGTAGATAAATGGAAAATAAGTGTTTATCGCCTTTTAAAAATATAGGAATGATCTTTCCAATTTCCAAATTATTAGGTACTCCTCCTAAACATAAAGATAGATTAAATGTATGGACTAGAGGGGTTATTATGGAATGGATTATTTTTTTAACAACAAAAGTACTGATCATTTAAACATACTTGTGGCTTACACCCAATAAATAAGATCGATTGATCGATCTGTATTGAAAAACAAGTCGGAAAAAATCTTGGAACCAGCGAGACTTGAACCTGCATCTACTGCTAGTACTGATATCATCAAAGCCAGTGCTATAATTCCTTTTTATTTCTTTAACAACTTTAATGATTTCTAATTCATTAGTTGGATAATAAAACATTGATGTTTGAAATGGATTTTTAGGGTAGTGTCTACATTGTTTTTCTAGAATTATGATGAATTTGTTTTAAGGCATTTGTAGCAATATTTGAAAAAAAATTGTTAAATTCATTTACGATATCTTCTTTTTTATACACTTTTACATTATTTTTCATAAAATATAATTTTTGTTTTCTTTCTTACACATTAAATAGTTTCTAAATTTCCAAACTTTTCTAAGATGATGCTTAATCTTGGGTAACAAGTCACAATAATACTTTTTACGAGCTGTTCTTAGGATTTTATTTAATTTGTTTCGGTATTTCTTATATTTAATTTCAACAGATTTAGTACGTTTTTGGCAAGATAGTTTATGTAGATGATTCTTTATATTAGTATATTTTGATAACCCTAGAGTTACCCAAGGTTTTTTAGCCGAAGACCTCGAATTTGTCTTCTTTACCATTTTACAGTAAACATTAAAAAACTACTTTGAATACTTCAAGGACATTATTATATGCATCGTCAATATAACGTACTGATAATATATCAATCCAATCAAATGAGAGTTACTCTTTATTAAAACTATCAATGATTTCTTGGCTAATACATCTTTTAGTAAAATTCACATTGTCATCAGCTTTATGATAGGACCTTGTATTATGGGTAATATAACAAAAAATAGGTAAATGATCAGATGTACCATCATATAATATTCCAGAGGAAATTTGTTTTTCACAGACATTTTCAAATATATTGCCAATACGATATGTCGAGCCTTGTGTTATTCTCGTTGGTCTGGTAATTAAGAGTCGAAAATAATTATCATATATAACATAAACGAAGTTATTAACATTTGCAATTGATGAGGTGTTCAGTAAGTATATATTCCAGTCACCCATAATAAATATGTCCTTGTTTTCATTTAACATTTGTTAAGGCATGTATTCATCATTAAAATAAGTTATATTTCAACTAGGATCACGATAAATTATTCCGACAATTACATTTTTCCGATTATATATTTAAATTTCTAGAAAGAGAGACTCACATAAATGTTCATCATAAAAATTCATCTTTTGACTGTTCTGTTCCATGTCGTGGCGAGCAGTGTTATGATCCGGCTATAAGAGGCCCAGGCCTCTTTGACTCTATCATGCTTCTATGTTGCAAAAGGCAGGTCTTGATCAACAGAGGTTATGACTCATCAATGCCAATCCCAGAACCTTTCAGTATAAATTGAATTTACAACATCCAAAGAAAAAAAAAAACCCAGCATTTTTGGACAATTGACAACTGACTCGGATGCCTAAAAGAATTTGTTCACACATCGTTTTTCCTGGCATGTTTATGTAATGTTCCAAGCACCCTCATAATTAATTAATTCAGGTAAAATGCGCTGCTTTAGTCATGAAACAATCATGCTATGTTATTGTTTTATGTGATTTATGATTTGATGGTTGATTTAAGGATTTAAACACCGTTAGCATGACTGTGTACATCGAACACCATAATCCGACAGTAACTTACATAAACCACGTAAAGTCTTCAATTGGACTCAAATGCACGTTGTCCACCTTGACGATTCCTCTTTGCTGTTAATATTTCGGATCTGGAATAAAAGGTAGAAACATTTGTAAAATTGAGACCCATCTATAGTCATGATAACACGGTAGGAATTCCTTCAGAATAGTAAAACTCAGACTCAACTATAGGCATAACCACAAATAAGACGTTCCTTCATAATTATTTAACTAGAAGATTATCAATTTGAAAGAAAAAAAACATTGGTCAGTTGGCAACATTTATTCATGGGCTATGATAACTTTGAAAGACATCTTACCAAATCTCCATGAAAGCCTACAAATTGAAGCCAAGTGTCATCACAAAAGGGTTCGAACAAAGCTAAAATCATCGATTTATAAAAAGCTGATGAAACAAATCGCGTTGATGTTGGTAGAAGTCTCACTTTGAAATAACGAACAAGTTAGTTCCTGGTTTGAGTAAAGTCATTCCTACATAGGAATGAAAGAATGACAGGAAGCCAGTTGGGTTCAAGCTAGGTACGAACGGTACACGTCAGGAATCAAAGCGGTGACTCATGGTTGACACAATTCTGACGATATTCCAACATGTAGGATACCTTACTATGACATAACCTTCATTCGCTCCCCTAAACATGGACAGTCTTCAAAGGGAAGTTTCCTTAAAGCCTCGGCCACAAATGCGATTCCGAACTGCTACGAACGCCATACGAACGATTTTCAGACCATTTCGTAAGATCTTCTTAAAGGGACTTAGTAACATTGTTCAGATGAGAGAAAGTGGTGCTAAGTTAGTGACTCCAATGCTAGATGTACAATTAAAGATAATCTAAATTTTTGAGTGAAAACGGACCATTACTAATGATACAAATTGGGAAAAACTGATTTGATCGATTCCTTAATTCTCCCAACTATATTACAACAATATAATTACATTTTAGGCGAATGTAAACTGCCACAAGGCAATACATTGGCTCTACATACCATTACAGACATTTAAGTTCTGACAGATTTTTAATAGCCCGTTTTTATGTCTCTTTTTCATGGAAAAACGGTTGGGGAGATTCAAAAATGGTTGGGAGAATTTACTGTTAATCACTGTTAGAGAGTGTCATACATTGACACCTTCAAAGAAAACCATAGATATCTTCGTGGTTTGAGAATGTTTTCAGGATTTTTTGCATGTCAGAGGGTTAGTACAGTATTATAAGGAATATAATAAGTAACATTTTATACAAAAATTTAGCAATTTTTTAATCAACCTTCAACAATGTTACCGAGTCACTATAAGAAGGCCGACCTAGGCATTATGCCTAGGTCACATTTGATTGTCCAAATCAACAGGTCTTGCCTCTACCAAAAGCCACGAGAGAATGACACGATTTTCACATGCACGTACGCGCTCTCACAATCCCGTGTTATGCGTTTCGTGTGCAAAAGAGAGCGCATTCGGAAACGCGCCAAAAAAGCGTGTCTAGAGGCGCCAACTTCTTAACACTGTAAACAAACCAGCCGAATAATAATTTTTTTTTGAAAGCTTTTTTGTAACTCTTTAAAGGAGCACCGTCCCGGCAGAGTAGTTGCGCTGCTCTGGTCATCGCCATCTTGGTTCCGAAGATCGACTTCTAATTTGCAGACAGCTGTCAATCAAAGTACGCGCGTCCTGGCTTGCCTTCGCCAAGCCAGCTGATCGCTGCCGATCGTGACGTCACGAAAGTGGGCGGAAACAGCAGCCGAATCTTCGAGCCGAACTGCGATTGGTATTACTTCGGCACATGTATGCGCTAATCGGCATTGTGCGGGCATTCGGAACATGCCATCTGCGTAAGAGCCGTATTCTGTTGGTGTCAATAGGCAGCTAGCACCGTCCGCCAGCGGGTACGTATTTTGAACGCCCTCTGGAATATGGGGAACATGCCCCTTTAAGTTTTTTACTTAATAATAACAATAATAAAGAAGCAAAAAGCCGAAGTTTTTCGGGTCAAATCGAAATTGAATTGTTGATGTTGATATTTATCACGAATTCTAACCTTTTTTCTAATGTAGGCCTCCCTATATATAAACACGGGAAAGTTAGTAGAATATGCACATAGATCGGCAAAGCGACAATTCGTGTAATAACACAATAAGCCAATTCATGGATAGCCTGCAAACCCGTATGACGTCACGTGTCAAACGTCAAATGAGACACTATGTCGCAATTTTTACAATCGATACGCATATATTCAAGTAGTGCACTCAAGGTAAATTGGTGTGCAATATCTTTATGTGCTTTTTTCGGTCATCAACTTTCACATTTTCACCTTTTATCATCTGACTTTATGAAATGGAAAAAAATGTTCAGAACATCAATCTTATCTCCAGCGTATAGTTGAAGAGACAAAACATACGCATTCTGACCGAGCAACCAGGGGGCGTTTCACAAAACTTGTCATCAGTGACAAATTACAGTTTTTGTTTTAAGCTACTGAAATCCTTGCTTCTGATTGGTTATCAGCAGATTTGTCACTGTTTTTTGTCATTTGTCATTGAAAAAAGGCTTTGTGAAACGGGTTCTTGATGTGACTAACTGGGAAGGAATTCAACAATTTGGCAGAAATACTAACTGAAATTTTTGTTTTATTTTCATTTAGTATTGACGGGTAGTTTCTAACGTCTTTAAGATGCTTTATTGAACTGAGCGAATCGAATTCTCGGTCAAGCTCCGCTATCAGCTAACCCGAGGAATTTTGGACTCTCCGTGGGTGTAGACAAACGGTAATATAAGATAGCTTAGACAGAAACCGAGATGTAATTGGTCCAGAGGATCCAACATTTTTTTTTTTATATTTCTTGGCCGATCACTTTTCAGTGTTATATTTTACCAGCTGATGAAATGAATATATTTTTAATCAATGCATGTCGCCCTCTTGAGGACTGTATGTCACCAATTACACACATTACACCATTACCAAGGGTGGCTTTTGTCAATATTTTTTTCCATGAATTTTTTTTTCTCCCCTTGAAATTATTTTTTCCAATTTTTTTTCTTCCCAAAAAATGCTTTTTGGGGTAGGAATTTTTTTTTCTCGATTTAAAAAAAAAAAAAAAATCTTCTTTTTGCACTTCTTTTTCTAGAATTTAGATTTTCCCCGAAAAAAATCAAACCAAGGCTATCTCATATATAAGTTATTGACTGGCAGTGTGTATATAACATTCTTTCGACCTGAAGGGAGTTATATTTTCCCTCGTGACCATATTTTCCCTCAGCGCTGCGCGCTTTGGGAAAATATAACCACTTGGTAAATATAACTCTCTCTACAGCAGTCCAAATAATGTTATATTACACCCCCTGCCAGTCAATAACTGTATAATATATTCCAGTCGGAATGTATCATAGACAAATTTTCATTATGTTGTAGCCTACATCGTACGTACTCAACGCGTGAATTTTTATTCGACTCGTTGGGAGTTGGAAATAGCATTTGTACGCTACCTGAGAATTCGTACTTATAAAATGTGGTTTGATGATCATACACTCGCTCAGGTTTATAATCTTCCTGTTAGGCAGGAAATAACCTTATGAACTATCGATTTGTGAGCGAGGAGCAAACCGGGATTGTTGGTGAAAGGTGGGGAGAGGACGTCCCACAACAGGACCTGTCAGAGCCATTGCTTAGGAGAGTGTGGCCAACCTGGCTCGAGTTTGGCACACTATAGCGAGTACTGCTTTATCAGGCAAGTACAGAACAAAATAATATACGCCATGTTGTGACCTAGTGATACAAAGTCGGCAAAATTCTGTGTATACATGGATCTGGGACCAACACAAATGCCCCTTCACAAATGGCCTTCCAACCAACAAAGTGCTCCCCCGGCAATAAAATAAGTGCCCATCCTAGGGAGAAATACGTTCCTTCATTCTGATGCTCCCTTTGATAATATACTTGACACAAATAGCTCTCATTAATAGATAGTGGAGGCATTCGTGTGCTTTGTTAATCCATTGCAGCCCCCCCCCCCCCCCTCCAACGTTACCCGAGCCACATATGGTGAATCATTATTCTAGCCTGTCTAGTAGATCAAATAATCGTTATGTATGGGAAAGTCCAAAATTATGTCCCATACCAAGGAAAATGTAATAATGGAAACATGAACATGAACTCGAATTGATATCAATAGAAGTGTTAATCAATTTGATATTTTGTCTGGTCTAAGCTCAAGTACGGTGATCGGCTTGACACATTTTGGTGGATTGCGTATGTGAAAAAAGGTAGGACTGGCTAGCATAGATCTCAGCGTACCGTACAACTTTGAAGAGCGCCATTTGAAACAAAATGTCGGCATATAAACTTGTTAGTAAGTCTGAGATGGTCTTCCGTGTAGCCTATCAAATTGTAACATTGATGATGATGTGACATGTGGGAATGACGCTAATGATGATGTGAAATGTGAAACTGATGCTGATGGTGATACTAATGATGATGATGATATTGTTGATGATGATGATGCTGCTGCTGATAATGAAGGTGATGATGATGTTGACATCTTCATACATTTAATGTGTATTTACAATATATTATTATCATAATCAGCAGCAGCATAATCTTCCTCATCCATAACAACTACCAACAACATCATCATCATCATCATTATTGCAATCATCTTGTCATCACTACTACAAATACACCGTCAACATTATCATCACGCCCATCGTCTATGCCATCACTATCATCCTCTATTTAATCCCCGACCTCGTCATCTACGTCATTATTATAAAATAAGAAAATTGTCACGGTTTCACTGTCATCAACATTATCCACATCATCATCATCCTGCCCATCGTTCGTGTCGGCAATATCAATTTTATCACCAATATCATCATTTACGTAAATATTATATTAAATAAAACGTTGCCATAGTACCACTGTCGTCATCACTATCAATGTTTCTATCTCTATTACCATCATCATCTTCATCATTGTCATCATCATCATCATTGTCATCGTCTTCATCATCATCGTCATCCGCCTCCGTTCACATCAGAAGTATAGGTAATTAATATACTACGTCACTATCATCATCGTCAACATCACCACTGCCATTGACAATTTGTTTTCTTCATTCCTTTTATTTTTATAAACGTAACATCAGACCATAAACAATGCATAAGGATTGGATAAAGGGTGTAGTCTGTTAGTTAAATCCTTTTCTATTATGATAATTCAAAACCTCATGGTATACATAAAGACTTATGTTTTAACTGAATTTCCGCCATTTGCTTCTAGGCAGTATCATTAACAGCGTCAACACAACTGTTTTGAATTTGATATGAATTACCGTTATTCGTTTTCCTAACATAATTATATGAATAATTCTTTCATTCCTTATAGTGTTTACATGTATCCAAATGAAATATTCATGTAACATAATTATACATTCAGTTTTCCTTTAACTCTTATCCTGCCATGAGACTGCTAGCGCGCTATTGTTATAGTGCCATGTGCACGCGAGCGTGCTATCGATTGAAAGCCACGTTCATGCTAGCGAGCCACCGCTACGGTGCTTCGTGCGCGCTAGCGCGCAGATGTAATAACAGTTATTGTTAATGCCCATTGCACCGTGCTGAGTGCTTTTGCAGCGCTATTGAAAGTACCATCGCGTGCATCAGATTATCGGCTTTGGATTACGCGTCTTTGTATACAACAGTCAGATTGGATTTTCTCGAGTAATTCAGCGATTTGTTTTTTGTAAAGATTTAAATAACACGCAATTGAACCAACCTTAAAATTAACTTGGCACGCAGGAGATTAGCACTGTGGCACAATAGGAATTAGCACTGTGGCACTGGTTGCATTGTATGGGTGGCAGCTTAAGAGTTAAAAGACAATGTACTTGTTTGACTAGAACTTAATTTTATCTATTTTTTTTTTTTTAAATTCGAGAATGAAATGAACGAGAATTGAATTTAATTGAATTGGATCTTAAGGAACTTAAGGAAATACTATACACCGAGTTATCGCGTTTTCGTTGAGCTTATGTTAACGTTGATCCATTTCTTTCAACAAACTTTGTAAGCTTTAGGAGTTGGAGATTACCCGGTCATGTACAAGAGTGTTCCTCCGTGGCTTCTCTCAATTATGATTTGTTTATTTTTATAATATTCTTCAACATATTATGCAGAAACTGTACTGTTTAATATTGGCCAACAATGTTATCCATGGGATAACCACAACAAAGTTTCCTAACCATTGACATATACATCTTATACTTTATCAACACTATACAAGTGTAATTTCTCCAAGAACTTGAGAAACATAATGAAATGATTATACAAGGATGGTACTCTACCAATATAGATGTTCATGTATATAAAAAAAAAGTATTTTCGATTTCACCTTGTGATTTAGGTCTAACTTTGAAAGACGATGGAGTAACATGTTCACAAGGTCACCACGTGATGGTCTACATCTATACATGTATTAAACATGCAGCTTCATGATGCTATAGCTTTATCTTTTGACATGACAGTGAAATTCCAAGGAAGCAGCTAGTTATTATCAGTTGAAATATTTATCATTAGCTTTTTCATTAAACATTCCTCCATAGTCATATTATATACATATTCATAATTTCAGTTTCAAGTTTACTTCCACTCATAAAAAGATAACAACAATTGAAGCATATACTTAAAAAATACAAATTATGAACATAGACACATAAATACATACATTTACTTATACGTGTACTTAAGCTGATAAGTGAGAACATTTAAAGAAATGTAATAACTACATTCAAAGTGGAGGAACCGACAGAGGCCAAAGACCTGTCGAGGGCTAGGTTCTTGCAGACTTGCTTAATTTAAAATATGATTCTAAAACATTAGTAATTGAAAAAAAAGATATAGATAATTAATATTAGTACGACGATTCGTAGCATGTGAGTAAATGCCTTTATTTCAGGAGTTCAGTAAATAGTTCATTGAAGACAAGTTTCATAGTGACCCTAATGTGTAATTAGAAATATTTACAAGTATGACAATTCACAATGTGGGTACATACATTTATTTCAAGAATTCAGTAAACAGCACTTTTATTTTCTCTTGATGTAAAGATACTCTGTTCCTTTTGCAGCCAACCTCAAATTCTGTAGAACTTTGCAGGAATTATGAATATGTCATGTATATCCTATCTGTGAAATTTAAACGTTAGCAGTGTCCTTATATTAAAATTATGCAATAAAACCTGTTTACTTGCTAGACTTTACTGTCAGACACTATTGTCAGTATTGAGTGACTGACTGGCTTTTTCTTCTTCTTTGGTAATAACATACATAAAATGAGCTGTAAAGGATTTGTCTCCTACAATAACCCACTTCTTGTAATGGCCAAAATTAAACTGATTGAATCTTTGCGCAGCATAAAACGTACGACCATGCGGTACAATGGTCTTAAAATCAAGACTATTACTTAGTGGCTCTATAGCTCCTAAGTCGGTTTGAGAACTAATAGTCGTTATTTTTCCACTTAAATACATTTTCAAGCCCCATTCTTTTAAGGGGAGTTCTAAATTAGTATTATCTTTCAAATGCCATTGGAATTTAACCTTTTCATTTTTTTGGCCTGCAAAAGGGACATATTATATAACATATTCTCTTACGATATAATCTCAAAGGCCTAATTACGAGGTATATAAACAATAACAATAATCAAATCTACGTTCATGAATCTACTAGTATTCCGATTCCACGTAAGCTTCTATACCAGGTAAAGTAAAATGAAGAGATAAGCATGCCATACATTTGTTGCGGCAAACAACATAAGAGTACAAGCATGTGTACTTTAAGCAATTGTATATCGTATGGTATATTGCAATAACATATTTTAAAAGATGCATAGGCCAATTTTTTAAATATATCAATTACATTTAATTTTCACCTTCATTAATTATGTATTATTACTATTATTATAATTCTTATTTATTCATTAAATTTGTATGCTATTTTAATATAACACAAATATGATAATACGTACTATACATACGTAATGTATATATACTTGTGAAGATAGGAATTGAGAGGAGTGATCAGATGAGAGTAGAACAGTGGGAGGAGAAAAGACAACAAAGACAGCAGCTAGTTAAGGCTTCAAAAGCACAGCCACAAATGGCTTTTGTCTGCAGCAACTGCAACAGGACCTGCCTCTCTAGGATTGGACTGTTCAGTCACAGCATGAGCTGCACACCAAGAAACTAATTAGTACAACTAGCGCAATATTCTATTGTCTTTCGAGACAGACAGATGCCAAAGATATATATACATATATATATATATATATATATATATATATATATTAGATCATTATTATATCATGTATAATTTATTTCAAGAGAATAATTGAAAGTCATAATACATCACGTTAGGAGAAAAATGTTCAATCTTTTATAATTGTGTAGTCGCTTGATCCTGGACTGCTATCATTCATGGACGGCATGGTGTGGTGGTTAGTTTAAATATATAGAGTCTATCAGTAGTACAGAAAGCAATCTCCCCTGATCGGAACTCGCGCAGATAGTACAAGTGTGTATCAGGCTTTTCAATCTTGTGATCAGAGATGAGAGTCTGGACGTGTTTCAGTTCGCTGGTGTACTCATCGATACTAACCAACCCATCATCATGCTTGACCCAAGCGATCAGGATTGAATTATTCTGAGTCACTGCTGCGTATGGGTAAACATTTGATTTCACTACCTTGTGTTTTACATGGCCATATTTGTCAATTATTCTTACTGTATGTTCATATATAATAATCAATAAGTCCTTATAACTAGTGATCTGCCCAGGTTCATACCCATCGCATGGTATCTCCCTGATCGCCTTCCCACCTGCTGTTGAGAATACCCGAATCGTCGTCCAGTAGCCGACATAGATTTGATCATTACTGTCTACAGTGAGACTACCAATCCCAACTTTATCATATGTTTCAATCTCATATTCATCATATGATTCAATCTCATCTTCATCATATGTTTCAATCTCAACTCCATCATCACTCACAGTATCAAATGTTACCTCCAGCATCTCATACTCCTTTGTGTACAATGTGATGACATTGTCCTCTTTCAGTACCACATACCGACCATCGACCAGGTATCCTACATCATGGATCCTGACATCCTTGAGGACTGTCCTCTGCAGCTGACCATCAGCAGAGAAGATATCGATTCCTCCAGTGCTGTATCCCACTGCCATACTACCATCGGTTGTAACAGCTATGCCATTCATGTGGCCTTTCTCTGAGAGTTCTACGTCACATACCGACACACATTTCACGAACCTGACCTCACCAATGTTCAACTGATCATATTGATTGTTAGGTGTGAACAATATACATGTAACGACGATCAGACAGACTAGGAATCCTACTCTACCGATTCGGACAGCTGTCTTTTGCAGCTGACCAAAGTTCAACTGACATTTTGGTGTGCATATCAGACGCTCTGCACGGTCAGCTACATCCGTAGCAAGCTTATTCTCTGGATCATCCCTGTCTAGTACATCATTCAGCTCACCAGACAATGTATCACGAATAACAATGGTATTATCTTCTAATGGAGCCTTTATGCTATTACCCACTAACACACTCACACTCTCAATACTTGCGATCAACCTCTCATCAAGATCTTGCATCTCATCCAATGTTTTACACAATTTCTCTTCCTGAGCGTCCAACTGCTTGTTGATTTCAGCTTTTCTGCCGGCAATGTGATCGGTGACACGCTTCTTCTGAGTCTTGATACAGGTCACGTGATTCTTGATGGTTGTAACTTTCGTTTTACCTCGGGCTTGTAGAGATTCAATTTGTGTCTTGGTAGAAGCATTGTATTCCTTAGCATCTTGAACTGTGTGGCCTTTCTTGTCATGGTACAACATTCGACATCTCAAGCAGATGAACTTCTTACAGGTGACACACACATCAGTACAGATGTATTTTTGCTTATCTGCTTTGTGTTCCTGGCAGTAAACCTCTTTTTCGAGGACCACCCTTCCCTCTCTGACGTCCTCTATTCTCACAACTCTATGCTCGACACGAGGTGGCCATTTGTTGTGGTTCTCAAGGCATGTGTTACACATGTTCTTACCACACTCACAACATAAATATACAGCTCTCGAGGTTGAGTCGCAACTCTCACAGACTTGCTGGCTATTCCTCACATCATCAATGAGAGACTTAAGAGGAACATTAGTATTCAGATTCGAGACAATGCCACCCTTTACAGATGTCTCGCTTCGACAGATGGGACATGTTAGAGAATTATGTGAAGAACTTTTAAGAATATCATTAAGGCATTTCTTACAGAAAGTATGTGTACACGATAACTGCTTCGGGTCACTTAGCAACTCGAAACAAACAGGGCACTGCAAATTGCGTGAAACTTTGAGTTCAAATTCCGACATTGTGATTCTCCCACCTCAATATGCACTGGTATGATACAAAATGCAAACAACAATAATACTTCAATGGAGAAATTTAACCCGTTGACTAGCGATAATGCACACCCCCCATAGGTTTAATGCAGATATCACCAGTTCAGTTCCAGTAAGCAATAGCCTTATTATGGCTGACTAAAAATGTCCAGCTATCATAAACCACCTTTAACCATGTTAATGATCAGATAAACCAGAATTAAATCATCGGGATAGGACGGGGGATTATCTTGTTAACGTTTCAGCCCACGGTCCTATCGGCAGTGTTATGGCTATGGCTATAATATGCTTAAGTCAGTTAGTGTAAAGAGATGAGTGTTTACAGTCGGGTAATTCTCCTTCCTGCCGTCGACCACAACATGCTATCTGCTGCAGATCAAGAACAAGACAGGTGGCAGTCTGAAGATGAATGAAGATTGTCTCATTTCTTCTGATCCGTACTCCTCACACAATGTGCTAGTTAGCCCTGAAAATTGAAAATGAATAAATAATGATACAAATCAATAATTCGGCCTTGTATACCCAGAGTAGTACACCAGGTTTACTACTGCTCTTCCTGCAGGCCCTCCAATTCTTATTACCACCAATCTTCAAGTTCCCATTTACACCTGGGTTGGTGATGGTAAATGTGAATTAACGTACTGCCAAAAAACGTTAATGCCGGGCTGGCGTTTGAACCACCAACATTGGATTAAAAGATAAGTGAATTAATAAAACCACTTTACCACGACACCTCCACAATATTACCAGTCGAGGAAATACGATGCGATAATGAAGATCAATCTGTATATATATGATCATCATCATACGGTATTTGGCGTCGCCAGGGAGGGCAGGAGAGACAGGAATAGCTATCTACATGCTAGGGAGGGAAGGGGGGTGGAAAAAACGCTACACCAAAAGACTATGTCGGTTGGATGGGATCGGATTAAAGAAATGTATTTGTAATATGCAGGGCTTAAATTAATCCAAGGCCACCAAGGCCATGGCCGTTGACGCTCCTTTGATTGACCTCAATCTAGGAATGTGCCCTACAGAAAAGTTGCCTTGCCCTAAAAATATTGAAATTAAAGGCCTGCTATGCAAATAAAATTGAAGTATAATTTATAATAACTGTGAATTACACGTGGAAGAGGGCAGGCGCGGATCTACGGGGGGGGGGGGGGGCGACGGCCCCCCCCCCCCCCCCTCTGGTTTTTTTGATTTATTTTTTTATTTTTAAATAATAATAATAATACAAAACAAAATTCGGGGGTCAAATACCAAAAATGAATTATGCAAACTACCCCCCCCCCCCACTGAACGAAATATTGGTAGGCGCGATTTTCACATTTTAGGCCCCCCCCCCCCTATCGGCAAATCCTGGATCCGCCCCTGGAAGAGGGTTAGCATATTTCCAGATGATAAGCAGTTTGACCACAACAGGGAAATGTAGAAGAATTAGAAATTCAAATGAAGTATCTCCCTATAAAATGGTCCATGTGTGCGGTAGTGTCAAAAAAATTCAATAGAACGCTGTTCGTCAAAGCGAGAAGTAAATGAATAAATTCAATAAACGATGGTAGGTGTACTGCGATTATTGCACATTTATCATTTTTATATCAAACACCATAATCCGACAGCAACTTACATGTACCACGTAAACTCGTCCGTTGGACTTGAATGTACGTTGTCTTCCTAAAAGATTCCTCTTGGCTGTCAATATTTGGTATCTGAAATGAAGGAGAGACACGTTTGTAAAATTGAGGACCATCTATATTTTATAGTATAGTATTAATGACTGCTTTGAGAGAAATAGTTGTTTTATTACGCTCAAGGGAAGGTTAGAATTGTGCTATTACCAGAGGCGTGCCGAGGGCAATAGCCCAATTGTAACCTTCCCGAGAGCGTATAAAAACAACTATTTCTCGAATATTAAAGCAGTCATTAATACTTGTATATGCCGAAAAAAATAGACTAAAAAATAAAAATAAAAAATAAAAAAACTTTTGTCGAAGATGGGATTTGATCTCTTGCGTACAAAAGGTGATGTAACTAAAATCACCGCCTTTACCCGCTCGGCTATCGCGCTCTGTTACCATACATAGCAGTTTTTTCTTATTATATACATTAAAATGGATTGAAAACGGTTTCGCGTGGTGGATGCTTCGCGGCTGCTCCATATAAACAGGCCCTTCTTTTACTTTTGCAATGCATATTGGAACGAATTTAGATCAAGATCTATCGGCAGATGTTGTTTTTTTGTTTTTGGAAGTTTATTTTCGTCTTCATGTCAACAATGCAAGATAAAATTGTCGGTAAGATCGATCGAGATTCAATTGTATTGAAATTACCGACCAATTCTTCGCACACGTACGGTATCCTCGATCGCTCAGACCATTTTTTAACATGTAAACCTATGGGGTAACCATGGAGACTGAACTATTTTCCCAATAACCATGGTTACTGGGAATTTTACAGAAATAGTTGAAGTTTATGAATGCAATTTCGACCAATCAGATGGCTGGATTTCTTAAGTGAGGTATATAATCATGTTTGTATCAGTCTTTGAACTAACACAAGCGTTTTGAACTGAAAGGCACGAACACTGGGACATGTTTGTATAACAAAGTTAATTACTTGGAAGAAGAATTCGGGAGATTTGTGAAGGCGAGTTAACAAGAGCACAGTGCCAAGCAGCGGTTAATAAACTGCCAACAGGAAAATCCCCAGGTAACAATGCCTCACAAAAGAATTCTATTATCAGATTCTGGGACATTGTATCTGCTCCTTTCATATCGGCCCTCAGTTCATTACAACTCCCAAATCCAAACTGTCTGCTGATAAAAAAAATGCCTTATCATATTAATTTTTGAAACTGAACAAGGATAAACACAATTCAAGAGAATTACCGATCTCATTGATAAATGTCTTTGCGAAATCTGCTCAAAAGTACTTGCAACACGCTTTAAAAAAGTGATACATTAATTCATTAATCCAGATCAACATGCTTTCATCAAGGGTAGAAATATTACAGAAGCTATTAGAAATGTACTGGAAATGACTGAAACATGGATAGTTTATTTGTATCAATTTGTTTGGATTTTTAGAAAAGCCTTCGATACAACAGACCATGAAGATATTTGTAAAGCACTTGAGTCTTTAGGTTTAGGCCCAACATTAATGAAATGGGTTCAAACACTCTTGTAACATTGAAGGATTTGTTCTCGATAATTGTACTTCAAACTATTTTGGGTACATTTTTTAAGATCTGAAGGTGTTGAGAAGCAAATACTGCAAGGAGCAGTCGAAGGAAAACGGGGTAGAGGTCGTCCACCAATATCTTGGACTGATGATATCAAGAAAGTATCTGGACAAGGAATGAAAGGTGCAACACAAATGGCAGGTGGAATAGTTGCATGGCGTGCTCTCGCGAAGACCACAGCAGCGCTTTACAGCGCCACCTGAAGTTGATGATGATGAAAGCAATAAGATAGATGTTGTAGTCTGACATTTAACAAATAAAAACAGAAACACTGAAGATTGGAAAGCATCGATGTGCTCAGATTTATGATAACCGCCTTGTTGATAATATCAGAATCTTAGGTGGAGTACAATGATAATGATTATCAGGAACAAAAACTGAGGAATATGCTGTTATCACTCAGGCGAAAGCTACATGTTTGGAAACCAAGAAATTTAACTTTATTTGATAAAACACAGTTCATTAGACCGTTCGGTATATCTACGGATATATACCTATTCTCATCCATTCTTATATCCAGCTGGGTCGTGAAAGAAATTGAAGATATATGTTACGTATTTCTATGTAAAGGGAAGGACAAGGTTAGACGAAAAGTCATTATACAAGTTGAGAAATGAGGTCTAGAAATGGTTAATGTCAAATCCGTGATCTTGGTACCGCAGTTAACCTGGATTTTAAGAATAAAGAGTGGAAACAGTCAAGCCTAATTCAATAATTGTAATTTTTATAGACGGAAATATGGTGGTGCCCTTATTCATTAACTGCAACTTTGATACTGATCTAATAAGCGTACATCTACCTCGACAATGAATTCAAAAATGGGAAAGACTATATTTTATTACGAGGAGTAGCTTTATGCATGATATAGGGCAGTGATCAAATAATAGTCAAGCTCACAAAGTTGGAAAAAATGCAACTACTAAAGATATAGTTAAGCCTAATCTGAGTTAAGACATCTTAAGGTGATAAAAAGTTAACTCGTCTATCAAAACAATTGTTGAATTAAAGAGAGAGCAATCTCTGTGCTCTTTTCGTTTTAGAAATAAATATGATTTGAGTGATACTGAATTGTTTGAAGTACGAAAACTAATGATAAATACAACTATTGACACAAAAACACAAATGATCCAGTCTAATGTTTTTCATAATATTATTTTTTTAATAACAAGCATTTTAAATACATATGAAGACTTTTCAAAAACTTTTGTTTGGCTGTAAAAATTCAGAGGCTTAGAACATGCACTATGGCAATTTAACTATATTTAGACGTTTTAGAATGAAACCAAACTTTTGTTGTCGATCGTTAACTTATCTTTTCTGAATGTAAAAAACAGAAATCGTATCATATTAAAAAAAAATACCAACAAGGTATAACAATAAATCATGTTTTACGATAATAGCATTTATTCAATATTTTTCTAACATTGGTGCTACTCTGTCTAGCTCCATACCTGATATACCGGAAACCTTTGGAAAATTATTTAGCCAATCTTAAGGCCCGGTCACACAGCCCTCCACGGGCGTATCGCGGCCGAATCACGGCCAAAAATTTCTGCCCGTGAAGCAGACGCTGTTGGACGCTTTGAGGTCGCGATAAAGACGCGACACAGCCGTACTTTACCCGTCGTTACACGCGGTAAGAAATTCACACGCGGTTGGCCGCGCGAAAAAGTTTTGGGCTGCCCAAAAATTTAAACCGAGGGTAATCGCGGGCGGTACACGTGGTACACACGCGGTAAAGACGCGGTACAGACGCGGAACGAACGTGCTAGGACGTGCTACGGCCGCGGTTAAGACGTGGTTACACGCGGAATTAAAGGCCCGGTCACACAGCCTTTCGCGTCTGTATCGCGGGTAAAATTTCGCGATTTTTTTTTGCCCGCGGTTGCCCGTGGTGGAAAATGTGCAAAATTGGCTTACCCGCGGTTTACCCGTGGTATGCCCGCGGAACAGACGCCGGCGACTGTTCTGCGTCCTTATCGCGGGTGAAGCGCGGCGGTACCGCGGCCTACCACGGGTATAATAAAGCAGCCGAACCGGGCTGTAGAAATCATAACCGCTCCGTGCTTACACGCGGTACACACGCTAATGCACGTGATAACAACGCGGTAAGGACGCGGAACAAACGTGCTATGACCGTGCTCCACCCGCGATTACCCGCTAAAATTTCGCGTCCTACCGCGTGTAACCACGTCTTAACCGCGGCCGTAGCACGTCCTAGCACGTTCGTTCCGCGTCTGTACCGCGTCTTTACCGCGTGTGTACCACGTGTACCACGTGTACCGCCCGCGATTACCCGCGGTCTAAATTTTTGGGCAGCCCAAAACTTTTTCGCGCGGCCAACCGCGTGTGAATTTCTTACCGCGTGTAACGACGGGTAAAGTACGGCTGTATCGCGTCTTTATCGCGACCTCAAAGCGTCCAACAGCGTCTGCTTCACGGGCAGAAATTTTTGGCCGTGATTCGGCCGCGATACGCCCGTGGAGGGCTGTGTGACCGGGCCTTAAATGAAAAGACTTTATTATTTGTTCCTGTAGCGAATTCTAAGGTTACAGATGGTGTTAGTTGCTTGAAAAGGAAGACGAACCCTGGATATGATGGTATAACTAATGATTCGATACAAGATGTAATTTTATTTGTAGTCTTACCTCTCACTCACACTTATAACTTGTCTTTAATGCATGGAAGTGTTCCTTAAAAAATGAAAATAGCTAAAGTTGTGCCTATATATAAAAAAGGGAACCCCGTAGAAACGGGTAATTATAAACAAATTTCTCTACTAACTGTCTTCTTTAAGATTTGTCTTACATTTATTCAACTGTTATATTCTTCCTACGAATTTGCTCGAGTCACATCATAAAACATTTCTTTTTCCACATCCATTACCCACTTCCGTTATCCCACCTTCAATACTCTTTGATCTAAAGTGTACCTATAATTGTTTCTAATGAATGTACTATTTTTAATGACTTTTTAATATTATTGTATTTTGTGCAGTATCCTTGTGTTATTACTTATGTAAATTGCACTCAATTCAGCCGAAAGGCTGCCATGTACAATGTTTTTTTTATACCACAATACATAACAAATATTTTTTTTAAAGGAAAAACTTGTATAGTATAGTCTATATTAGATTAATAAAGTTTTATAAGTCTTGTGAATTTTTCTCAAATTCTCAGTTTGGTTTTCGCGAGAAACACACAACTTCTCATGCTGTTTCATGTATTTTAGACAAAGTACCTTCTGCACTTGATAAACAACTTCATACGATTGGTATATTTTCTGGATTATTCCCAAGCTTTTGCTACGGTGAACCATAATATTTTGTAACACAAGCTCTCTGATTACGGGGTAAGAGGGTCTGCACTCGAATGGTTTAGAAGTTATCTGAGTGACAGACAGCAATTTGTGCAGCTCGACGGAATTTGTTTTCAGTCATGTTACCCGTCACGTGTGGAGTACCTCAAGGTTCCCTTTGGGTTCCCCTGATTTTTATTTTATAAATGTAAATGATTTTCCAAAATCCTCAGAGACGTTATCTTGTGTGTTGTTTGCATTCGATACAAGTGTATTTTGTTCTCATAGAAACTTTGAATCTCTTTCAGATATTGTAAATAGAGAGCTCTGTGTATTGACAAAATGGATTCTTGCAAATGAACTGTCACTTAATTTATTGAAAACGGAATATATGTTATTCAGTAATAGTGGAACAGTAATTTTATTTGTTGACCGATCTTAAAATGCTTTTTATGAGAAGAAAGGATAGTCCACACTGTTAGAACGGTGTTTAAAATATCACTGTTTAAAAGAATGTTGTTTAAAAAAGTAAACAACGTTGTTCAAAATCGAAAAATCAGTGCTCGATTGGCTTAAACAACTATCTATTAAAAAACAAAAAGATTTAATTAAACAGAGTTGTTTAAAAAGTCCCGGGGGCGTCGTTGATATTTTCTCGATACGCGATTGCAATTTGCGCACACACATGCGATATGCACAAAGTACGTACATAATACATGCATGCAAGCATGCAGTGCTAGTGTGCAGTGCAAGTGCTAGTGCAGTGCAGTGCAGACGAAAATGGCGGAACAAGGGCAAGGCGACGACTTGGTTCTTCTCGGCTTCGCCGATGGGGTTTAGGTGAAGTTATAGAGACAAATAATAATGTTGTCTGTCACTGCCATGAATATGATGAACAAATGTTGAAGTAAATTGGCAACAAGCTCTGCATGTTACAGTGTATAAATCGTTGTGATTATTGCAGGAGTGGTTCCAGTAGGTCATTTCACAAATTCAAACAACCAGATAATAACCATTAAACAGTTCTGTTTAAAATTTAAGCAACTCCTTTTAAACAACCCAGTTGTGCAGTAATACTGAATAAACAACAGTTGCTTAGTAATTTAAACATTATTGTTTAAAATTTAAACAACTTGCTTTAAACAACCGAGTTGTGCAATTTTATTACTAAACAACTGTTGTTTAAAAGGTTTCCTAATTTTTAAACAACTAAGTGTTCAAAATGTAAACAACCTTAATTTGTTTAATTTTTAAACAACAGTTGAGCGATTCACCGGTTAACTTTGGGTTGTTAAAAATTTTAAACAACTTGTTTAATTTTTTTCTAACAGTGCACTAGCAAAACTTAAAGCCATTTTGCAATATTCGTCGGGTACGGGAAGAGGTGATTTCGGACGCATGTTACCTTTTGTTAAGTTGCCTCCCCAGTCTCCGCGCGGGCCTAGGCTATGGCAGTATGGGTGCCAGTTATCAAGGCTAAGTGATATCAAATTACCAATATCATATTACACATTATCACTTAGCCCTTAAGGTTAACTCAAAATGCCATGCCAGCCTGCCAGAAGTACAAAGTTTTAACCTAGCAAGTCAATGAATAGTGTCTTGTAAGCTAAATCAAATTTTGAAGACTAAATGTTGTCACCTTAAGTCCAAGCACAAGCTGCATGAAATCAAAGATTTGATGAATATTAATGAACACAATCTTTATCTTCAATACATCTATAAACTAAATGTACATTGTTTACTCCATATTATCCTTTTCTGTTCTGAGGATTTTTTAACCGGACAAAAACATGACTACATTACTTCTACGTACGTCTATGGAGTATGGGCGCGGCCATTTTGGATTCCTATTGCCACGTACATTAGGGGTTCAGACAGCCCGACCCTGGAAAATCCGACCCCGGCGATACTAGTAACCTGGACAACTCGACCTGGTCGGGGTGCCTCGGCGACCCACTTTTGTCCCCTAAACAAAATATGGGTAGAGGGTCTACTGCTTAGAATGAAGATGATGTTAGGGTGTCTGATCGCGCACTCAGTTTTGTGTGCTAAAATCCTTCCCATTAGAGATTGCACACATCCCTATTCAGTCCATTTGCATTGCAAAATTGGTCAATGTTTTTATTACCAAAATGAGACTCAAACCAATACTGCTCGTGATCCTGAAGGTGATACTCAATAAGTGAGGTGTCATATGAAAGAGCAGGTTTTTTTTTCTCCATATTCCCCAAAGGGGCTCACCCCCAAAATTATAAAAAAATGTCTTGATCAAAACAGCAATTTAAACATTGTTTTTAGACCTAGATCTATGGTAACTCGGAGATTTATTAATTTCACGAATCGAGCCCCCGAAGGATAAGTTGGGCCAGCTGTAAGGAATATATCCATGCGCTTATTATTTTTCTCTAGTCCCAAGGGATCACGAGCAGTTACAGTTTGAAAATACCCTAACTCCACGCTTTGCATATCGTGCTGTGCAGCTTTCGAGCAAAGATTATAACTCGGTCGGGGGGGGGGGGGGGCTGTATCTTCTAATAGAAACATCGGTGAGTCTTGGAATTTGAAATTTGTAGTTCTAAGTGAATGATTTTTCCAAATATCCAACCATAATGGTGACAAACGATTTAAAAGGGAAAATTGAAAAATCGTCCAGACACCCTATACATTTTAATATGATTTACACATTACAAAACATGATAAAATAGGGTTAGGGTAGGGTTAGGAAAAGGGTTAGGAATAGGTTAGGGTGGCTGTCGCCAAAGGAAGACTTTCTCAAAATAGATCGAGCTTTCCGCCGAAGCACCCCACCCTGGACAACTCGACCTCGTGGAGTTGTTCAGGGTATTGGGTCGGGTTCTCCAGGGTCGTGCTTTTCGATGGTCGGGTTGTCTAGGATCCGTACATTATGCCAATGTGATGGGTTCCGTACAGTTTTGTATAGTCTAAATCGTCTATGTTCTTTTCCGTTTTATAAGTTCATATTTAAGTATATAAATTAATCTTCAAACTCACTTCTGTGGCGGGAATAAAACTTCATCAGGAACACTGGTGCGGCATATGATGGGTTTAGCTAGTAAACGTATCAAACTGGACAAGAATACGACTGCCAGACGACATTGACAACATTGACCTATGGTAACTTTAAAGTAAAAATGAAAAAGAAAAAGATTTTTAAGATACTACTGTCCCTTTTGCAGCCAACATCAAATTATGTAGAACTTTGCAGGAATTATGTATTTGTCATGTATGTCCTATCTGTGAAATATGAACGTTAGCAGTGTCCTAATATTCAAATTAAACAAGGAAATCCGTTTACTTGCTAGACTTCACTGTCAGACACTATTGAGTGACTGGCTGGCTTTTTTTTCTTCTTTGATAATAACATCCATAAAATAAGCTGTAAAGGGTACATTTTTGTTTGCATCAATAACCCACTTCTTGTAATGGCCGATTGAATATTTGCGCAGCATAAAACGTACGACCATTCGGAACAATGGTCTAAAAATCAGACTATTACTTACTGGCTCTATAGCTAATCAGTCGATTTGACAACTAGTAGTCGTTATTTTCCCACTTAAAGACATTTTCAAGAGAAACAATAACCCATGACCCTAAAGTAAATAATACCACTGATAGTTTGCGATAAGGGAATTATAGAATAAAAATGACCACAGTCTTTTCTCAAAATAAAACAAGATAAACACCAGTGTTCAAGAATACACATCAAATCTGTCAAAAATGAAAGAAATTGTCTGTAAACAGACTTATAGGGCCTTCATCGTCCGGCGTAAATATTCATAAATGAATGATACACGCCAATAAAAAACTAAAACAACAACTTCACATCGCATGAAGAATTGTGGTCACCCATGTTTACTCATCAACCATTTTCATGACTATATGAGTTGAGTTTGAGTTTGAAGTTTATTATCCAAACAAAAAGTACATCAATATAACAATAAAAAGTGAATGTTTAACATTGAAAGGATAAAGTGGACCAGAAAATAGCATTTAATGCTAATCGTTTCTGATATATGGTTAATTCATTGTAAAGCGTGCTAAATGCGCATTTTTATTATCAAGTATGATTTATAGTTTTATAAGTTTGATATTTCTGCTGCTTGATTAAGAAGTACGAATAGCATTCGGACTATTTTTTTTTCTCGAAATTTAATGCCAAAAAGGAATAATACCAATAAGCCCAATTTCTTTACGATGTTTTGTAATATCTCAAATCAAACACATCGAGGGAAAAGTTATATATTTTATGGAAGGATCGAGATGAAATACCAGATAACTTGGTTTGAGTCATCTCATTTAAATACAAAATACCTGGTTGCACTCTCATATTAAATACTAAACTCCATCTTTGCGACGGTGAGTTGTCTCAATCGTTAAAGAGTATGCATCTCGAGCCAAAGATAAAGGGTTCGAATCCAACTCAGGCGTATGACTGGAGCCTGCCTGGAGCCTGCCTTTTGTGTAAACGTGCCCCTCACCTGTGTCATAAACACTGAAGCTACGTTAAGTGGGAACACTCCGTCCTAGCTCGGATAGGACTAAAGGTCCCATGCATGTAGAGAAGAGTCACCAACTGTGCACGTTAAGTACTTGCACACCCCCAACTATAGGTGGATAGACATGAGGGTTACAGTGATTCAGTTTGCTTTTCGACTCCGAGGCACAGATGATGCCAAAGATCTACTTAATAATGATAATTATTCACGGCTAACAAAAATAACAAACAACCAAATTTGCGTTTATGTCGTGGCTTTATTAACATTTTGAGATGGACGCTTATTTTGCACATTTTGATTTTCTGGGTGTCATAACAAAATAACACAGATATATTGAATCATAAAAAATGCTTACAAGTGCAATGCTAGGCCCCCCGCCTATGAAATCGAGTGATGCCTAGGCTAAACTTATATACATTAAGTCATTATATCAGCCCCCCGCCTATAAAATCGAGTGATGCCTAAAGTTATGCTAGGCCCCCCGCCTATGAAATCGAGTGATGCCTAGGCTAAACTTATATACATTAAGTCATTATATCAGCCCCCCGCCTATAAAATCGAGTGATGCCTAAAGTTATAGAATATAGATGTATATATATACTAGCCTCTCCGCCTGTAAGATCGGATGATGCCTAAGATTAAAGCGTGACACCCTGAGTTTGAACATGTGTAGGTACAACTAGGTCCCCCCGCATTCAAATCGAATGGGGGCCGGAAAACTAAGAATTGACATGCGAACAAATTCGACTGAATATACATTGGCAACCCCCTCGCATGTAAAAATTGAGTGGGGTCGAAAATTATCGGATGACAATTATTGATCAATAAACTTATCAGTACCATGTGATTAGTGATTTACCCATACAAAACCGGGTAGGGGCGAAACCCAATGGGAAAAATTCCCCTACGGCCCACTTACTTTGTGCACGACGCAAGTTGATGTGCGACCAGGCCAAATGCCCCCGGCTCTGCATTAACTTCATAAATCACTGACCAATTTATTACATAAACCCTATCCGTACCTTTCATACCTGAAACCCTAAATCCTTTCCGTACTAATACGTATACCTTGGCTACTTCGAACCACCAAGCAATACTTAATTTATGCCACTAATATACTAAAAATACTTTTATTGGTGGAGATAATGGGGAGGTGGTGGGAATGTTTTAGACTCCGTAAATTTTTCTTCTTGTCCATTCAAAATGAAAGCCATAACTAGAATGAAAGCCCCTTCGTGCTATTTTTAATTTGCTGGCGGTATTTTCCGCGCTTGCTTGATAAGCGTACATACGCTTGTACATTTCCTTCCAATGTAATACAAAGTATTACATTTCCTAGCGCGTGAATTTCCCTCAAAAATGTAAACAACCTCTTGACCTAGATTTTGTCAGCCTGTCAATAAACCATTTTAAATCGTTGTCTACTCTTTAAATTTTATTATAAAGAGACCAATTTCCGATTTTTTAAAATTCTTGAATCAAAATTGAGTTTTTGATGTAGATATTGATCATAAATTCTAAGCTTTTTGTTTATTCAGCCAAGTTGGTAAAGTGGAACCGATTTAAAATAGCCTAGGCCTAATTTACAAAATAAAATAAATTGGATATGCATCGAGTAAAATGCAATATTTTGGGCAAAGAATATGGCCATAAATGGCCATAATTTGGCAAAATGTTTTAATGGGAACGCCTAGGGTCGGTTTCTGTCTCTATAGAGAGGAGCCGACCCTACCCAAATCAGAGGCTAACGAACAAAAGAAACAGACATTTCGGTCTACGCCCTCTTGCATAAAAAGTTGTGTTTAACGCAACTCAAAATATTAAACGCAACTTGATTTTCATGTTGGTCATAATACGGACAACCAGCCGGCCCGTGTATTGATATTATTAATTAATTAACTGTCGTTATTCTTTTTTTGATAATCGAACTGAATTGGTGTGATCGTATTTAACTTAACATTACATATTTTGGGGTCTTAAATTACCTTCATAGCAATCTTAGGTTCTAAAAGGGCACTAGAAATGTCATAAATAAGAATAAGAGCAATACACCATGCACTTTGAAGGCATTGCGGTCTTAAACAAAAACTTAACCATCCCTTTAAACATTTGAATGACTTCACAATTTGAATACTATCATTATTGATTGCACAGATAGTGAATTTTAATAAACGGATTTCAATTGGATAAGCTGATTCGACGCTGCGAGTGCAACTTGCGAATTCGAATGCTTGGAATATGAACTTAAATGACAAAAGTGTGAAAGAGCATATATCTTTGTTTGAATGCTTCTTGAAAATGTGTACTGAGAAAGTGTGGCATTGATGATCATATACTCACTAAGGTAATCGTGACTTATCAGCAATTTGAATTAAATTAAATTTAATTTATTTTCTTCTGCAACAGAAAAATCTAATTTCATTTTATCGATACAACATATAGGCCTAACACAATTTTGAACGTGTACATAATATCGTAATTACATAACTGTTGCCAATATATGTAACCAATAACATTCTACCAATAATCATTCACAACAAAGTATGAGCGGAAGAAAATAACCTGATGCCCTATTGATTTGTGAGCTAGGGAGAAACCGAGATGATGAGGGGGTGGGAGAGGGCGTTCCACAACAGGACCTGTCAGAGCCATTGATTAGGAGAGCGTGACCTACACGGTTCGAGTTGGGCATAATATAGCGAATACTGCTTTGTTGGACTTTGTTAAGACCCCAAGTTGGCCACACTTTGTGTATAAATGGCTCTTGGGCCAACACAAATGCCCATCCAAAAAAGTCCCTTCCAAGCAAACAAATGACTCCCCCGGCAATATAATAAGTGCCCGTCCTAGGGAGAAATATCTAACTTCTTTCTTATGCTTCTCCCTTATATTACATTCTTGACAAAGGCAGCTCTCATGAATAGATAGTAGAGATATTATTGTGCTTTGTTACTTCATTAAAGCCCCCCCCCCCCGAGCCACATATGGTGAATCCTTGGTTAGCATGTATGGACAAGTTCATATGTATGTCCACTACCTAGGATTACGGAATTATGGGATCAGGAACAGGAACATGAATTTATATCAATAGAAGTGTTAATCAAGTTGATACTTTGTTCTGATCTAAGCTCAAGTAGAGGAATCGGCTTGGTAGATTCGTGTGGGTTACGTACGGGATAAATAGCTTGGACTTGCCAACCCATCAATACGGACGATGCAGAGTCCTAATGCAGAGATGGGGTCTAGGAGACGAACACCATGTGAATGCGGCCAGGAACAGACAATGGAACACCTGGCAGAGCCATGTACCCAAGATGACCTGGCCGGAAGCCGTGAAATGCCGTGCCAAAGCCTGTGTGGACCACTGGACGGGACTTGTGTAGTGACTCGATAAGAAGAAGATCTACATCATCATCATCATCATCGTCATCATCTTTCGACTCCGTTGACATTATAACAATAGGCAATCAAATATAATACATCACTATCACATAGTCAACATCAACATCACCGCTTCCACTTTCACTTTTTATTCTTTTAATTCCTTTGATTTGTATAACTGTAACATAAGACCACAAACAAAGCATGTTGATTGCTGAAACAAAGTATATACTTCTGTATTTTGTATATGGGTTCTCCTCATTGCTCACTGTCTCAAGAATTTAAAAAAATAAAACCAACCAACCAAACAACAAACAAAACAGAAAACAGCAAGAAAAAAACACCTAATATCATCATCATCATTCGCCACCATTATCAGAACTACTCCTGAAAGAGATCGCTGTTAAAATGCCAAATATGACAAGATATAGCTGAAGAGTTTGGTTCACAATGTTGTGTGTATTCTAATATACCCATGGCAGCGATGTGATCTCCAGCAAGTTGTAGTCTGTTATAGTGAAATGCTTTTCTATTATTATAATTTAAAACCTCACAGCAGATATGAAGACTCATGTTTTACATACTGACCTTCCGCCAATTGCTTCTGGGCAATATATTTAATAGTGTCAACATAATTGATTTACTTTTGATATAAATTAACGTTGGTCGTCTTCTTAATATAACTATATGCATACGTATTAGATTCCTTATAGTTTTTACATATTGTATTAGAAATATGAATTTTTCATGTAACATGTGAATTCAATTTTCGTTTAAAAGATGATACACTCTTTTGACCAGAACTCATGTTATTGTTAAATCATGCCTTTATTTCATATAAAAGGAATACATGTTTACATTCAATACCAGGTCCATGTTCCCATTCCGAAACCATGGCAGTTCGCACTACATATACAACATATACAAACAATAATGCATTACAGTTACAGATATATATCGATCCTGAATAATAACAATGATATATTAATCATGTATAGTTACAATTTTATACATTAATCATTGATCAATATACATTACATTCATATATCAACCATGTATAGTAACAATCGTTAATCGTGCCTGCATCCAGAATGCTTAGGTTGGCAACAAAAATTAAATAATTTAACCAAATTTTTTTTGAAGGGGATTATGATTTTCTGAGCATGTGGGTAAAGGCTCGGAATAGGATACGATGTAAGAAAATGTGAAAGAGATGGGAAAGTAGAGGGTACATTATAAGATGGAGATAAAGTGTAAACGAGTGAAAACAAGTAATTCCACTTGGAGTGGACGGAGTGGAAGAAAAGCTAGAGAAAGTAGGGGGGGGGGGGTAAAGAGAGAGGAGTGGAGAAAGGCAAGCAGATGGAGTAAAGGAGGCGGAGGTTGGAGAGGTAGGCGAGGAAGAAAAGTTTAGGAAGAATGAGAGAGAGAGAGGGAGAAGAAGAAGAGGACGGAGAAGAAGAAAAAGAAGAAGACGAAATAAGGCAAAGAAGAAGAGGAAGAGGAAGAAGAGAGAGAATTCTTTTCTTGCATTGAATATGACAAAGGATGACACAACTGCGTACCTAATTATGTTCTGAAAGAAACTATTCGGGCGAAGAGGGACTGAATATTTCCTAAGTACCCACTTTAGCCGATTTGTGTTGTCCCTATTTATTTGCCCCCTTGCTCCTATCTCAATAGCATGGTATGTCACACTGTAACCTTTGTTTCTTACTTCGGCCACAAGGTCTTTGTACCGGTCGAGCTTTCTCGTGTGAGCAGCATTGGTGTTTGTCTCAAAGGGCACTGTGAGTTCGATCATTAGCATTTGTTTCATTGATTCCCAAATAACGACGAGATCTGGGCGTTGAGAAGTTACATAAATATGGGATGGGATGGTTCCGCCCGCAACGGTGAAACCCTGAATATCGGCATAAACTAGTTCGTGAGGGAGGGACTCTTTCACAGTTCGATAAATATACCTAAGAATATTATTGTGCCTCCATTCGTATCTATCAAGAAATGTTGAACAGTTTGATAGAATGTGGTGAAGGGTGCCAGTGGTAAGTGGGCAGAAAGGGCACTTGTTTGTCAGTCTTTTTCCCCACCTGTAAAGATTTGCGTATGATGGCAAAGAGTCAATACATGAGTTGGTTACAAAGCTTTATACCCTCTTAGGTAGATTGTACATTATGGATTTCCATGTGAGGTTTTCGTCTTCCAGAGTCAGTAGTTTCACAAACTGGCCTTGGCAAAGCAATGGTTCAACGGACTTTTCCCAGTACGTTGATGCATCATCTTCTAACACGTTTTTGACACTCTTCTTAACTACCTTCCATGAACTATTACTAACATGTACCGTATCCTCTACTCTATTAAGATTTAGTTGACATTGAACAATAGACGAGGTCTTGTGACCATCGTGATTCTCTTTCGAGAGTACAATCCAGTGCGTGGTTCACCAAGGAGTCCCCTTTGACTCTAGATCTTGTGAGTGCTAGAGTGTGGCTCTGCCAAAATCAGACATTTGTGGTATATTCATTCCTTGGGTCATATGTACTAAGGCAACATTTGCCCCACGGGATGGGATTCCCAGCCACTTTTTGACGAACCGTCTAGAAAGAAGGTCGAGTTCGTCTAAGTTGGTCTTGTGGAGGGAATGAACTGTTAGAAGAAAGCGAACAGATGGTTGCATATATTTAGTATATATAGCCACTTTAAATTCAGGTCTTACCAATGATCGATCTATTTTTTCTAGCTTTGTTTTAATTTCACTGTAGACGTATTGGAAAACTTCAGATGTTTTACCACTGAAGCAAATTTGGGCCCCGGGGAAACGATGAGGTTTCTCTCTGAGTGTTCTAATAATAGTTTCATTGCCAAGGTAAAATGGGATTTCTCTTGGTGAACCACTGCTGACTGACAGACTACAACATTTAGACGGTTTTAGTATAAGGCCCATGGATGAACTATATTGGTGCAGTTTACTGATTATCTTCTGATGTTGTAACTTATTACATGTAATGAGATTAAAATCATCAGCGTAAGGTGTCGTTATCACCTTAGTACCATTTAGATTGTATCCATACTTATCCTTGAGTTCGGCCAAATATTCAAGTAGGGGGTTGAAACATGCGAGGAAAATAACAGGCGAGAGGAGATCCCCCTGGAATACACCTCTCTTAAACGTGAAAGGGTTTGATGACCAATTACAACCGGCAAAGTAGTTTGCTGTATAAATTCTCAATATACAATGAAACATTTTGCGGTACATCAAATCGTTTAAGCGAGTGAGAAATGATATCGTGGCTGACACTACCAAAGGCATCGGCTATGTCAAAAGAGGTTATGTGGACGGTACGTTTTCTATACCGGCTATCTGCAATAATCTCTTGAACTACTTGATTGTGTTCTATGCACCCATTTATACCGTAAATAAATGCCTTCTGAACCGATTTATCAACAAACTTGTTCTCTACGAGGTATTCAATCAACCGGTTCGCCAAAATTTGGTGAAATACTTTGCTCACGCATGAAGTGAGTGAGATCATTCTGAAATTTTCGGGTAGGGAAGTATCTCCGTCTTTGTGTATAAGGGAAACACGAGAGACAGACCAAATATCGGGTGGATCATTACTTTCAAATAGTATACGAGAATACAAAGTAGCTAGACAGTGGTGGATACAAGGTACGTTACGTAACAACCCATACATTAAGCAATCTGGACCAGGGGCCGAAGATGCTTTTTTCATCTGAAGAACTGATTTAACTTGCTTTGGTGTAATTGGATTTAGATTGAATTAACTTTTGATGGGTTCATTTACGGATACGTAAGGAAACCAGTATAACTGATTAAAGTCCAATGTAACTTTCTGAGAGTACTTGCCAGGATAATACAAGTCTGCCGTCTCTTTTGTGAAAGAAGGTTTCGTAGAGTCCTTGTCCAGACTTCCATTACATACCACTTTCGAGAAGCTCCAGAAGTCTCTACGATACCGTTTTTCCTGGTATTGTGAATCCTTTTCTGCTTTTCTGCTATCACATTTCTTTTTCAGAAAAGACACTGCCTTTACTGCGTCCCTGAAGTTCCTTCTATCTTCTTCGGTGGCGTTTTTCCCATACGCTTTCCGTCGGAGGGCATTTTTCTTTTTCCTTGCGTCTGAAAGGGTCTTCGGATCATGCGCGATGTAGGATTCCGAGTTTCTGTTGCCGACGAAATCATGCTGAGAAGAGTAGTAATCGAAGACGATACTATTGGAGCGATCAGCTGCTTCTGTAGTAGTGATGTCACGTTGACATAAATCATGATGTAAAGGTGTGATGAGATCCTTTAAGTCAGAATTGACCCTATGCCAATCATCAGTGGTGTAGGATGGGATGATGAAACGTGTGAACGCTCCGGCCTGGACAAAGCAGAGGATTAATGTCAGAATGTGAAGTGATCCGGCTCCGCTCATTGTGTTCGCGTTGCCAATAGTAACGACAGTAACAATGACACTCACTTAACTTGGGCGGGAGTTCAAAGCTTCGACTGGCTGTAATTAGCGGGTCAGGTTTCGGGCCGTGCACTGGGCTATTCCGATGGCAATGTCCACTGTGGTATGGCTGACCAACTTCCGAATAGGATTCGAATCCCGTTTAGGTCTTCCGTTGAATAGAAAGTCACTTATGACATGTAGATATGATGAATGATAACAAACGGACAATATAGTGCAAAATTGTGATCGGGCGCGGCAAAGCATGGTAGAAAAAGCAAAATTTGCAGCGGTTATAACCTTACCTGTGTTTGCCGTTGCGCCCTCAGTAGACCGTATCTCACTGAAAGAAATGTATACACCGATGTATTGCATTTTCGTGGAGCTTAGGTTAACGACGATCCATTTTTCTTTAAATAACTTTGTAAGCTTTAGGAGTTCGGGATTACCCGGTGATGAACAAGAGTGCTTTACTTTGGTTTTTCTCAATTATGATCTATTTTGAGATTTATCAATAAAATATACAGAACTTGTAATTTTTACATTTCGCTAACAATAATATCTTTGGGATAATCACAACAAAGTCTCCTAAGCATTGACGTATAAATCTATACTTTCTCAACACTATAAACATGTACTTTCTCCAATAATTTGATTTACATAATGAAATGATTATACAGGGACGGTACTCAACCCATATATATATATGTACATGTATCCAAACATAGAATAGAACACATCATTTTCCATTTCACCTTGTGTATTAGGCCTACGTTGAAAGACGGTGGAGTAACATGTTTACAAGTCATGTGATGGTCTCCACCTGTACATGTAACATAACTTCGTGATTCTATAGCTACATCTTTTCACTTGAGTGTGAAATGCCAGCAAGACAGCTATTTATTATCAGCTGGAATACTTATTAGCCTTTTTATTAAGCATTATTTTATATCAATATACATATTCAAGTTTCAGGTTAACTTCTTAAAACTCTTAACAACAATCAAGGCTTTGCTTGAAAATATACATTATAAACACATACAAAATTATTTATACATTTACTTATACGTGTACATTGGCTCATAAGTGAGAAAAGGAAAGTAAAAACTAAGTTCAGACTGGAAGAGCCGACCGAGGCCTGCTGATCGAGGGCTAGCTTTTGCAGACTTGCTAAGTTTAAAATATTATTCTAAACCATTAAAAGCAGAAAAAGAAGGGACGAAATATAAAACACAGTACCTACTTTAAAAAAAAAATAAAAAAAAATGGGTAATTAGGAATATTTACAAGTATGATCATTTACAGTATGTGAGTAGATATATTTATTTCATAAATTCAGTTGAAAAACACCTTAATTTCCTCTCAAATAAAGACAGATCTTATTGTTACCCTATATTTTTTAAACAACAAATGCGTTTCCAAGTGCTACTATCTCGAGTTCTCCTGATCAACTTATAACATATTCTCTAATCATATCACCTCAAATGTCTAATTACATGGTATATATACAATAACAAAAATCAAATCCAGAGCCATAAATCTACTAGAATGCAGGTTCAACGTAAGCTTCTATACAAAGCGAAATTAAAATGAAGAGATAATCATGCCACAATGAAACAAAAATTTGTTACGGTAAACAATATTGTTTCCAACATAAGTGTAGAAGCATGTATACTAAGCATTGACATCTTCAAGGAAAACCATAGATATCTTCGTGGTTTGAGAATGTTTTCAGGATTTTTTGCATGTCAGAGGGTTAGTACAGTATTATAAGGAATATAATAAGTAACATTTTATACAAAAATTTAGCAATTTTTTAATCAACCTTCAACAATGTTACCGAGTCACTATAAGAAGGCCGACCTAGGCATTATGCCTAGGTCACATTTGATTGTCCAAATCAACAGGTCTTGCCTCTACCAAAAGCCACGAGAGAATGACACGATTTTCACATGCACGTACGCGCTCTCACAATCCCGTGTTATGCGTTTCGTGTGCAAAAGAGAGCGCATTCGGAAACGCGCCAAAAAAGCGTGTCTAGAGGCGCCAACTTCTTAACACTGTAAACAAACCAGCCGAATAATAATTTTTTTTTGAAAGCTTTTTTGTAACTCTTTAAAGGAGCACCGTCCCGGCAGAGTAGTTGCGCTGCTCTGGTCATCGCCATCTTGGTTCCGAAGATCGACTTCTAATTTGCAGACAGCTGTCAATCAAAGTACGCGCGTCCTGGCTTGCCTTCGCCAAGCCAGCTGATCGCTGCCGATCGTGACGTCACGAAAGTGGGCGGAAACAGCAGCCGAATCTTCGAGCCGAACTGCGATTGGTATTACTTCGGCACATGTATGCGCTAATCGGCATTGTGCGGTCATTCGGAACATGCCATCTGCGTAAGAGCCGTATTATGTTGGTGTCAATAGGCAGCTAGCACCGTCCGCCAGCGGGTACGTATTTTGAACGCCCTCTGGAATATGGGGAACATGCCCCTTTAAGTTTTTTACTTAATAATAACAATAATAAAGAAGCAAAAAGCCGAAGTTTTTCGGGTCAAATCGAAATTGAATTGTTGATGTTGATATTTATCACGAATTCTAACCTTTTTTCTAATGTAGGCCTCCCTATATATAAACACGGGAAAGTTAGTAGAATATGCACATAGATCGGCAAAGCGACAATTCGTGTAATAACACAATAAGCCAATTCATGGATAGCCTGCAAACCCGTATGACGTCACGTGTCAAACGTCAAATGAGACACTATGTCGCAATTTTTACAATCGATACGCATATATTCAAGTAGTGCACTCAAGGTAAATTGGTGTGCAATATCTTTATGTGCTTTTTTCGGTCATCAACTTTCACATTTTCACCTTTTATCATCTGACTTTATGAAATGGAAAAAAATGTTCAGAACATCAATCTTATCTCCAGCGTATAGTTGAAGAGACAAAACATACGCATTCTGACCGAGCAACCAGGGGGCGTTTCACAAAACTTGTCATCAGTGACAAATTACAGTTTTTGTTTTAAGCTACTGAAATCCTTGCTTCTGATTGGTTATCAGCAGATTTGTCACTGTTTTTTGTCATTTGTCATTGAAAAAAGGCTTTGTGAAACGGGTTCTTGATGTGACTAACTGGGAAGGAATTCAACAATTTGGCAGAAATACTAACTGAAATTTTTGTTTTATTTTCATTTAGTATTGACGGGTAGTTTCTAACGTCTTTAAGATGCTTTATTGAACTGAGCGAATCGAATTCTCGGTCAAGCTCCGCTATCAGCTAACCCGAGGAATTTTGGACTCTCCGTGGGTGTAGACAAACGGTAATATAAGATAGCTTAGACAGAAACCGAGATGTAATTGGTCCAGAGGATCCAACATTTTTTTTTTTATATTTCTTGGCCGATCACTTTTCAGTGTTATATTTTACCAGCTGATGAAATGAATATATTTTTAATCAATGCATGTCGCCCTCTTGAGGACTGTATGTCACCAATTACACACATTACACCATTACCAAGGGTGGCTTTTGTCAATATTTTTTTCCATGAATTTTTTTTTCTCCCCTTGAAATTATTTTTTCCAATTTTTTTTCTTCCCAAAAAATGCTTTTTGGGGTAGGAATTTTTTTTTCTCGATTAAAAAAAAAAAAAAAATCTTCTTTTTGCACTTCTTTTTCTAGAATTTAGATTTTCCCCGAAAAAAAATCAAACCAAGGCTATCTCATATATAAGTTATTGACTGGCAGTGTGTATATAACATTCTTTCGACCTGAAGGGAGTTATATTTTCCCTCGTGACCATATTTTCCCTCAGCGCTGCGCGCTTTGGGAAAATATAACCACTTGGTAAATATAACTCTCTCTACAGCAGTCCAAATAATGTTATATTACACCCCCTGCCAGTCAATAACTGTATAATATATTCCAGTCGGAATGTATCATAGACAAATTTTCATTATGTTGTAGCCTACATCGTACGTACTCAACGCGTGAATTTTTATTCGACTCGTTAGGAGTTGGAAATAGCATTTGTACGCTACCTGAGAATTCGTACTTATAAAATGTGGTTTGATGATCATACACTCGCTCAGGTTTATAATCTTCCTGTTAGGCAGGAAATAACCTTATGAACTATCGATTTGTGAGCGAGGAGCAAACCGGGATTGTTGGTGAAAGGTGGGGAGAGGACGTCCCACAACAGGACCTGTCAGAGCCATTGCTTAGGAGAGTGTGGCCAACCTGGCTCGAGTTTGGCACACTATAGCGAGTACTGCTTTATCAGGCAAGTACAGAACAAAATAATATACGCCATGTTGTGACCTAGTGATACAAAGTCGGCAAAATTCTGTGTATACATGGATCTGGGACCAACACAAATGCCCCTTCACAAATGGCCTTCCAACCAACAAAGTGCTCCCCCGGCAATAAAATAAGTGCCCATCCTAGGGAGAAATACGTTCCTTCATTCTGATGCTCCCTTTGATAATATACTTGACACAACTAGCTCTCATTAATAGATAGTGGAGGCATTATTATGCTTTGTTAATCCATTGCAGCCCCCCCTCCAACGTTACCCGAGCCACATATGGTGAATCATTATTCTAGCCTGTCTAGTAGATCAAATAATCGTTATGTATGGGAAAGTCCAAAATTATGTCCCATACCAAGGAAAATGTAATAATGGAAACATGAACATGAACTCGAATTGATATCAATAGAAGTGTTAATCAATTTGATATTTTGTCTGGTCTAAGCTCAAGTACGGTGATCGGCTTGACACATTTTGGTGGATTGCGTATGTGAAAAAAGGTAGGACTGGCTAGCATAGATCTCAGCGTACCGTACAACTTTGAAGAGCGCCATTTGAAACAAAATGTCGGCATATAAACTTGTTAGTAAGTCTGAGATGGTCTTCCGTGTAGCCTATCAAATTGTAACATTGATGATGATGTGACATGTGGGAATGACGCTAATGATGATGTGAAATGTGAAACTGATGCTGATGGTGATACTAATGATGATGATGATATTGTTGATGATGATGATGCTGCTGCTGATAATGAAGGTGATGATGATGTTGACATCTTCATACATTTAATGTGTATTTACAATATATTATTATCATAATCAGCAGCAGCATAATCTTCCTCATCCATAACAACTACCAACAACATCATCATCATCATCATTATTGCAATCATCTTGTCATCACTACTACAAATACACCGTCAACATTATCATCACGCCCATCGTCTATGCCATCACTATCATCCTCTATTTAATCCCCGACCTCGTCATCTACGTCATTATTATAAAATAAGAAAATTGTCACGGTTTCACTGTCATCAACATTATCCACATCATCATCATCCTGCCCATCGTTCGTGTCGGCAATATCAATTTTATCACCAATATCATCATTTACGTAAATATTATATTAAATAAAACGTTGCCATAGTACCACTGTCGTCATCACTATCAATGTTTCTATCTCTATTACCATCATCATCTTCATCATTGTCATCATCATCATCATTGTCATCGTCTTCATCATCATCGTCATCCGCCTCCGTTCACATCAGAAGTATAGGTAATTAATATACTACGTCACTATCATCATCGTCAACATCACCACTGCCATTGACAATTTGTTTTCTTCATTCCTTTTATTTTTATAAACGTAACATCAGACCATAAACAATGCATAAGGATTGGATAAAGGGTGTAGTCTGTTAGTTAAATCCTTTTCTATTATGATAATTCAAAACCTCATGGTATACATAAAGACTTATGTTTTAACTGAATTTCCGCCATTTGCTTCTAGGCAGTATCATTAACAGCGTCAACACAACTGTTTTGAATTTGATATGAATTACCGTTATTCGTTTTCCTAACATAATTATATGAATAATTCTTTCATTCCTTATAGTGTTTACATGTATCCAAATGAAATATTCATGTAACATAATTATACATTCAGTTTTCCTTTAACTCTTATCCTGCCATGAGACTGCTAGCGCGCTATTGTTATAGTGCCATGTGCACGCGAGCGTGCTATCGATTGAAAGCCACGTTCATGCTAGCGAGCCACCGCTACGGTGCTTCGTGCGCGCTAGCGCGCAGATGTAATAACAGTTATTGTTAATGCCCATTGCACCGTGCTGAGTGCTTTTGCAGCGCTATTGAAAGTACCATCGCGTGCATCAGATTATCGGCTTTGGATTACGCGTCTTTGTATACAACAGTCAGATTGGATTTTCTCGAGTAATTCAGCGATTTGTTTTTTGTAAAGATTTAAATAACACGCAATTGAACCAACCTTAAAATTAACTTGGCACGCAGGAGATTAGCACTGTGGCACAATAGGAATTAGCACTGTGGCACTGGTTGCATTGTATGGGTGGCAGCTTAAGAGTTAAAAGACAATGTACTTGTTTGACTAGAACTTAATTTTATCTATTTTTTTTTTTTTAAATTCGAGAATGAAATGAACGAGAATTGAATTTAATTGAATTGGATCTTAAGGAACTTAAGGAAATACTATACACCGAGTTATCGCGTTTTCGTTGAGCTTATGTTAACGTTGATCCATTTCTTTCAACAAACTTTGTAAGCTTTAGGAGTTGGAGATTACCCGGTCATGTACAAGAGTGTTCCTCCGTGGCTTCTCTCAATTATGATTTGTTTATTTTTATAATATTCTTCAACATATTATGCAGAAACTGTACTGTTTAATATTGGCCAACAATGTTATCCATGGGATAACCACAACAAAGTTTCCTAACCATTGACATATACATCTTATACTTTATCAACACTATACAAGTGTAATTTCTCCAAGAACTTGAGAAACATAATGAAATGATTATACAAGGATGGTACTCTACCAATATAGATGTTCATGTATATAAAAAAAAAGTATTTTCGATTTCACCTTGTGATTTAGGTCTAACTTTGAAAGACGATGGAGTAACATGTTCACAAGGTCACCACGTGATGGTCTACATCTATACATGTATTAAACATGCAGCTTCATGATGCTATAGCTTTATCTTTTGACATGACAGTGAAATTCCAAGGAAGCAGCTAGTTATTATCAGTTGAAATATTTATCATTAGCTTTTTCATTAAACATTCCTCCATAGTCATATTATATACATATTCATAATTTCAGTTTCAAGTTTACTTCCACTCATAAAAAGATAACAACAATTGAAGCATATACTTAAAAAATACAAATTATGAACATAGACACATAAATACATACATTTACTTATACGTGTACTTAAGCTGATAAGTGAGAACATTTAAAGAAATGTAATAACTACATTCAAAGTGGAGGAACCGACAGAGGCCAAAGACCTGTCGAGGGCTAGGTTCTTGCAGACTTGCTTAATTTAAAATATGATTCTAAAACATTAGTAATTGAAAAAAAAGATATAGATAATTAATATTAGTACGACGATTCGTAGCATGTGAGTAAATGCCTTTATTTCAGGAGTTCAGTAAATAGTTCATTGAAGACAAGTTTCATAGTGACCCTAATGTGTAATTAGAAATATTTACAAGTATGACAATTCACAATGTGGGTACATACATTTATTTCAAGAATTCAGTAAACAGCACTTTTATTTTCTCTTGATGTAAAGATACTCTGTTCCTTTTGCAGCCAACCTCAAATTCTGTAGAACTTTGCAGGAATTATGAATATGTCATGTATATCCTATCTGTGAAATTTAAACGTTAGCAGTGTCCTTATATTAAAATTATGCAATAAAACCTGTTTACTTGCTAGACTTTACTGTCAGACACTATTGTCAGTATTGAGTGACTGACTGGCTTTTTCTTCTTCTTTGGTAATAACATACATAAAATGAGCTGTAAAGGATTTGTCTCCTACAATAACCCACTTCTTGTAATGGCCAAAATTAAACTGATTGAATCTTTGCGCAGCATAAAACGTACGACCATGCGGTACAATGGTCTTAAAATCAAGACTATTACTTAGTGGCTCTATAGCTCCTAAGTCGGTTTGAGAACTAATAGTCGTTATTTTTCCACTTAAATACATTTTCAAGCCCCATTCTTTTAAGGGGAGTTCTAAATTAGTATTATCTTTCAAATGCCATTGGAATTTAACCTTTTCATTTTTTTGGCCTGCAAAAGGGACATATTATATAACATATTCTCTTACGATATAATCTCAAAGGCCTAATTACGAGGTATATAAACAATAACAATAATCAAATCTACGTTCATGAATCTACTAGTATTCCGATTCCACGTAAGCTTCTATACCAGGTAAAGTAAAATGAAGAGATAAGCATGCCATACATTTGTTGCGGCAAACAACATAAGAGTACAAGCATGTGTACTTTAAGCAATTGTATATCGTATGGTATATTGCAATAACATATTTTAAAAGATGCATAGGCCAATTTTTTAAATATATCAATTACATTTAATTTTCACCTTCATTAATTATGTATTATTACTATTATTATAATTCTTATTTATTCATTAAATTTGTATGCTATTTTAATATAACACAAATATGATAATACGTACTATACATACGTAATGTATATATACTTGTGAAGATAGGAATTGAGAGGAGTGATCAGATGAGAGTAGAACAGTGGGAGGAGAAAAGACAACAAAGACAGCAGCTAGTTAAGGCTTCAAAAGCACAGCCACAAATGGCTTTTGTCTGCAGCAACTGCAACAGGACCTGCCTCTCTAGGATTGGACTGTTCAGTCACAGCATGAGCTGCACACCAAGAAACTAATTAGTACAACTAGCGCAATATTCTATTGTCTTTCGAGACAGACAGATGCCAAAGATATATATACATATATATATATATATATATATATATATATATATTAGATCATTATTATATCATGTATAATTTATTTCAAGAGAATAATTGAAAGTCATAATACATCACGTTAGGAGAAAAATGTTCAATCTTTTATAATTGTGTAGTCGCTTGATCCTGGACTGCTATCATTCATGGACGGCATGGTGTGGTGGTTAGTTTAAATATATAGAGTCTATCAGTAGTACAGAAAGCAATCTCCCCTGATCGGAACTCGCGCAGATAGTACAAGTGTGTATCAGGCTTTTCAATCTTGTGATCAGAGATGAGAGTCTGGACGTGTTTCAGTTCGCTGGTGTACTCATCGATACTAACCAACCCATCATCATGCTTGACCCAAGCGATCAGGATTGAATTATTCTGAGTCACTGCTGCGTATGGGTAAACATTTGATTTCACTACCTTGTGTTTTACATGGCCATATTTGTCAATTATTCTTACTGTATGTTCATATATAATAATCAATAAGTCCTTATAACTAGTGATCTGCCCAGGTTCATACCCATCGCATGGTATCTCCCTGATCGCCTTCCCACCTGCTGTTGAGAATACCCGAATCGTCGTCCAGTAGCCGACATAGATTTGATCATTACTGTCTACAGTGAGACTACCAATCCCAACTTTATCATATGTTTCAATCTCATATTCATCATATGATTCAATCTCATCTTCATCATATGTTTCAATCTCAACTCCATCATCACTCACAGTATCAAATGTTACCTCCAGCATCTCATACTCCTTTGTGTACAATGTGATGACATTGTCCTCTTTCAGTACCACATACCGACCATCGACCAGGTATCCTACATCATGGATCCTGACATCCTTGAGGACTGTCCTCTGCAGCTGACCATCAGCAGAGAAGATATCGATTCCTCCAGTGCTGTATCCCACTGCCATACTACCATCGGTTGTAACAGCTATGCCATTCATGTGGCCTTTCTCTGAGAGTTCTACGTCACATACCGACACACATTTCACGAACCTGACCTCACCAATGTTCAACTGATCATATTGATTGTTAGGTGTGAACAATATACATGTAACGACGATCAGACAGACTAGGAATCCTACTCTACCGATTCGGACAGCTGTCTTTTGCAGCTGACCAAAGTTCAACTGACATTTTGGTGTGCATATCAGACGCTCTGCACGGTCAGCTACATCCGTAGCAAGCTTATTCTCTGGATCATCCCTGTCTAGTACATCATTCAGCTCACCAGACAATGTATCACGAATAACAATGGTATTATCTTCTAATGGAGCCTTTATGCTATTACCCACTAACACACTCACACTCTCAATACTTGCGATCAACCTCTCATCAAGATCTTGCATCTCATCCAATGTTTTACACAATTTCTCTTCCTGAGCGTCCAACTGCTTGTTGATTTCAGCTTTTCTGCCGGCAATGTGATCGGTGACACGCTTCTTCTGAGTCTTGATACAGGTCACGTGATTCTTGATGGTTGTAACTTTCGTTTTACCTCGGGCTTGTAGAGATTCAATTTGTGTCTTGGTAGAAGCATTGTATTCCTTAGCATCTTGAACTGTGTGGCCTTTCTTGTCATGGTACAACATTCGACATCTCAAGCAGATGAACTTCTTACAGGTGACACACACATCAGTACAGATGTATTTTTGCTTATCTGCTTTGTGTTCCTGGCAGTAAACCTCTTTTTCGAGGACCACCCTTCCCTCTCTGACGTCCTCTATTCTCACAACTCTATGCTCGACACGAGGTGGCCATTTGTTGTGGTTCTCAAGGCATGTGTTACACATGTTCTTACCACACTCACAACATAAATATACAGCTCTCGAGGTTGAGTCGCAACTCTCACAGACTTGCTGGCTATTCCTCACATCATCAATGAGAGACTTAAGAGGAACATTAGTATTCAGATTCGAGACAATGCCACCCTTTACAGATGTCTCGCTTCGACAGATGGGACATGTTAGAGAATTATGTGAAGAACTTTTAAGAATATCATTAAGGCATTTCTTACAGAAAGTATGTGTACACGATAACTGCTTCGGGTCACTTAGCAACTCGAAACAAACAGGGCACTGCAAATTGCGTGAAACTTTGAGTTCAAATTCCGACATTGTGATTCTCCCACCTCAATATGCACTGGTATGATACAAAATGCAAACAACAATAATACTTCAATGGAGAAATTTAACCCGTTGACTAGCGATAATGCACACCCCCCATAGGTTTAATGCAGATATCACCAGTTCAGTTCCAGTAAGCAATAGCCTTATTATGGCTGACTAAAAATGTCCAGCTATCATAAACCACCTTTAACCATGTTAATGATCAGATAAACCAGAATTAAATCATCGGGATAGGACGGGGGATTATCTTGTTAACGTTTCAGCCCACGGTCCTATCGGCAGTGTTATGGCTATGGCTATAATATGCTTAAGTCAGTTAGTGTAAAGAGATGAGTGTTTACAGTCGGGTAATTCTCCTTCCTGCCGTCGACCACCACATGCTATCTGCTGCAGAACAAGAACAAGTCAGGAGGCAGTCTGAAGTGGACTGAAGATTGTCTCATTTCATCTGATCCGTACCCTGAAAATTGAAAATGAGTAAATAATGATACAAATTAATAATTCGGCCTTGTATACCCAGAGTAGTACACCAGGTTTACTACTGCTCTTCCTGCAGGCCTTCCAATTCTTATTACCACCAATCTTCAGGTACCCATTTACACCTGGGTTGATGATGGTAAATGTGGATTAACGTACTGCCAAAAAACGTTAATGCCGGGCTGGCATTTGAACCACCAACATTGGATTAAAAGTTAAGTGAATTAATAAAACCACTTTACCACGACACCTCCACAATATTACCAGTCGAGGAAATACGATGCGATAATGAAGATCAATCTGTATATATATCATCATCATACGGTATTTGGCGTCGCCAGGGAGGGCAAGAGAGACGGGAACAGCTATCTACATGCTAGGGAGGGAAGGGGGGGGGGGGATGGAAAAAACGCTACACCAAAAGACTATGTCGGTTGGATGGGATCGGATTAAAGAAATGTATTTGTAATATAATTACTAAACTATGCAGGGCTTAAATTAATCCAAGGCCACAAAGGCCATGGCCGTGGATGCCCCTTTGATTGACCTCAATCTAGGAATGTGCCCTACAGAAAAGTTGCCTTGCCCTAAAAATATTGAAATTTAAGGCCTGCTATGCAAATAAAATTGAAGTATAATTTATAATAACTGTGAATTACATGTGGAAGATGGTTAGCATATTTCCAGGTGCTAAGCAGTTTGACCACAACAGGGAAATGTAAAGGAATTAGACATTCAAATGAGGTATCTCCCTATAAAATGGTCCATGTGCGCGGTAGTGTCAAAGAAATTCAATAGAACGCTGTTCGTCAAAGCGAGAAGTAAATGAATAAATTCAATAAACGATGGTAGGTGTACTGCGATTATTGCACATTTATCATTTTTAAATTGAACACCATAACCCGACAGTAACTTACATGAACCACGTAAACTCGTCCGTTGGACTTGAATGAACGTTGTCTTCCTAAAAGATTCCTCTTGGCTGTCAATATTTGGGATCTGAAATGAAGGGAAGACACGTTTGTAAAATTGAGGACCATCTATATTCTATAGTCATGTTTGTATCAGTATTTGAACTAAAACAAGCGTTTTGAACTGAAAGCTTAGGCACGAACATTGGGACATTTTTGGATAACAAAGTTAATCACTTGGAAGAAGAATTCGGGAGATTTGTGAAGGCGAGTTACCAATAGCACAGTGCCAAGCAGCGGTTAATAAAATGCCAACAGGAAAATCACCAGGTAACAATGCCTCACAAAAGAATTCTATTATCAGATTCTGGGACATTGTATCTGCTCCTTTCCAATCGGCCCTCAGTTCATTACAACTCCCAAATCCAAACTGTCTGCTAATAAAAAAAAATGCCTTATCATATTAATTTTTGAAACTGAACAAGGATAAACACAATTTAAGAGAATTACCGATCTCATTGATAAATGTCTTTGTGAAATCTGCTCAAAAGTACTTGCAACACGCTTTAAAAAAGTGATACATTTTTAAAAATCATTAATCCAGATCAACATGCTTTTATCAAGAGTAGAAATATTGCAAAAGCTCTTAGAAATGTATTGTAAATGGCTAAAACATGGATAGTTTAATTGTATCATTTTTTTTTTAGAAAAGCCTTCGATACAATAGACCATGAAGATATTTGTAAAGCACTTGAGTCTTTAGGTTTAGGCCCCACATTCATGAAATGGGTTCAAACACTCTTGTAACATTGAAAGATGTGTTCTCGATAATTGTACTTCAAACCGGATATTTTACTCTATCCAGAGGAGTAAGACAGGGGGACCCTTTTTCTGTTTGAAATTGAAATGTTAGCCTCTCGTTTAATAAATACAACAGAAACTAGAGTGAATCGAAACTACTATTATATGCAGATGATTTATGTGTATGTGGTTTAGATTATTATTCAGTTGAAGTATTATTCGATGTGTTAAAGCAATAAGATAGATGTTGTAGTCTGACATTTAACAAAGAAAAATAGAAACACTGAATATTGGAAAGCATCGATGTGCTCAGATATATGATAACCGCCTTGTTGATAATATCAACAGTTTAGTTGGAGTACAATGATAATGATTATCAGGAACAAAAACTGAGGGATATGCTGTTATCACTCAGGCGAAAACTACATGTTTGGAACCCGGCCCCCCCCCCCCCCCCCCCCCCACTCAGTGTTATTTAGGGTACGCATATGCTCGTTCCCTCTTTTTGAAAGCACCCCCTATCTGAGGACTGCCAACATTTTCGAACCCCCCTTTCGCGGGCTTTTCCTGCCTTGGAGACCCCCCTAAATCACGAAAAATGCTCAATGTACCCCCCTAAATTCGGAATAATTTCTCAGGAGTCCAAAGAGATTAGAGAAAAAAAAAAAAAACACCCCCTTTTTAAAGAAATCTCCAGGTGAAAAGTCAAATACACCCCTTTTTTTTTACAATTCTCGGGCCGGACTTTGTCGCGCGAAAAGTACCCCTTTACCGGACATTTTGGCAACACGCATGCGGTCATTCCGACCCCTGAGTGGGGGGGGGGGGGGGGGCCGGGGCTTGGAAACAAGAAAATTTAACTTTATTTGGTAAAATACAGTTCATTAAACCGTTCGGCATATGTACGATTATTTACCTATACTCATCCATTCTTATATCCAGCTGGGTCGTGAAAGAAATTGAAACTGTATTTTAAGTATTTTTATTTTAAGGGAAGGACAAGGTTATATAAAAAGTCATTATACAACAAGTTGAGAAAGGAGGTCTCGAAATGGTAAATGTCAACTCCATGATCTTGGTACAACAAGCTCTCATATAATGGGGTAAGAGGGCTGCACTCGAATGGTTTAGAAGTTATCTGAGTAAAAATACAGCACTTTGTGCAGCTCAACGGAATTTGTTTTCAGTTATGTTACCCGTCACGTGTGGAGTACCTCAAGGTTCCCTTTTGGGTCCCCTGATTTTTATTTTATATATGTAAATGATTTTCAAAAATCCTCAGAGACGTTTTCTTTTTTCCTGTTTGCAGTCGATACAAGTTTAATCTGTTCTCATAGAAACTTAGAAACTCTTTTAGAAATTGTAAATAGAGAGCTCTGTGTATCGACAAAATGGATTCTTGCAAATAAACTGTCACTTAATTTATTGAAAACGGAATATATGTTATTCAGTAAAAGTGAAACAGTAATTTTATTTGTTGACCGATTTTAAAATGCTTATCATGAGAAGAAAGGATAGTCCACTAGCAAACCTTAAAGCCACTTTGCAATATTCGTCAGGTACGGGAAGAGGTGATTTCGGACGCATTTTACCTTTTGTTAATTTGCCTCCCCAGTCTCCGCGCAGGCCTAGGCTATGGCAGTATGGGTGCCAGTTAAGGCTAAGTGATATCAAATTACCATTACCAATTACCATACGTTTATGGAGTATGGGCGCTGCCATTTTAGATTCTCATTGCCACGTATATCAGGGGTCCAGACAGCTCGACCCTGAAAAATCCGACCCGATACTAGTACCATGGACAACTCGATCAGGTCGGGTTGGCCAGGGTAGGGTGCCTGGGCGACCCACTTGTTTCCCCTTACAACAAATATGGGGTCTGCTTAGAATAAAGATGATAATATTGATATTAGGGTGTCTGATCGCGCACTCAGTTTTGTGTGCTAAAATCCTTCCCATAGAGATTGCACACATCCCTATTCAGTCCATGTGCATTGCAAAATTGGTCAATGTTTTTAGTACCAAAATGAGATTCAAACCAATATAGATCTACTGCTCGTGATAATCAATAAGTGAGGTGTCATACGAAAGAGCAGGTTCTTCTCCATATTCCCCAAAGGAGCTCACCCCCCCAAAAAAAATTCTAAAACTATCTTGATCGAACAGCAATTTAAACATTGTTTCTATGGTAACTCGGAGATTTACCAATTTCACGAAGTGAGCCCCCGAGGGAAAAGTTGGGCCAGCTGTAATTAGTTTAAGTTCAAGTTCAGTTTATTCAATTCCAATAAAATATACAAAACAGAATACAATCATGACAGAATAAGAGTATGAGTCGATCAATAATACAAAATAAGGTAAAATTATAAAACTATAAAGTGATACATCAGATAACAACATAAGATAGAGCATTATTGTAATTGGGTGGTGATGAAGGTAAAATACGTTTCATTGAACATTCAATATAATATAGAAAATTTAAAAGATAATAAAGTACTATAAAGGAATAAACAATTATGAAAATATGACATAATTTATTTTAAAAATACATAACCGCACAAACCCACCACAGGACAGTACAAGGCAGTAAAATCAACAATTCAAAATTTCAAACACTTGTGATTAAGTACGATTCGAGTTTTCTTTTAAAGGTATTCATTGAGTTAAGTGATTTTATTTCTAGTGGCAGATTATTCCAGATAACAGGAGCATGATGTCTAAAAGAGAATAGTGAGTAATTTTTATTAACAGTCCAAAGATGATATTTATTTCTGCTTCTTGTATTATGGTCATGAACATTTGTATTAGAAGTGAGCATTGATGATAATGATTTATGGAGCATATTCTGCTTATGTTTAAAAAGTAATATTGAACAGTAGTAAGAGTTGAGTTGAAACACAGTGAGAACATTAAATTTAACAAATATTTCTTTAGTATGGGCTTGTCTCCAAGAAAATGAACATATACGAAGAGCTCTTTTCTGTAATAACTACAATGGTTGTAATTTTGTTGGATATGTGTTTACCCACACTACATTACAATAAGATAGATAAGGCAAGACTAAGGTATTATACAAAGTAATAAGAATACGTTGAGGGAAGAAATTGCTAAGTTTGCGGATGACACCAACATTTTTGGATACTTTGTTTTAGGAATATATCCATGCGCTTATTTTTTCTCTAGTGCCAAGGGATCACGAACAGTTATAGTTTGAAAATACCCTTACTCAACGCTTTGCATATCGTGCTGTGCAGCCTTTAAGCAAACATTATAACTCGGCGTGTACAACTTTTTGTATCCATTGTGACCAAAATGGGGGGGGGGGGGGATTTGAAATGTGTAGTTCTGAGTAAATGATATTTTTAAATATCCAACCATAATGGTGACAAACTATCCAAAAGGGAAAATTGAAAAATTGTCCAGACACCCTAATGATATAGACCTATCTATGAATTTTAATATGATGTACACATTACAAAACATGATAAAATAGGGTTAGGGTAGGGTTAGGGTTAGGTTAGGGTGGCTGTCGCAAAAAGGAAGTCTTTCCAAAAGTGGATCGAGCTTTCCGCCGAAGCACCCCACCTAGTCTGCAAGCACAAACCCTGGTCAGTCGTAAAAGAGAGTCTGCACTATAAGACTACCATAGGCCATGTACTATAGCTGCTCCTGACACTGACACAACCAGTAGGTAGCTGGGCTAGGCTTCTCTCAAGGCACAGCGATCTTTTGATAAAGTGTCAATTTAGGGTCTATGCTTGCAGACTTCAACCCACCCCAGACAACTCGACCTCGTGGAGATGTTCAGGGTATTGGGTCGGGTTCTCCAGGGTCGTGCTTTTCGATGGTCGGGTTGTCTAGGATCCGTACATTATGCCAATGTGATGGGTTCCGTACAGTGTGTTATAGTCTAAATCGTCTATGTTATTTTTCCGTTTTAAAAGTTCATATTGAAGTATATAAATTAATCTTCACACTCACTTCTGTGACGGGAATAAAACTTCATCAGGAATACTGGTGCGGCATCTGATGGGTTTAGCTAGTAAACTTATCAAACCGGACAAGAATTCGACTGCCAGACGACATTGACAACATTGAACTATGGTAACTTTAAAGTAAAAATGAAAAAGAAAAAGATTCTTAAAGTTACTATTGTTCCTTTTGCAGCCAACATCAAATTATGTAGAACTTTGCAGGAATTATGTATATGTCATGTATGTCCTATCTGTGAAATTTAAACGTTAGCAGTTTCATAATATTCAAATTATACAAGGAAATCCGTTTACTTGCTAGACTTCACTGTCAGACACTATTGAGTGACTGACTCGGCTTTTTGTTCCTCCTTTGGTATTAACATCCATAAAATGAGCCACTTCTTGTAATGGCCAAAATTAAACCGATTGAATATTTGCGCAGCATAAAACGTACGACCATTCGGTACAATTGTCTGAAAATCAGACTATTACTTACTGGCTCTATAGCTAGCTAATCAGTCGATTTGGCAACTAATAGTCGTTATTTTCTCACTTAAAGACATTTTCAAGCCCCCCCCCCTTTTTTTAGGGAAGTTCTAAATTAGTATTATGTTTCAAATGCCGTTGGAATTTAACCTTTTCATTTATTTGGCCTGCAAATGGGACATAGCACCTTTAACTAGGGGAAACAAAATTATCGCTCCGAGAAACAATAACCCATGACCCTAAAGTAAATGATACCACTGATAGTTTGTGTAAGGGAATTATAGAATAAAAATGACAACAGTTTCTCAAAATAAAACAAGATAAACATCAGTGTTCAAGAATACACATCAAATCTGTCAAAAATGAAAAAAAATTGACTGTTAACAGACTTATAGGGCCTTCATCGTCCGGCGTAAATATTCATAAATGAATGATACACGTCAATAAAAACCTAAAACAACAATAACACATCGCATGAATATAAACCATGTTTACTTGTCGACCATTATCATGACTATATGAGTTGAGTTTAAGTTTGAAGTTTATTATCCAAACAAAAAGTACATAAATATAACAATCAAAAGTGAATGTTTAACATTGAAAGGATAAATTGGACCAACAAATAGCATTTAATGCTAATCATGCCTGATATATGGTTAATTCATTGTAAAGAATGCTATTATCAAGTATGATTTATAGTCTTATACGTTTAATATTTCTGCTGCTTGATTATGAAGTAAGAATAGCATTCGGAATAATTTTTTCGCAATTTAGTGCCAAAAAGGACTAATACCATCCACAAACCGTTAAAGACCGTCAATACTACTGGGCCAGAGGGGATTAGACCACACAGCGAGGTCACTGACAGGTGGCTGTCTCATTAACTCAGCACTCAACTAACATAAGAAAAAGAGGATCATGGGGGACTAACAGGCACCGATTGGGGAAGGTTTGTATATAGAGGGAGCAAGTAGCTACAAGTAGGACAGTGGGACTTTAAGCCCAATTTCTTTTCGATGTTTTGTAATCTCTCAAATCAAACACAGCGAGGGAAAACTTATATATTTTACGGAAGGGTCGAGATGAAAAACTAGAGAACTTGGTTTGAGTCATCTCATTTAAATACAAAAATACCTGGTTGCACTCTCATATTAAATACTAAACTCCATCTTTGCGAAGGCGAGTTGTCTCAGTCGTTAAAGAGTATGCATCTCGAACCAAAGATAAAGGGTTCGAATCTAACCCAGGCGTATGACTGGAGCCTGCGTGGAGCCTGCCTTTTTTAACGTGCCTCTCTCACCTGTTTCATAGACACTGAAGCTACGTTAAGTGGGAACACTCCGTCCTAGCTCGGATAGGACTGAAGGTCTCATGCATGTAGAGAAGAGTCACCAACTGTGCACGTTAAGTACCTGCACACCCCCAATTAGGAGGATAGACGTGAGGGTTACAGTGATTCAGTTTGATTTTCGACTCCAAGGCACAGATGATGCCAAAGACATACTTAATAATGATAATTATAAAAAAAAAAAAATCCGATTTTTTTTTAAATTCTTGAATCGAAATTGAGTTTGTGATGTGGATATTGATCATAAATTCTGAGCTTTTTTTTGTTTATGTAGGCCGACCTATAAACACGAGAAAGTTTGGCGAAGCGATTATTACGTGTACTCAAACACAATACGCCAGTTCATGGATAGCAAGCGAGCCCGTATTACGTCACGTGTCAAAGGTGAAATGAGACATATATCGCAATGTTAACGATCGCTAGGCATATCTTCACGTAGTGCACACAGGGTAAAGTGGTACGCAATATCTTCCTTTGCTTAGTCTTGGCTTTCTACTATTACCTAGTATTTATCTGACTTTATGGAATCGAAACAAAACCTGTTAAGAATATCAAGTTTTCAGAAACAGCAATATGCCTCGTTTGACCTTTGACACGTGACCTCTACGGGTTCGCTGGATATCCGTGAATTCGCTTATATTAACTCAGGATCCTCCCTAAATGACCTAAATGATAACAATCTATGCGGTTCTTGATTAATCGTATATGTAGATAGATATGTGCAGATTTATATTGGTGTATAGTTGAATGTGTTCTGGGCCCTCTTGCATCAAAGTATTAAACGCAACTCGATTTTCATGTTGGTCATAATACGGACAACCAGCCGGTCCGTGTATTGTTATTATTAATTAATTAACTGTCATTATATTTTTTTTAAAGTGGAGCTGAATTGGTGTGATCGTAAACTTGAATTCACATATTTTGGGGTCTTAAATTACCTTCATAGCAATCTTAGGTTCTAAAAGGGCATTATAAATGTCATAAATAAGAATAAGAGCAATACACCATGCACTTTGAAGGCATTTGCGGTCTTAAACAAGAACTTAACCATCCCTTTAACATTTGAATGACTTCACAATTTGAATGCTTTCATTATTGATTGCACAGATAGTGGATTTTAATAAACGGATTTCAATTGGATAAGCTGATTCGACGCTGCGAGAGCAACTTGCGCGAATTCGAATGCTTGGAATATGAACTTAAATGAAAAGTGTGAAATTGGCCGCAAGAGCATATATCTTTGTTTGAATGCTTCTTGAAAATGTGTACTGAAAAAGTGTGGCATTGATGATCATATACTCACTTAGGTGATCATGACTTATCAGCAATTTGAATTAAATTAAATTAAATTAATTTTCTTCTGCTTCAGAAAAATCTTATTTAATTTTATCGATACAACATTATAACACAATTTCGAACGTATACAGTTGGCTTGTGGGTGCACCATGTGAGCCTACTGTATATCTACATCGCCATGCAAGCCGACACTTACAAGCAGCATGTAATTTTGAACGTGTACATAATATCATAATTACATAAATGTTGCCATTAAAACAATATGTAACCGATAACATTCTTCCAATAATCATTCACAACAAAGTATTATCATCCTTCTGAGGGGATAGAAATAACCTTATGAGCTAATGATTTTTTGAGCGAGTGAGAAACCGAGAAATCGAGAGGGGGGGGGGGAGGGCGTCTCATCACAGGACCTGTCAGATCCATTGATTAGTAGAGTGTGACCTACACAAAGCCCCTCCCTTTCAAAACAAATGACTCCCGCGTCAATATAATAAGTGCCCGTTCTAAGGAGAAATACTTCTTTATTATGATACTCCCTTATATTACATTCTTTACAAAAGCAGCTCTCATGAATAGATAGTAGAGATATTCTTGTGCTTTGTTACTTCATTAAAGCCCCCCCCCCCCCCCCCGAGCCACAATGGTGAATCCTTTTTCTAGCATGTATGGACAAGTTCATATGTATGTCTACTACCTAGGATTACGGGATTATGGGATCATGAACAGGAACATGAATTTATATCAATAGAAGTGTTACTGTTAGTCAAGTTGATACTTTTTCTGATCTAAGCTCAAGTAGCGTAATCGGCTTGATATATGTGTATGGGTTACCCCTTCACACACACGGATTTTTCTTACGAGTCCTTACGGATCGCCAACTCGTAGTCAGTCGCAAGCATCCGTAAATAACTCGCTGCTACCCGTAAAAAACTCGTCACAACTCGCAACAACTCGTATACACTCTTAAGGATCCGTGAAAGGAGAAGCAATTTTTTTGACATGTCAAAAATCTTTTTACGATTGTCCACGGATTGATTTGTCCGTAAATAACTCGTAAGTAGCTCGTAACAATCCGTTACCATCCGTAAACCGCTCGCAACAACACGTAACCATCCGTAAACTGCTCGCAAGAATCCGTAAATGACTCGTAACAGCTTTTTGTAACGATTCGTAACGGTTAGTTTACGATTCGCTTACGGATTATTTACGGATTATTGCGAGCAGTTTACGGATGGTTACGTGTGCTTACGTGTTGTTTACGATTTCATTCGGGTCATTTTACGACGGCTTTACGGATTGAAACGGGTTATTACGAGCATTTTACGTGTAGTTACGAGTAGCTGTACGAATAGACACGTATATTTTACGTATGCTTACAAACTGTTTACGATTTGTGGAAAGGTATTACAGCTGCAAATTCGAACACTTGATTTTCAGTTGTTATTTTTTTTGCTAAAAATCGTAAGGACTTTTAAATACGTAAATGCATCGTAATAACTCGTAATAATCCGTAATAAACCGCAAACGGGTCGTAATAACTCTTAAACCGGTCGTAAAAGTGGCCAAATCGTAAGGATCCGTGAAAGATCCGTAAATTTGTGCGATCCGTAAGTACTCGTAAGAAAAATCCGTGTATGTGAAGGGGGTATTACGTGTGGGATAAATAGCTTGGACTTGCCAACAGCCATCTAAAACAAAATATCAACATGACGTGTAAATATAAAAGTCTGAGATGCGGGTCTGCCGTGTAACGTATTAAATTGTGACATTGATGATGATGTGAATTTTGAAAATAACAGTGACAAAAATGATGATAAGATTGTAAATGACGATGATGGTGCTGCTGATGATAGTGGTGATGATGACGATGACGTCATTATCATCCTCATCATAATTTTAAGAAATTGTATGGTAATTGTCAACATATTTCCATAAACATCATCATCATCATTATTCATTACTACTACTAACACCGTCAACATCATCATCATCACGCCAATCGGCCATATCTTAACTATCATCATCTATTTTTATCCCTGACCTTGTCATAAACATCATCATTATGAAAAGAAACCTTGTCACGGTATCACTGTTATTATCATTATCAATGTTTCTATCATTTTCATCATCATCATCATCATCGTCATCATCTTCACTATCATCATGCCCATCGTTAATGTCAGGACTATTATCATATATTTTATCACCAATATCTTTATCTACGTCATTAGTATATTAAATAAAACTCTGTAATGGTATAACTATCGTCATGACTATCAATATTGTCATCGTTATAATAATCATCATCTATTTCATCATCATTGTCATCATCATCATTATCATTATCGTCATCATCTTCATCATTGTCATCATCTTCGTCATCATCATCATTCGATTTCGTTGACATCAGAACTACAGGCAATCAATCATACTACATCATTATCATCATCGTCAACATCAACGTCCCCACTGTCATTACCACTATTTATTCTTTTCATTCATTTGATTGTCATTAACGTAACATCGGACCATAAATAATGCATGTGGATTGCTGAAACACAGTATTTACTGTTGTATTTTGTGTAAGAGCTCTCCTCATTGGTTACTGTTTCAAAAATCAAATTGTAAAACTAAAACCAAACAACAAACAAACAACAACCAAAATAATATACAGAAAACAGCAAGAAAAAAAACACACATCATCAACGTCATTCGCCGCCATAACCAGAATTACTGGCAGTTATTTGTTGTACATTCTATCATCTGTAAAATGGACTTTAGCAAAAAATTTGTATTACCAATGAGGTAGGAGGAGCTTTGGTATTAAATCGACAGCAGCAGCTTTTAAATATCTTATTAATATTCTTACATTAAGAGAGACACAATTTTGATTTTGGATTCACCACTTTTCAAATAAAACGATTTATTTTTGCCTCAAAATATAGACTGATACATACACATGTTATAGAAAAAAGTAAACATTTTTTATTATAGTTTCTACAATGTTAAATGATACCCTCTACATTGATGCATTTTTCATGTCATCCTAGTACCCTCTACATAGATATAACTCAATTACGACATTTATTTGATACGGGTCAGCTCCCAATACATTTATAAAGATAATCACTGAACCTGTCAGATAAGTTTCTCCAAATGACCTGTTCATACACATACAGAACATTTTAGGTTATAGTTGTAATACATTTGTCTTTATATTCCCATATACATTCCTTGGTCTGTTCCTCATATTACGAAAAGGTATACATCGTCCAACAAGAAAACTGAGTCCTGGTAAAAACGAAAAATAATTTTGGAGTTTCCTCATTCTTTGTATGTCAATTTGGGAGAATATCATAGTAGGATTATCTCCTGAAAAGAGATCGCTGTTAAAATACCAAATATGACAATTTTATAGCTGAATAGTTTGGGTCACAATTTCGTTTGTAGGCTAATATTCCCTTGACAGTGCAAATGATCTTCAGCAAATTGTAGTAGGTTAGTCGAAGGTTGTTTCTATCATGACAATCTTTCACAGTGTTTCACATTGTTTACATGTTTCCTTCCCGTGATTTTTCAAGTTTTTGTTACAAATATGTTTTGTTAAATAGAATATTGATGTAACATGTGAATTATTTTTTTTCCTGTTAAAGACCATGTACTATTTTGGCTAGAACTCAACTTTATCTAAAAGAACATAAAGAAACACATAGTTATTGAGTTTTCGTAGAGCTCATTATGATTCCTTTTCTTCAAATAACTTTATAAGCTTTCGGAGTTGGGGATTACCCGATGACGTAATCTTCAAATAACTTTGTAAGCTTTCGGAGTTGGGGATTACCCGATGACGTAATCTTCAAATAACTTTGTAAGCTTTCGGAGTTGGGGATTACCCGATGACGTACAGGAGTGCTCTTCTTTGGATTTTCTCAATTATGATTTACTTTGAGATTTTTCAATATAATATACAGAACTTCAACTGTTTACATTTCGCAAAGAATATTATACATGGGATAACCAAAACAAAGTTTTATAACCATTGACGTATAAATATTATTCTTTCTCAACACTATAAACAAGTCATTCCTCCAAGAACTTGAGTTACAGAATGGAAATATTATATTAAAAGGGATGATACCCTACCCAAATATATATACATGTATATTGATAATAAATAATAGAACAACACATATTTCACCTTGTGTATTAGGCCTACTTTAAGAGACGATAGAGTAACATGTTTAAACGTTCATCACGTGATGGTATCCACCTATTATGTATTAAACAAACATCTTAATGATTTTATAGCTTAATCTTTTTAGATGGCAGCTATTATTAGTTGCAACTGATATTTTCTTCTTGATTTCCAAACATCTTTTAAATAATTTTATCTCCTATAAAATTATGTACGCTGTACATGTAATCTCTCTTTCTCCCTCCCTTATCTTGGGTGAGTGTGTATGTGTGTGTATGTGTTTTGTATTTGTCCACTTGTGTTTATTATTAATGTTTTACTTATAATTTGTTAATTTTGTAAAAGGGGCACCAGTCCACAAGATCTCGATCTTCTTTGGTTGCCCCTAACGATATGTTAACTTTATATATGATCATGCCAACATTTTATATTGTATTGTACTATTTTTTATATCGTTGAATACTAATCTAAAAAAATACTAGCTTCTTTATCCAAAAAAAATCATAGTCAATACATTTTTAAGTTTACTTCCACTCAAATATGTATGACAGTTATCATCATGGACAGGGGCGTCGCTAGACCTTTTTCAGTGGGGGGGGGGGGGGGGGGGGTGTAGAGGCCAACGATTACCGACAAAACTAGCCACCAATTACCGACAAAATTAAATGTCCAATATCTACAAATTCAACCCTATAAACCTGGGGCCGAAGGCTAAATTGTTTTTCATATGGACTGTCTATAGTACTTGCATATGCGCAAAATGGTCTTTTTCCTCGACGACATAAATAAACGAATTATTTCTTCAGTTTAGTCAGCATCATAGCTATATATTTTAATGCAGGCGCGGAGCTAGGATCTTATTTTAGGGAGGGGCGGTGGTGAGCAAGAGAATCACTTAAAAGCGCGCTCAATAGGGGGGGGGGTGGGTGATGGGCCTCCCGCGCGAAGCGCGGTAGCTTAGAGGTTTCCTTAAATTATTAGGAAAAAAAGACGATTAATTGTACTGTTTTCGACTGGTAATCCTTGGCTGAATGAAGTTCCCCCCCCCCCCCTCCCGCGCGAAGCGCGAAAGCTTTGACGTTTCATTAAATTATTATAAAAAGGAAGACGATTTGCTGTATCGTTCTCGACTGTTTATCCTTTTCTGAATTCAGCTCCCCCCCCCTCCCGCGCAAAGCGCGGAAGCTTTGACGTTTCATTAAATTATGAGAAAAAGCAGACGACTCGGTGTACTGTTCTCGACTCTTTATCCTTGTCTAATTTCAGTTTTTCCCCCTCCCGCGCGAAGCGCGGAAGCTTTGACGTTTCATTAAATTATTAGAGAAAGAAGACGATTCGTCGTACCGTTTTCGACTCTTAATAAGCCCTATTCATCTGAATTCAGTTTCCCCCTCTCGCGCGAAGCGCGAAAGCTTTGACGTTTCCTCAAATTATTAGAGAAAAACACTATTCGTTGTACCGTTTTCGACTCTAAATAAGCCCTATTAATTTTCTTTGAATTCAGTTTCCCCCTATCGCGCGAAGCGCGGAAGTTTTGACGTTTCCTTGAATTATTAGACAAAGAAGACGATTCGTCGTACTGTTCTCGACTCGTCTAAATGAAGTTTTCCCCTTCCGCGCGAAGCGCGGAATTTCGGCGTTTCATCACAATATAGAGAAAGGAAGACGGTTTCTCGTACCGTTTTCGAATCTTATTAAGCCCTATTTATCTGAATTCAGTTTCCCCCTCTCGCGCGAAGCGCGAAAGCTTTGACGTTTCCTCAAATTATTAGAGAAAGGAAGACGATTTCTCGTACCGTTTTCGACTCTTATTAAGCCCTATTCATCTGAATTAAGTTTTCCACTCTCGCGCGAAGCGCGGAAGCTTTGACGTTTCCTTAAATTATTAGAGAAAGAAGACGATTCGTTGTACCGTTCTCGACTCGTCTAAATGAAGTTTCCCCTTTTTTGGCGTTTCATCACAATATAAAGAAAGGAAGACGATTCGTCGTACCGTTGTTGACTCTTAAACCTTGTTTGAATTTAGTTTCCCCGAAAAAATTTCTTTAGCTGATATTATAGGAAAGTGAAACTTCGAGAAAATACAAATATTGTAGTTGTAGTCACTCTTAAAGTCGTCACAGTGGTTAAGAAGTCACAGTTCGTAGGGAAAAAAACTTGTCGGCCGACCGACAATATACATCTCACCGACTTCAAACTTCTGCATTGATATAGTACACGAGGATCGAGCAAGAATACCGACACAGCTGACCCGACACAGCAACATATTTACCCGTGTCATTCTTGCTCCCTCGACGAGACGACTCCACCCAACAACCCCCTTCTCTCTCTTACTCCCACTCCTCCTCTCCCAGACTCTTACCTCCCATCTCTCTCCTCTCTTTCATCTCCCGTTTCTTTTGTTTCCCTTTCACTCTTATTTCTTTTTTTTTCTTTTTTTTTTCCCCTTTCTTTCCTCTCCTCCCTCTTTTTCTCTTTTCTCTTTCTTTCTTCTCTTTTCTTTTCTTTCTTTTCCTTTCTTTCCTTTCTTTTCCTTTCTTTCTTTTCTTTTCCTTTTCTTTTTTTCTTTTCTTTCCCTTTCCCTCTCTTTTTCCCTCTCTTTTTTCCCCTCTCTTTTTTCCCCTCTCTTTTTTTCCCCTCTCTCTTTTTTCCCTCTCTTTTTTCCCTCCCCCCTTTCTCTTTTTCCCGACGGCAGCGCAATTTTACCGACAATATCCTGACAGGTGGGGGTGTCGCACCCCCCACACCCCCCCTTTGGCGACGCCCCTGATCATGGACTGATGTGACGGCTAGTTGAATATATAGAGTCTATCAAGAGTGCAGAAAGCAATCTCCCCCGATCGGAATTCGCAGAGATAATACCACCAGGCCCTACACTTCTCAATCTTGTGATCATAGATGAGAGTCTGGACGTGTTTGAGCTCGCTGGTGTACTCATTGATACTGACCAACCCATCAGCATACTTGACCCAAGCGATTAAGATTGAATTATTCTGAGTCACAGCAACATATGCACCCGTGTTTGATTTCTCTACCTTGTGTTTTACATTTCCATCTTTGTCAATTATTCTTAATGTATCAAGACATTTCATGATCAATAAGTCATTATAACTAGTGATCACCGTAGGTGTATACCCATCGCATGGTATCTCCTTGATCGCCTTCCCACCTGCAGGTGAGAACACCTGGATCTTCCTGGCTTTCCGGTAGCCGACATAGATCTGATCATTACTATCTACAGTAACACTACTAGTCCCACCTGTTTCTTTACTCAGAGTATCAAACGTTACATCCAGCTTCTCATACTCATATGTGTACAGTGTGATTGTATTGTTGCCATTCTTTACAACATTTCGACCATCAGACAGGTATCCTACATCACTGATGGCTACATCCTTGAGGACTGTCTTCTGCAGTTGACCATCAAAAGAGAAGATATCAATTCCTCCTGTACTGTATCCCACTGCCATCCCACCATCGGGTGTAGCAGCAATGCCATTCATGTGGCCTTTCTTAGAGAGTTCTACATCACATTCGAACTCACACTTCATGAACCTGACCTCACCGATGTTCAACTGATCACATTGATTGTTAGGTGTGAATATCAGTTGCTCTGCACGATCGGCTACATCCGTAGCCAGCTTCTTCTCTGGATCATCCCTTTCTAGTACATTAATCAGCTCTCCAAACAATGTATCACGAATAACAATGATATCACCTTATAATGGAGCTTTCATGCTATTACCTGCTAACACACTCGCACTCTCAATACTCGTAATCAATCTCTTATCAACATTTTGCATCTCATCCAATCGTTCATATAATTTCATTTTCTGAGCGTCCAACTGCTTGTCTAATGCTGCTTTCCTTTTATTTAATTTCTTCAGTGATTCTTGATAAACATGGTTAATTTCCGCCTTTTTGTCGGCAATGTGATCAGTGACACGCTTCTTCTGATTCTTGATGCAGGTCACGTGATTTGTTATGGTTGTAGCTTTCGTCTTACCTCGGGCTTGAAGAGATTCAATTTGTTTTTTGGTGGAAACAGTGTATTCCTTAGTATCTTGAACAGTGTGGCCTTTCTTGTCATGGTACAACATTCGACATCTCAAGCAGATGAACTTCTTACAGGTGACACACAAATCAGTACAGAGGTGTTTTTGTTTATCTGCTTTGTGTTCCTGGCAGTACACCTCTTTTTCGAGGACCACCCTTCCCTCTCTGACATCTTCTATTCTCACAACTTTATGCTTGACATGAGGCGGCCATTTGTTGTGAATCTCAAGGCATGTGTTACACATGTTCTTACCACACTCACAACATAAATGTATAGCTCTCGAGTTTGAGTCACAAATTTCACAGACTTGTTGGCAATTCCTCACATCATCAATGAGAGACTTAAGAGGAACATTAGTATTGAGATTCGAGACATTGCCATCCTTTACAGATGTTTCGCTTCGACAGATGGGACATGTTAGAAAAGTATGTGAAGAGCTTTTTAGAATATCATTAAGGCATTTCTTACAGAAAGTATGTGTACACGATAACTGCTTCGGGTCACTAAGCAGCTCGAAACAAACGGGGCACTGCAAATTCCATGAAACTTTGCGTTCAAATTCCGACATTGTGATTCTCCTATCTCACTATGCACTGATATGATACATAATACACACAACAATAGTACATCAATGGAGAAATTTAACCCGTTGACTAGCGATAATGAGCACCCCCATAGGTTTAATACATATATCACCAGTTCCAGGAGGCAATGGCTTTATTAAGGTTGACTAAACTTCTTCAGTTATCATAAACTGTCTTTAATCATGTTAATGATCAGAAAAACCAGGATTACATCATTGGGATAGTAAAGGGGATTTTTCTTGTTAAGGTTTCAGCCCATGGTCCTATCGGCAGTGTTATGACTATGGCTATAATATGCTTAAGTCAGTTAGTGTAAAGAGATGAGTGTTTACAGTCGGGTATAGTCTCCTTTCTGCCGTCAACCACCACATGCGATCTGCTGCAGATCAAGAATAAGTCAGGAGGCCGTCTGAAGATGAATGAAGATGATCTCATTTCTTCTGATCCGTACTCCTCATACAATGTGCTAGTTAGCCCTGAAAATTGAAAATGAGTAAATAATGATAATACAAATTAATAATTCGGCCTTGTATACCCAGAGTAGTACATCGGGTTTACTAATGCTCTTCCTGCAGGCCCTCCAATTCTTATTACCACCAATCGTCAGGTACCTATTTACACCTGGGTTGATGATGGTAAATGTGGATTAACGTACTGCCAAAAAACGTTAATGCCGGGCTGGCATTTGAACCACCAACATTGGATTAAAAGATAAGTGAATTAATAAAACCACTTTACCACGACACCTCCACAATATTACCAGTCGAGGAAATACGATGCGATAATGAAGAACAATCTGTATATACAGTGCGTCCCAGAAAAAACGAAACCGAGAAGTATCGATGTTTTATCATAACAAAAAGCAAAAAGCAGATTTGACAAAAGACTTAACTCCGTTTCGTTGACATTCAGCCATGCATGAAGACTCTCGTCTACGGCTGATTGTCAACGAAACGGAGTTAAGTCTTTTGTTAATTTCGTTTATTGATACGGCAGGCAGCCAGTGAAAACGAATTCGTTTAATAAAATTATGGAAATGCAAGCACTACTTTAAACAAACAGAACTTTGTCATTCCTCGCTCATTTTTCCTGATTGAGGTGTCATATGAAAGGGCAGAAACTCAACTTTCTAGAAATGTTAATTTTTCTTCGAAATTCAGATACCGCCCGCCAAATGTCTTTTTGGTTTCCTTCCTTCAAATTGCTTTTATTCACTAATGCGTGAAATATGTATCATCTAAGTAGCATCAACGGAAAGAGGAGACTCTAAGCTTTCCAAATATGTATCATTCATTAATTATGGTTGTGATTAAGTTATGATAAAACATCGATACTTCTCGGTTTCGTTTTTTCTGGGACGCACTGTATATGATCATCATCATAAGGTATTTGGCGTCGCCAGGGAGGGCAAGAGAGACGGGAACAGCTATCTACATGCTAGGGAGGGAAGAGGGGGGGGGGGATGGGTGCAACAAATCAGAGATAGAGAGAGAGAGAGAGGGGGGGGGGTTACATAGTGAATGTTTTACCAAACACTTGCCTCCCCTCCCAATAAATAACAGATACACATCGTGATTAATATAAACACGGACAACAAGGAGACAAAGAGAAAGTATTGCTTATTAATATGGGAATTTCCAACCGAAATTGGGTACATCACCCAAATAATATCTAATAGTCATTATTTCATAAAGACCGGTTCAGAAACTTCTGAAGGCCCACTTATTTTGTCAGAGCATGGATTGGATTGCCATTTTGAAGTGTTTTATCATTGTGTAAGTGGTCCTTATACTCATCCGTTCTGGATGAAAATTTAAAGCGCTTTTTAACTGCAAGGAAAAAACGCTACACCAAAATAATATTTTGGTTATACAGTAGGTTTGCGATTGCACCATGTGTGAGAGAGAGAGAGAGGTTTGAGGAGTCCTGAAAAGGACTATGACTCGGTAATCTTTCTTGGAGGAGTGTAGTCCTGAAAAGGACTGTTTGTTATCTTTCTTAGCATATAGTTCTCAGGAGAACTATAGCGCTTGGAGAGGATGAGAGGATGATATCTACGGATATTTACCTATTCTCATCCATTCTTATATCCAGCTGGGTCGTGAAAGAAATTGAAGATATATGTTACGTATTTATATGTAAAGGGAAGGACAAGGTTAGACGAAAAGTCATTATACAAGTTGAGAAATGAGGTCTAGAAATGGTTAATGTCAAATCCGTGATCTTGGTACCGCAGTTAACCTGGATTTTAAGAATAAAGAGTGGAAACAGTCAAGCCTAATTCAATAATTGTAATTTTCATAGACGGAAATATGGTGGTGCCCTTATTCATTAACTGCAACTTTGATACTGATCTAATAAGCGTACATCTACCTCGACAATGAATTCAAAAATGGGAAAGACTATATTTTATTACGAGGAGTAGCTTTATGCATGATATAGGGCAGTGATCAAATAATAGTCAAGCTCACAAAGTTGGAAAAAATGCAACTACTAAAGATATAGTTAAGCCTAATCTGAGTTAAGACATCTTAAGGTGATAAAAAGTTAACTCGTCTATCAAAACAATTGTTGAATTAAAGAGAGAGCAATCTCTGTGCTCTTTTCGTTTTAGAAATAAATATGATTTGAGTGATACTGAATTGTTTGAAGTACGAAAACTAATGATCAATACAACTATTGACACAAAAACACAAATGATTCAGTCTAATGTTTTTCATGATATTATTTTTTTAATAACAAGCATTTTAAATACATATGAAGACTTTTCAAAAACTTTTGTTTGGCTGTAAAAATTCAGATACCTTAGAACATGCACTATGGCAATTTAACTATATTTAGACGTTTTAGAATGAAACCAAACTTTTGTTGTCGATGGTTAACTTATCTTTTCTGAATGTAAAAAACAGAAATCGTATCATATTAAAAAAAAATACCAACAAGGTATAACAATAAATCATGTTTTACGATAATAGCATTTATTCAATATTTTTCTAACATTGGTGCTACTCTGTCTAGTCTAGTCTGTCTAGCTCCATACCGGAAACCTTTGGAAAAATTATTTAGCCAGTCTAAATGAAAAGACTTTATTATTTGTTCCTGTAGCGAATTTTAAGGTTACAGGTGGTGTTAGTTGCTTGAAAAGGAAGACGAACCCTGGATATGATGGTATAACTAATGATTCGATACAAGATGTAATTTCATTTGTAGTCTTACCTCTCACTCACACTTATAACTTGTCTTTAATGCATGGAAGTGTTCCTTAAAAAAAATGAAAATAGCTAAAGTTGTGCCTATATATAAAAAAGGGAACCCCGTAGAAACGGGTAATTATAAACCAATTTCTCTACTAACTGTCTTCTTTAAGATTTGTCTTACATTTATTCAACTGTTATATTCTTCCTACGAATTTGCTCGAGTCACATCATAAAACAGTTCTTTTTCCACATCCATTACCCACTTCCGTTATCCCACCTTCAATACTCTTTGATCTAAAGTGTACCTATAATTGTTTGTTATGATGTACTGTTTTTAATGACTTTTTAATATTATTGTATTTTGTGCAGTATCCTTGTGTTATTACTTATGTAAATTGCACTCAATTCAGCCGAAAGGCTGCCATGTACATGTTTTTTTTTTATACCACAAATATTTTTTTAAAGGAAAAACTTGTATAGTATAGTCTATATTAGATTAATAAAGTTTTTGAAGTCTTGTGAATTTTTCTCAAATTCTCATTTTGGTTTTCGCGAGAAACACACAACTTCTCATGCTGTTTCATGTATTTTAGACAAAGTACCTTCTGCACTTGATAAACAACTTCATACGATTGGTACATGTTCTGGATTATTCCCAAGCTTTTGATAAGGTGAACCATAATATTTTGTAACACAAGCTCTCTGATTACGGGGTAAGAGGGTCTGCACTCGAATGGTTTAGAAGTTATCTGAGTGACAGACAGCAATTTGTGCAGCTCAACGGAATTTGTTTTCAGTTATGTTACCCGTCAAGTGTGGAGTACCTCAAGGTTCCATTTTGGGTCCCCTGATTTTTGTTTCATATATGTAAATGATTTTCCAAAATCCTCAGAGACGTTTTCTCTTTTCCTGTTTGCAGCCGATACAAGTGTATTCTGTTCTCATAGAAACTTAGAAACTCTTTTAGAAATTGTAAATAGAGAGCTCTGTGCATTGACAAAATGGATTCTTGCAAATGAACTGTCACTTAATTTATTGAAAACGAAATATATGTTATTCAGTAATAGGGAAACAGTAATTTTATTTGTTGACCGATTGTAAAATTCTTTTCATGAGAAGAAAGGATAGTCCACTAGCAAAACTTAAAGCCACTTTGCAATATTCGTCAGGTACGGAAAGAGGTGATTTCGGACGCATTTTACCTTTTGGTAATTTGTTTTCCCAGTCTCCGCGCAGGCCTAGGCTATGGCAGTATGGATGCCAGTTAAGGCAAAGTGATATCAAATTACACATTATCACTTAGCCCTTAAGGCTAACTCAAAATGTCATGCCAGCATGCCAGAAGTACAAAGTTTTAACCTAGCAAGTCAATGAATAGTGTCTTGCAAGCTAAATCAATTTTTAAAGCCTAAATTTTGTCACCTAATAAAGTCAAGCACAAGCTGCATGAAATCAAAGATTTGATGAATATTAATGAAAACAACCTTTATCTTCAGTACATCTATAAACTAAATGTACAATGTTTACTCCATATTCTCCTTTTCTGTTCTGAGAATTATTTAACCGGACAAAAAACATGACTACATACTTCTACGTACGTCTATAGAGTATGGGCGCTGCCATTTTGGATTCCAATTGCCACGTACATTAGGGGTCCAGACAGCCCGACCCTGGCAAAACCGACCCGATACTAGTAACCTAGACAACTCGACCAGGTCAGGTTGGCCAGGGTGAGGTGCCTCGGCGACCCACTTTTTTCCCCTAAAAAAAATATGGGTAGAGGGTCTACTGCTTAGAATGAAGATGATATTAGGGTGTCTGATCGCGCACTCAGTTTTGTGTGCTAAAATCCTTTCCATAGAGATTGCACACATCCCTATTCAGTCCATGTGCATTGCAAAATTGGTCAATGTTTTTATTACCAAATGAGATTCACACCAATACTGCTCGTGATCCTGAAGGTGATACTCAATAGGTGTCATATGAAAGAGCAGTTTTTTTTCCATATTCCCCAAAGGGGCTATCCCCCAAAATTATAACAAATATCTTGATCAAAACAGCAATTTAAACATTGTTTCTATGGTAACGCGGAGATTTACTAATTTCACGAAGTGAGCGCCCGAGGGATAAGTTGGGCCAGCCGTAAGGAATAGTTCCATGCGCTTATTTTTTTCTCTAGTCCCAAGGGATCACGAGCAGTTACAGTTTGAAAATACCCTTACTCCAAGCTTTGCATATCGTGCTGTGCAGATTTTGAGCAAAAATTATAACTCGGCGTGTACCACTTTTTTGTCCATTCTGACCAAAATGCTATGAATATTGACTAGGGTCTATAGGCCCCCTAGATTTATTTATTTATTTATTTATTTATTTATTTATTTTATTATTATTATTATTATTTTTTTTTTTTGGGGGGGGGGGGCTGTATCTTAGTAAATGATTTTTTCCAAATATCCAACCACAATGGTGACAAACGATCCAAAGGGGAAAATTGAAAAATCGTCCAAACACCCTACTCCCTAGGCTAATGATATATGTATACATTTTATTATGATATAGGGGGTCTACAAATTACAAAACATGATAAAATAGGGTTAGGGTAGGGTTAGGAAAAGGGTTAGGGTTAGGTTAGGGTGGCTGTCGCAAGAGGAATTCTTTCCAAAAGTGGACCGAGCTTTCCGCCGAAGCACCCCCACCCTGGACAACTCGATCTCGTGGAGTTGTTCAGGGTATTGGGTCGGGTTCTCGCTTTTCGATGGTCGGGTTGTCTAGGATCCGTACATTATGCCAACGTGATGCGTTCCGTACAGTGTTTTATAGTCTAAATCGTCTATGTTATTTTTCCGTTTTATACGTTCATATTTAAGTACATAAATTAATCTTCACACTCACTTCTGTGGCGGGAATAAAACTTCATCAGGAACACTGGTGTGGCATCTGATGGGTTTAGCTAGTAAAGTTATCAAACTGGACAAGAATTCGACTGCCAGACGACATTGACAACATTGACCTATGGTAACTTTAAAGTAAAAATGAAAAAGAAAAAGATTTTTAAGATACTACTGTCCCTTTTGCAGCCAACATCAAATTCTGTAGAACTTTGCAGGAATTAATATGTATTTGTCATGTATGTCCTATCTGTGAAATATGAACGTTAAGGCCCTTTTACACTTTCACGGATCGCATCACGGATCATCCCGGATCGTCGCTCCAGGATCATCCGTGTTATCTCCGGCATTACCGTGTATACACCGGGGAGGCATCCGGCGTGATCCTTGGCGTACCGGCATATCTGGGGAAAAAATTAAACTTGCTTAATTTTTCATCCCGGAGTTCACGGATGAAACAATCCGTCCTCTTCCCTGTAGGCACCGTGTACCTCCGTGTAGCCGCCGAATACATCCGGGACAGTCCGTGTAGACACCGGGAGGTCCGTATTAACACCGGTTTCATCCGGGTTTGAAATTCCGTATATCAAATGAGCGCCTACAAGCTGAAGTCACGCGTCAACATTCCGGAGATATCCCAATAGACAACCTACACCTCCGTGTAAGGACCGTAAAAGTACCCAGTAGCCTCCGTGCTCTTCCTTGAAATCCTTGTTAGCTCCGTATGCGTTTCCGGCGTGGTCCGCGTTGCTACCTTGTCTGTCCGTGGAGACACCGTACTTGCCCGTGTATACACCTAGTTCGGAACGTATCCACACCGGCATCGAGAAGAAATCGTGGTGTCGCACGCCGGAACACCCCGGATTTAGATCCGGGATGATCCGTGATGCGATCCGTGAAAGTGTTAAAGGGCCTTTAGCAGTGTCCTAATATTCAAATTAAACAAGGAAATCCGTTTACTTGCTAGACTTCACTGTCAGACACTATTGAGTGACTGGCTGGCTTTTTTTCTTCTTTGGTAATAACATCCATACAAAGAGCTGTAAAGGGTACATGAGCATTTGTTTACATCAATAACCCACTTCTTGTAATGGCCAAAATTAAACCGATTGAATATTTGCGCAGCATAAAACGTACGACCATTCGGTACAATGGGTTAAAAATCAGACGATTACCTACTGGCTCTATAGCTAATCAGTCGATTTGACAACTAATAGTCCTTATTTTCCCACTTAAAGACATTTTAAAGCCCCCTTTTTTAAGGAAGTTCTAAATTAGTATTATCTTTCAAATGTCGTCGGAATTTAACATTTTCATTTCTTTGGCCTGCAAATGGGACATAGTACTTTTAAGTAGGGAAAAAAAAATCATCGCTCCGAGAAACAATAACCCATGACCCTAAAGTAAATAATATCACTTATAGTTTGCGTAAAGGGAATTATAGATTAAAAATGACAACAGTTTCTCAAAATAAAACAAGATAAACATCAGTGTTCAAGAATACACATCAAATCTGTCAAATATGAAAGAAATTGTCTGTAAACAGACTGATAGGGCCTTCATCGTCCGGCGTAAATATTCATAAATGAATGATACACGCCAATAAAAAACCTAAAACAACAACTTCACATCGCATGAAGAATTGTGGTCACCCATGTTTACTTATCGACCATTATCATGATTATATGAGTTGAGTTTGAGTTTGAAGTTTATTATCCAAACAAAAAGTACATCAACATAACAATCAACAGTGAATGTTTAATATTGAAAGGAAAAATCGGACCAGAAAATAGCATTTAATGCTAATCGTGTATGATACACGGTTAATTCATTGTAAAGCATGCTAAATGCACATTTCTATTATCAAGTATGATTTATAGTTTTATAAGTTTGATATTTCTGCTGCTTGATTAAGAAGTAAGAATAGCTTTCGGCATAATTTTTTCGAAATTTAGTGCCCAAAAAGGACTAATACCCAATTTCTTTTCGATGTTTTGTAATCTCTCCAATCAAACGCAGCGAGGGAAAAGTTATATATTTTACGGAAGGATCGAGATGAAATACCAGAGAACTTGGTTTGAGTCATCTCATTTAAATAAAAAAAAAAAATGTGGTTGCACTCTCATATTAAATACTAAACTCCATCTTTGCGAAGGCGAGTTGTCTCAGTCGTTAACGAGTATGCATCTCGAACCAAAGATGAAGGGTTCGAATCCAACTCAGGCGTATGACTGGAGCCTGCCTGAAGCATGCCCTTTGTGTAAACGTGCCTCTCACCTGTTTCATAGACACTGAATCTACGTTAAGTGGGAACACTCCGTCCTAGCTCGAGCGGATAGGACTGAAGGTCTCATGCATGTAGAGGAGAGTTACCGTTAAGTACCTGCACACCCCCAACTATAGGAGGATAGACATGAGGGTTACAGCGATTCAGTTTGCTTTTCGACTCCAAGGCACAGATGATGCCACAGACATGCTTAATAATGATTATTATAAAGAAACAAATATCCGTTTTTGTTAAATTCTTGTGGATATTGATCATAAACTCTAAGCTTTTTGTTTATGTAGGCCTACCTATAAACACGGGAAAGTTCTGCGAGGCGACAATACGTGTACTAACACAATACGCCAGTTCATGGATAGCAAGCGAGCCTCTATGACGTCACGTGTCAAAGGTGATATGAGACATAAACAAATTTTATTATATCGCAATGTTAACGATCGCTAGGCATATAGTCACTTAGTGCACACAGGGTAACGTGGTACGCAATATCTTCCTTTGCTCAGTTTTTTTTTATATTGGCTTTCCACTAATACATAGTATATTTTATCTGACTTGATGGAATGGAAACAAAACCTGTTAAGAATATCAAGTTCTCAGAAACAGTCTCGTTTGACACTTGACACTTGACCTCATACGGGCTCGCTGGCTATCTGTGAATTCGCTTATATTAACTCATCATGTTTCTAAGAACTGCATGTATACTAGCGTCAGGATCCTCCCTAAATGACCTAAATGATAAAAATCGATGCGGTTCTTGATTTATTGTATAAATTATGTAGATAGAGATGTGCAGATTTGTATTGGTGTATAGTTTAATGTGTTCTGGGCCCTCTTGCATAAAAAGTTGCGTTTAACGCAACTCAAAATATTAAACGCAACTTGATTTTCATGTTGGTCATAATACGGACAACCATGCAGCCGGCCCGTGTATAGTTATTATTAATTAACTGTCGTTATCTTGTTTTGATAGTGGAGCTGAATTGATGTGATCGTATTTAACTTAAAATTACATATTTTGGGGTCTTAAATTACCTTGATAGCAATCTTAGGTTCTAAAAGGGCACTAGAAATGTCATAAATAAGAATAAGAGCAATACACCATGCACTTTGGAGGCATTTGCGGTCTTTAACAAGAACTTAACCATCCCTTTAACATTTGAATGACTTCACAATTTGAATGCTTTCATTATTGATTGCACAGATAGTGAATTTTAATAAACGGATTTCAATTGGATAAGCTGATTCGACGCTGCGAGTGCAACTTGCGCGAATTCGAATGCTTGGAATATGAACTTAAATGAAAAGTGTGAAATTGGCCGCAAGAACATATATCTTTGTTTGAATGCTTCTTGAAAATGTGTACTGAGAAAGTGTGGCATTGATGATCATATACTCACTTAGGTAATCATGACTGAGCGGAAGAAACACCTTATGAGCTATTGATTTGTGAGTGAGGGGGGAACCGAGATGATGGGGGTGGGGTGGGAGAGGGCGTCCCACAATAGGACCTGCCAGAACTATTGATGAGGAGAGCGTGACCAACACGGTTCGAGTCGGGCACAATATAGCGAATACTGCTTTGTTGGACTTTGTTAAGACCCAAGTTGGCCACACTTTGTGTATAAATGGCTCTTGGGCCAACACAAATGCCCATCCAAAAAAGTCCCTTCCAAGCAAACAAATGACTCCCCCGGCAATATAATAAGTGCCCGTTCTAAGGAGAAATATCTAACTTCTTTATTATGATACTCCCTTATATTACATTATTGACAAAAGCAGCTCTCATGAATAGATAGTAGAGATATTATTGTGCTTTGTTACTTCATTAGAGCCCCCCCCCCCCCTCCCCGAGCGACATATGGTGAATCCTTGGTCTAGCATGTATGGGCAAGTTCATATGTATGTCCACTACCTAGGATTACGGAATTATGGGATCATGAACAGGAACAGGAATTTATATCAATAGAAGTGTTCATCAAGTTGATACTTTTTCTGATCTAAGCTCAAGTAGCGTAATCGGCTTGATATATTTGTGTGGGTTACGTATGGGATAAATAGCTTGGACTTGCAAACATAGATCTCAGCGTACTGTACAAGTTTGTGTAAAGAGCGCCATCTAAAACAAAATGTCAATATGACGTGTAAAGCGTTGGTCACATCCCACCGTGCGTGTTTTTAGTCCGTACGGGTTTTGGGGAGGCCACGGCCGCCACGTTTTTCTGAAAACGTAGGGAGGGAGTGGCAAAGGCAGGGAGGGAGTACCGGCAACGCGCGTCACACGTTCTGTGTAAGTAGGGGCCCGCACGCCACGCCTGGCCGTGAACAGTTGCGTGCATCGTACGTTGCGCACGTGGTAAGTGCGTTGTACGTGCTTACAACGTGCTTACAACGTACAGTCTCCGTGCGGTTGCCACCGTTATCGTACGGAGGCCGTACTTACAAGTGCTGCTCATGCACGTACGGTGTCCTTACTCACTCGCATGTTGTAAGTGCGTGCACGTGCGATGAACTCGGTGTTTATATAGGACGACATTCCTATGTTCTTCAGAAGTGCTTACTCGGTACGGTCCATGTGAGCTCTGCGTGCTCATTGGATATCTGAATTGGGGAAGTGGCGAGTAAGCACGGACCACGCACTAATCACGTGCGCCTTTAAAAGACGCACGGAGTCAGTGCGTTGTGCGCTCGTTGGCAGTACCGGGCACGCACGTCACACGCACTGGGGTGAATCGGTATCCCGAACGCAGCCCGCACGCAGCAAAAGTTCCTCGTGCACTAAAAGTGCTACGGTGTGTCTGCGTGCTCCCAAATCCGTACGGAGGCGGTACTCATCACGTGCGGATACCCAAATTTTGCCCACGATTTTGCACGTAGACAGCACGCACTTGCAAGTACGGCGGGATGTGACCACCGCATAAGTAAGTCTGAGATGCGGGTCTACCGTGTAACCTATTAAATTGTGACATTGATGATGATGATGTGAAATTTGAAAATAACAGTGATAAAAATGATGATAAGATTGTAGATGATGATGATGCTGCTGCTGATGAGAGTGGTGATGATGACGATGATGTCATTATCATCATCATCATAATTGTATGGTAATTATCAACATATTTTCATAAACATCATCATCATCATTGCCATCATTAATCATTACTACTACTAACACCATCGGCCATATCTTAACTATCATCATCTATTTTATCCCTGACCCTGTCATATACGTCATCATTATGAAAAGAAACCTTATCACGGTATCACTGTCATTATCATTATCAATGTTTCTATCATTTTCATCATCATCATCATCATCATCACCATCGTCATCATCTTCACCATCATCATGCCCATCGTTAATGTCAGGACTATCATCTTTATCACCAATATTGTTATCTACGTCATTATTATATTAAATAAAACTTTGCCATGGTATAACTATCGTCATCACTATCAATATTGTTATCGTTATAATAATCATCATCTATTTCATCATCATCGTCATCATCATCATTATCATTATCGTCATCATCTTCATTATTGTCATCATCTTCGTCATCATCATCATTCGACTTCGTTCACATCAGAACTATAGGCAATCAATCATACTACATCATTATCATCATCGTCAACATCAACGTCACCACTGTCATTCCCACTATTTATTATTTTCATTCATTTGATTGTCATTAACGTAACATCGGACTATAAATAAAGCATGTTGATTGCTGAAACAAGGTATTTACTTCTGTATTTTGTGTAAGAGCTCTCCTCATTGGTTACTGTTTCAAAAATCTAATTTTAAAACTAAAACCAAACAACAAACAAACAACAACCAAAATAATATACAGAAAACACCACGAAAAAGAAAAAACATCATCACCATCATTCACCGCCATTACCAGACTTACTGGCAGTTATTTGTTGTATATTCTAGGATCTGTAAAACAGACTTTAGCAAGAAATGAGTATTTTCAATTATGAGGTAGGAGGAGCTTCGGTATTACATCGACAGCAGCAGCTCCTTAATATTAGATCAATATTCGTACATTAAGAGAGACACAATTCTAGCTTGGGATTCACCACTTTTTAAATAAAACGATTTAATTTTTGCCTCAAAATATAAACTGATACATACACATGTTTTAGAAAAAAGTAAACATTTTTTATCGTAGTTTCTACAATGTTAAATGATACCCTCTACATTGATGCATTTTTCATGTCATCCTAGTACCCTCTACATAGATATAACTCAATAACGACATTTGTTTGAAACGGGTCAGCTCGCAATACATTTATAAAGATAATCACTGAACCTGTCAGATAAGTTTGTCCCAATGACCTGTTCATACACATACAGAACATTTTAGGTTATAGATGTAATACATTTGTCTATACATTCCCATATACATTCCTTGGTCTGTTCTTCATATTACGAAACAGTATACATCGTCCAACGAAGAATGACAAAGACAAAACTGAGTCCTGGTAAAAACGAAAAATAATCTTTGAGTTTCCTCATTCTTTGTATGTCAATTTGGGAGAATATCATAGTACGATTATCTCCTGAAAAGAGATCGCTGTTAAAATACCAAATATGACAATTTTATAGCTGAAGAAATTGGTTCACAATTTTGTGCGTGGACCAATAAACCAATGGTAGCGATGTGATCTTCAGCAATTTGTAGTCTGTTATTCAAAGGCTTTTCTATACTATAATTCAAAACCTCACAGTATACATGAAGACTTTACAAACTGCAATTTCCCCATTTGCTTCTCGGCAGTATCTTTCACAGTGTCAACACACGTGATTTGGCTTTGATATGGTCATCTTCCTAACATAATTATATGCATACTTATTTCATTCTTAGTATTGTTGACATGTTTTCTTCCCGTGATTTTTCAAGTTTTTATTACAAATATATTCTGTTAAATGAAATATTGATGTATCACGTGAAATATTTTTCATTTTAAAGGCAATTTACTTGTTTGACCAGAACTCATCTTAATCTAAATTCTAAAAGAACATAAATATACACATCAAGTTATACAGTTTTTGTACAGTTTAGGATGATCCATTTTCTACAAATAACTCTGTGAAAGAGTGCTCTCCTTTGGTTTATCTCAATTATGATTAATTTTGAGAGTTATCAATAAAATATACAGAACTTGTACTTTTTAAACTTCGCTAACAATTTTATTCTTTGGGATAACCACAACAAATTCTCTTTACCATTGACGTATAAATTCTATAATTTCTCTTTAACTCTATATGCATCTACTTTCTCCAAGAACTTGATTTACAGAATGAAATGATAATACAGGGATAGTACCCTACCTAAATAGATGCACATGTATAACAAAAAGGGTATTTTCGATTTCGCTTTGTGTATAAGGCCTACTTTGAAAGGCGATGGAGTATCACGTTTACAAGGTCATTTCGTGGTGGTCTCCACATAAATATGTATTAAACATACAGCTTCATGTTTCTAAACCTTTTTTTGTTGTTTACATGACAGCGAATTCCACCAAAAACAGCTAGTAATTATTAGTTGGAGCACTAATTTCTAGTTTTTTTGTTTTCAATATAAAATATTTCATAGTCATATATATATTCAAGTTTCTATTTTAAATTTTACTTCTACTCATAAAAAAGATAACTACAATAAAAGCATATACTTAAGAACAAATTAAGAACATTTTATACATGAATATATACGTTTACCTATACGTGTACATAAGCTGATAAGTGAGAAAATGAAAGAAAATGAATAACTAAATTCAGAGTGGAGGAGCCGACAGAGGCCAAAGACCTGTCAAGGGCTAGGTCGTTGTAGTCTTGCTTGATTTAAAATATTATTCTAAAACATTAGTAATTGAAAAAGAAAGAAGTAAAGAAATAGGTAATTATTATTATGACGATTCACAGCATGTGAGTGAATACCTTTATTTCAGTAATTCAGTAAATCATTGAAGAAAGGTTTATAGTGACTCTTATGTGTCATCAGGAATATTTACAAGTATGACAATTCACAATATGGGTACATACATTTATTTCAAGAATTCAGTAAACAGCACTTTGATTTTCTCTTGATGTAAAGATACTCTGTTCCTTTTGCAGCCAACCTCAAATTCTGTAGAACTTTGCAGGAATTATGAATATGTCATGTATATCCTATCTGGGAAATTTAAACATTAGCAGTGTCCTTATATTCAAATTATGCAATACAACCTGTTTACTTGCTAGACTTTATTGTCAGACACTATTGCCAGTATTGAGTGACTGACTGGCTTTTTCTTCTTCTTTGGTAATAACATACATAAAATGAGCTGTAAAGGATTTGTCTACATCCATAACCCACTTCTTGTAATGGCCAAAATTAAACTGATTGAATCTTTGCGCAGCATAAAACGTACGACCATGCGGTACAATGGTCTTAAAATCAAGACTATTACTTATTGGCTCACTTAGGTCGGTTTGACAACTAATAGTCGTTATTTTCCCACTTAAAGACATTTTCAAGCCCCATTCTTTTAAGGGGAGTTCTAAATTAGTATTATCTTTTAAATGCCATTGGAATTTAACCTTTTCCTTTTTTTTTATTTGGCCTGCAAAAGGGACATAGTACCCTTAAGACATGTTTAACAGTGACCCTATCAATGTATACTACACTCTTCGAGTGTTATAATCTTGAGCCAACCATGCTAACGGCTTCATTTCTCATTATCATACTATATATAACATATTCTCTTATGATATAATCTCAAAGGCCTAATTATGAGGTATATAAACAATAACAATAATCCAATCTACGTTCATAAATCTACTAGTATTCCGATTCCACGTAAGCTTCTATACCAGGTAAAGTAAAATGAAGAGATAAGCATGCCATAATGAAACATACATTTTTGCGGCAAACAACATAAGAGTACAAGCATGTGTACTTTAAGCAATTGTATATCGTATTGTATATTGCAATTACATATTTTAAAAGATGCATAGGCCAATTTTTTAAATATATCAATTACATTTAATTTTCACCTTCATTAAATATGTATTATCACTATTATTATAATTCTTATTTATTCATTACATTTGTATGCTATTTTCATATAACACAAATCTGATAATACGTAATATACATACGTAATATATATATTCTTGCAAAGATAGGAATTCAGATGAGTGATCAGATGAGAGTAGAACAGTGGGAGGAGAAAAGACAACAAAGAAAGCAGCTAGTTACGGCTTCAAAAGCATAGCCACAAATGACTTTTGTCTGCAGCAACTGCAACAGGGTCTGCCTCTCTAGGATTAGATTGTTTAGTCACAGCATAAGCTGCACATCAAGAAACTAATTAGTACAACTAGCGAAACATTCTATTGTTTTTTGAGACAGACAGATGCCAAGGATATATATACATATATTATATTAGAATATCTTGTATAATTTATTTCAAGAGAATAATTGATAGTCATAATACATCACGTTAGGAGAAAATTGCCCATCTTTCACATTTGTATAGTCCCCTGATCCTAGACTGATATCATTCATGGACGGCATGGTGTGGTGGTTAGTTTAAATATATAGAGTCTATCAGGAGTACAGAAAGCAATCTCCCCTGATCGGAACTCGCGCAGATAGTACCATCTACGTTTATCGGGATTCTCAATCTTGTGATCAGAGATGAGAGTCTGGACGTGTTTAAGTTCGCTGGTGTACTTATCGATACTAACCAACCCATCAGCATGCTTGACCCGAGCGATCAGGATTGAATTATTCTGAGTCACAGCAGCGTATACTGGAGTCATTTCTAATTCTACCTTGTGTTTTACATTGCCATCTTTGTCAATTATTCTTACCCTATGACTATCTTTGATGATCAATAGGTCATTATAACTAGTGATCTGCTCAGGGGTATACCCATGGCATGGTATCTCCCTGATCGCCTTCCCACCTGCTGGAGAGAACACCAGAATCCTCTTGGGTACTTTCCAGTAGCCGACATAGATCAGATCATTACTGTCTACAGTGAGACTACCAATTATACCTTCATCTGTACTCAGAGTATCAAACGTTACATCCAGCTTCTCATACTCCTGTGTGTACATTGTGATAACATTACTGCTATGCACTACCACATGTCGACTATCAGACAGATATCCTACGTCACGGATATTGACATCCTCGAGGACTGTCCTCTGCAGCGGACCATCAGCAGAGAAGATATCGATTCCCCCAAATCTAGATCCCACTGCCATTCTCCCATCGGGTGTAGTAGCCATGCCGTTCATGCAATCTTTCTTAGAAAGTTCTACATCACATACCGACACACATTTCACTACCCTAACCTCACCAATGTTCCACTGATCAGATCGATTGTTACGTGTGAGCAGTATACATGCAACGACGATCAGGAATCCTACCATAACGATTCCGACAGGTTTCTTCTGCAGCTGACCAAAGTTCAACTGACATTTAGGTGTCGATGTAATTTGCTCTGCATGGTCAGCTACATCCGTAGCCAGCTTATTCTCTGGATCAGCCCTACCTAGTACATGCTCCAGCTCACAAGACAATGTATCACGAATAACAATGATATCACCTTCTAATGGAGCCTTCATGCAATTACCCGCTAACAAACTAGCACTCTCAATACTCGTAATGAACCTCTCATCGACATCTTGCATCTCATCCAAGCTTTTACATAATCTCACTTCTTGAGTTTCCAACTGCTTGTCTGATTCTGCTTTCCTCTCGTTTAATTTCTTGAGTGATTCTTGATAACTTTTGTTGTTGTCAGCCTTTTTGTCGGCAATGTGATCCGTGACACGCTTCTTTTGAGTCATGATGCAGGTCAGGTGATTCTTGATGGCTGTAATTTTTGTCTCACCTCGCGCTTGTAGAGATTCAATTTGTGTCTTGGTAGAAGCATTGTAATCCTTAGCTTTCTGAACTATGTGACTTTGATTCTCATGATCCAGCAACCTACATCTCAAGCAGATGAACTTCTTACAGGTGATACACACATCAGTACAGATGTATTTTTGTTTATCTGCTTTGTGTTCCTGGCAGTAAACCTCATTTTCGAGGACCACCCTTCCCTCTCTGACGTCTTCTATTCTCACAACTCTATGCTGGAGTTGAGCCGGCCATTTGTTATGATTCTCAAGGCATATGCCACACATATTCTTACCACACTCACAACATAAATGTACAGCTCTCGGGTTTGAGTCACACATTTCACAGACTTGCTGGCTATTTCTCACATCATCAATGAGAGACTTAAGAGGAACATTAGTATTGAGATTTAAGACATTGCCACCCTCTACAGATGTGACGCTTCGACAGATGGGACATGTTAGATAATTTTTTGAAGAACTTTTTAGAATAGCATTAAGGCATTTCTTACAGAAAGTATGTGTACATGATAACTGCTTCGGGTCACTAAGCAACTCGAAACAAACAGGGCACTGCAAATTGCGTGAAACTTTGCGTTCAAATTCCGACATTGTGATTCTCCTATCTCAATAAGCACTGATATGATACATAATGCAAACATCAATAGTATATCAATGGAAAATGTTAACTCGATGACTAGAGAATATTCATATCTTCCATAGGTTTAGGACAGATATCATCAGTTGCAGTAGGCAACGGTTATATTAAGGTTGAATAAACATATTTAGTTGTGATAAACCACCTTTAGTCATGTTAATGATAAAATAAACCTGGCTTAAATAATCGTTTTGAAGATTTTCAGAAGTCACTAAGCAACAGTATTTAACATTATGACAAAGAATTTTTTTCTTATAGTTAGGGCTATAATTAACAAAAGTAACTTAGTGTATTAAATGAGATGAGTGTTTACAGTCGAGTATATTCTCCTTCCTGCCGTCGACCACTACATGCTATCTGCTGCAGATCAAGAACAAGTCAGGAGGCAGTCTGAAGAGGACTGAAGATGAACTCATTTCTTCTGATCCGTTCTCCTCACACAATGTACTAGTTGGCCCTAAAATTTGAAACGAATAAAAAATGATAGGACATAATAAGTTCGCCTTACTCGATATACCCAGGGTAGCACATTATTGTTAATACTGCTTTTCCTGCGGGCCCTCCAACTATTATTACCTCACAAATTGCGAGTTACCCATTTACACCTTGGTAGAGGGTGGTAAATGTGGATTAACGTCTTGCCAAAGGAGGTTCATGCCGGGCTGGCATTCAAACCATTGATTGCATAAGAAAAGAATGAAATAATAAACCACTATAACACGATACCTCCAAATTCCAAAATATGACCAGTCGAGTCAATATGATGTGACAGTATAGTAATAATGACTGCTTTGAGAGACGTAGTTGTTGTTATACGCTCAATGGGAGGTTATATCGTGCTATTGCCCGAGGCGTGCCGAGGTTAATAGCACGATGTAACCGCCCGAGAGCGTATAAAAACAACTATGCCTCGAATATTAAAGCAGTCATTATAACTTTTATATACTGAAAAAGAATCAACTTAATATGACACCACCTTGGCTTTTCTCTAGTTTATCTGCACGGTTGTTTTGTGTGAGTGTATCTTTGAGAGTTAGACTAGATCTATGTAGCATGTTCCCCCTAATTCCTCACAAATTTCAAAGCTGTCCAGTGTCATTTCACGCAAATTCTCCCTCCCGCGGTTGCAAAAATGCAACATAACATCAATAAATCACTTGTCTTGAAGACCTACAGGATTATCCAAATCAAGCGAACCTTGGATTTTGTCAATGTCTTCGGCTGAGATAGCTGGTTTGTGAGTCAGAACTCCCTTTCCTTCTTGTTTAAGCATTGCTGAAAAACACTTAAAAACCCTCGTCGAATTGGAAAAATCTTCATGCTTAATGATGTCGACATTGTTAGAATTGAGGAAATGACGCTGAAGTCCAAATCTAATAGTTAACATTGACTTCTTCATGTATAAAGAATCGTTCTTCCGTCTATAGCACCAGCGTAAAACTTTCGGGGATGAGGCCTACGTTGTCCAGCTCCGAATTTGGAATTTTGTTTACACTATCGAGCCTCGAGGTCTGTGTTGATAACTTGCAGGGAGCCTAGTCTTCGAATATTTTTATGAAGAATTACACGGAATTTTTTGGTGTTCTTGCTGTCAGCAATATTAATCAAGTCTTGCAATTGATCATCATCAAGAAGTTGAAATCTAGGGAGAGTTTCTTCAGCCATTTTTGCCTTGTTTGGAAACTATAAGTAGAATCTAGGCCGGATTTAGTAGTACGATCGAGATCGCCGGTCGTCTTATCAAAAAACCTAAAAATTAAGCGACCAATTCGCACACACACACAAAGTATGGTATCCGCGCTCGCTCAAGAACATTTTACCACGTACACCAATGGGTGTCGCAGCAAAATGTTATTATTTTCCCGGTAACTGGAATTTTGCCGGGATTTTACTCTTGGACTATTACATAGGTTTGGCATTTTTCGTTTCTTAACGGGAATGTCCAATCATTGATATGGTTTCATTTTTAGAATAATCGATAACTAAAAGTAGATTATCGACAATTTATCATACCTCTATTATCGTGGAAACCTGCCTCCCATCAGCATTAAAAACATAAATCAACACAAACAACTAATATACACCGTGATGAATATAAAACAGACAAGAGTAAGAGGGGGTAAGAGGACACTTTTGTCTTTTTGGTCTCGAAATTTAAAAATTTGACATTTTGCTCCGTTGGGGGGGGGGGGGTTTGCTCCAAAATAAACACATACAAAAAAACTAGTGGGGGTGGGGGTCTAACCCCCCTCCCCCCCCCCCCTCCCTGCGTATACGCGCCTGTTTATATTAAACATCTTAATCCGATAGCAACTTACATAAGCCACAAAAACTCGTCCGTTAAACTCGAATGTATGTTGTCCACCTAGAAGATTCCTCTTTGCCGTAAATATTTTGGTTCTGGAATAAAAGGTAGGCACGTTAGTAAAAATGGAAACCATTTATAATCATGTTTTTACTACAAAAAGCATGTTGAACTGAATGACATAAACGCTAGAATTATTTTAGATAAAGTTAATCACGTGTAAAAGATTTTCGGGAGATTTGTGTATAAAGCCAGTTAACAGAACCAGAGTGCCAGGCAGCGCTTAAAGAAATGCCAGCAGGAAAATCGCCAGGTAACGATGGCCTCACAAAGTAATTCTATGTCAGATTATAGGACATTGTATCTGCTCCCTTATTATCGGCCCTTAATTATTCTATTGTACAATCCGAACTGTCTTCTAGTAAAAAAGAAAGTGTTATCACAATAATTTTGAAAGGCAACAAGGGTCATATTTTAAAGAGAATTAGTGATCAACACGCCTAAAAATTGATACATCCAGATCAACATGCTTTCATCATAGGAAGAACTATTGCAGAAGCTATTATAAATGTGTATGATATATTTTATTACTTAAATACTGAAAACAAAAATACTTTATATATCAACTGATTTGAGAAAAGCCTTCAATAGACAATGAATTTATTTATAAGGATGTTTAAATATGGTGGATGTTTACCCAATGATGACACTCAACCGAGTAATTCCTATCTCGAATAAAACAAGGGGACCATTTATCCCCGTACCTTTTTATAATGGCAATTGAAATGTTAGCCTCTCGTTTAAAGGGATCGTTTAACAATGTTAAATATGAGGTACACGGCCCTACGTGTTATCAGTGTCTGTGATATGGTGTAATATTGAAGCCCTAAAAAAATTGCGCTTCAAAATGATCAAGAAGTGCATCAAAAAAGTAAAAATCTTTGAGTGACCGGTTTTACCATACTCGTTTTCCCCAATAGACTGTAGTGTTATGAAAACCGTCAGGCGAACGGTTTTCAAAATTTGTAATTCCAATCATAAATATCTTGATAATCAAACAGGCGATCGGCTTGTAAAAGTCATGGGGTTCCTGACTGACCTAAAGGTTTATAATTATCATTGCATCATGAGCTAAATCCAGAATTTTGTTTCAGAATCTGAGACAAAGTTACCGGATCCCTTTAAGCAACATGACAGAAATTCGAGGTATTACTTTTGGCTCAAGTGAATAAACACTATTATTTTAGGCAAATTATTTTGGGTGCATTTTGTTTAGACTATAAGTTAGTTCAAGTATTGGTCGATGTGCTATAGCAATTTGATAAAAGTTCTAGTCTAACATTAAAACAAAGAAAAAACGAAACTTGAAGATTGGAAAGCATCAATGTGTTCGGATTCTGGATGATATCCGCCAAGTCGATAACATCAGAAATTGGCACAATGCTAATGATTATCAGGAACATAAACCTAGGAATATGTTGTTACCATGAGGCGAGAACTACATGTTTGGAAACAAAGAAACGTATAACTATTTGGTAATAATTACAGATCGTTAAATAATTCGGTATATCTAAGTTTGATTATCTATTTTCATCGACTCTTATACCCAGCAGGGTTGTAATAGATATTGGAACTATATTTTTAGTTTTTCTATGGAAAGGGAAGGACAAACTCAGACGGAAAGACATTGTATTTTCATTGTATTTTCATTGTTTTATATTTTGTTCTAATTATATGTAATCACGGCCTCGCTGAAAAACAGCTTTTGCTGAATGCGGGCACAATTGTATTTTTGTTTTTAACCGTGACTAAATAAAATATATACCATACCATACCATTGTAAAACAGGTTGAGAAAGGAGGTCTCAAAAGGGTGGATGTCAAATCCGTAATCTCGGCAAAACAGTTTACTTAGATTTTAAGAATGAAGAGTGGAAGCACCGAAGCCTAGTTCAATAATTTTAAATTTTATACGCAGAAGTGTGGTGGTGCCTTTCTTCTTAACTGCAAACTTGATATTGATCTGTTGAGCTTAATACGGCTTCCTCCATTCTATGCCTCTTTTTTGAAAATCGGTCATGGCTACGCTATTTGCAGAGGATGTATCTAATGCTGATCAGATTATATGGAGCTTTGTTGAGATACAGATTGACGATAAAATGATTTCTGTGTAAAAATCTGTTCGAAAAGGGAATTGTAACGAGACATCGTATTAAGTTCTCAAATGTTGCAAAAAAAAATCAATTCAACATCAATGGGAATTACTATTTATTAATACAAGGAGTAGCTTCATGCATATATAAGGGCAGTAAAAACAAAACGTAGTCAGGTTCACAAAGATGAAATAGAGGAAATTACTGAAGACATAGTGATGCCAAATAAAAGTAAACATTTTTATGTAAACTTTGTTGAAATGACGAGAGAGCAGTCTCTAAGCTATCTTCGTTTAGAAAATATGTAATGATTTTAGAGGTACCGAATTCTAAAAAGTACGAAAAATTATAATCAATACAACTATCGATACAATAACACGAGAGTTCAAGTTTAAAGTCTTGCATCTAATGTATTTTAAATATGCATTCAATATGTTTGTTTAAATTCGTTTATTATCTGTATAAAATTATATACACTTAAAATATTGTATCAAACCATATCATGTTCATGAAAATGTATGATGAAAAAAAGGAAAAAGATGCAGAACCAATAAATCAAATCAAATCAAATCAAATCAAATAATATCCCGTTTTTTAATTACAAGCTTTGCAAAAATGCATGAAAAAGCCTTCTCCAGAACGTTTGTTGGCTTAAAAAAAATCAGAAACTTAAACAAAAATTCAAAATGGCAATGAAGCTATATTCAAACGTTTTGGAATGAAACCAAACGTTTGCTGTCCAATTTTTACTTATATTTTCTGGATAAAGGAACAGTAATCGTATGAAATGTTTGAAAGCACTCACAAAGTATAATAATAATCATGTTTGTCTAATAGCAAAACTTTGTATTGACCTGTGCATAAACAAGAAACACAAGCCAGGCATTGATTGTTTTAAAGCCCCCATCGTACTACTTGTAACTACTTGCTCCCTCTATATAGAAAACAATGCCTAATCGGTGACCATTGGTCCCCCATGATCCTCTTTTTTAATCGTTAATTGAGAGCTGAGTTGATGAGATAGCCACCTGTCAGTGACAATCCTGGGTGGTCTAATCCCCTAGCCAAACTAGTACAGACGGCCTTTAAAAGGACGCTATTTACTTTGTATGAAAAAGAAAAATATATTGCAAATCGAAAAGGCAAGTTATTATCACCATAGACAATGGAATAGTGTACTTCTAATTGAAGTTTTTATTCTCTTTATTATACATGTACTTCATAGACGCGTTTCAAGCTTTTTAAATGCATCAATTATGCAAAAGATTTATTGTATCCTCATATGGAATATTTTTGGTGAACTTAAAAGTATCCTTAACATATCTTTGAAATATTTCCAGCCAAACCTGCTTTAGTGACCACTACTTGTCTACACCAAGCACATTTTTTTGTTTCCCTTCAATATTGTTTCTCATTGAAACATGTACTAAAGAAACCTGTCTACAAAGACCACTTTTTGTGTTTCCCGTGGGCGGTCGCTGTAGACAGGTTTGACTATATATATATACACATATAGTTATGATACAAGGACAGACGTTCCTTATAATGCTTACACTACAATGTTAATCATTGGGCAACATCTTCATGGACTATATTAAATGTGAAGAACAATCTTACCGAATCTCTTCGAAAGCCTCCTAATTGAAGCCAAGTGTCCCAAAAGGGTTCGAACAAAGCTGAAAACGTCGATTTCAAGAAGCTGAAGAAACAAATCGTGTCGTTGTTGATAGAAGATTCACTGTGAAATTATGAACAAGTTAGTTCCTGGTTTGAGTAATACCAATCCTACATGTGAGGAATGAACCAATCACATAAAGCCAACTGTCTGTCTCTCAGTGCGTTGATCATTAGGAATAGTATTTCAACTTATTATGTCGTCAAAATTTCAATGGAATCAGTCAAGTAGAGTATCTGGGATCTGTATAACTGGGGGGGGGGGGACATAAATATTTATATTTGAGAAGGTCGTCAGTTTCCATGTGCAGAATGCCATAATTCGCTGACACAAGACTTGGTAGAAATACCATTAATGTGTGTACAAGTCTGCAAACAGCAAACTCGTAGGTCTATCAAGAAATATCCCCTATTCTCTGGGAGAGTCTACGGGTGCAACGACAATGCACCAACAATGAAGCCTCAGAATAAACATCAGCTCGTCTCCATGCACTCGCACATATTTATGTACACTCATGAACCTACTTCGTAGAAGGTCCATGGTACAATACATGATTTACAAATAGTAATACACATCTCTCGCACCAGCAAACAGATAGGTGTTTTTTCTTCTTGTCGTCTTACCGAGGGGTTTTATTTCACATATTTCATATTTCTTTTATATTTACATCAATTTACATTTGAACATTAGTAATTAAATGAATGTTTTTTGAATAATTTCTTTGTGTTTCATTAATAACAAAATTTGCTTATTGGATTATAATATCGTAGTTTTAATTTGAAATTAATAAGCAGACTTTTACTTTTGTACTCTCTACCATCATACCAAAGTTGTATATATATATTATGTAATAGCCTAAAATTAACATGAAATTTATCACAAAGTTTACTTTTACTTCAAAAAAATAACTTAAAACTAATGCTTTTTCATTCATATTTATTTGCTCATAGAAGTAATTATAAAATAAGTTTTCAATAATTTACCCAAATATTTGAAACTTAATACATTTTAACAAGACATGAAAAGTTGTTTCTGTATTAACACACTGGTTATTGTCCATTAATAGCCATTTGCATAGATTATGTTTTTATGGAAATATATTATGCAATATTTAGAAATTAACTTGCTTTAACCTATTATTTCATATTTATTGAAATTTTAAATTGAATACTTTCTGCACATTAAAAGAAAAAAGGAAATTCAAGTAATTTTCTAGTAACGTGTAACAATTGGTTTCTGAAGTTTTTGGTCTCAGGAGGGAGAAATAATAATGTTTCGTCTTCAAACTAGAAATACCAACAAAATCTCCTGTAGCTACTTCTATTAAATTTGAATTGTTTTGTTTACTACTTAATTGAACATTCTTTCAAATGTATAATTCATTTGACCAATAGTATTTGAAAACATTTCCTCAATTTTGCGTATTCGAACTCAAATAATGATTGATGAATACCAACTTTACTATTTAACAGAATCGAATCTTCCAACTACCATTTTTAAGCACGTGCTTTACTTTACAAATTACAGCTACGTGCCACTTTGAAAACAATAATGTAGAATTTTAAAATCTAAAATGACTGTTTTTCCATAATATATCCTCTTCTATTGCTATTACCTCAACTAAACCTCGATATTAAATTCTGACCATGCAAAAAAAAGATTTTGATAAAACTCTGACAGTCTATTTTGTTTACACATCATTCTCATATGTTTCTTATTCAAATTATATCGTTAAGTACCAGGACAAATTCCGATAATTTCTTTAACAGATTTATTTTTAAAAATTCCGATCATTTTAATCCAATATCTGAATAATGTTTTTCATCTACAAGCTGGTTCATCAAATAATTATCCAAGATAAATACAAGCAATTTTCGGTTCCATGTCTACTACTTCAAGACCACCATCTAACTTTTTATTCATACAGACGTTTCTTGTCACTCTCTCTCTCTCTTTTTGAACTCCACAGAAAAGCATAAATGATTTTATTCAACGATTTGATAACAAATTTAGGAGCAAGTACTACAGTTACCGTATAAAAAATTTGTAAAACGATTAAGGTTTTTTAACAACCACTTCGCCATTAAACTTTAATATTCTCTGTTTCCAGTTTTTCAATAGATAATGATTTTTTTTCATTTTTTCATCCAAAATTAAACATTTGTTTTTTCGTTTTATTTTTCCTGATATATATTCCTAAATATTTAGTTCGATACTTTACCCACATTCTCCATTCGCATAATATGTATTTATTTGTATTACTGTAGTCTTATCCTTATTTACTTGAGGACCCGCCCGCCACTGCTCAACAATTTCTGACCTCCTCCATAACATTGATCAATGATTCTGTACTATTTAACCAGATAAGTGATAGGGCTTTACAGTTACCACCCCTGTCAATAGCGGACTCCCTCCCCCTTTACGTCAAGAGCTGCCCAATTCAGTTTCATAACCACGACAACATTAAAGAAATCTTTAACAACAATGTATACATAGCTTAACAATTATTTGAGAGGAGTTCACAAAATACGTCAGAGTATTGGATATTTTTGTTTCACTGATGACAAATTCAAAAAATCATAACTCTCCTGTTTTTACTCTGATATTACTTAAACTTTCACTAATTTGTTTATCTCGTTTTCCTGCTTTTCCTAAAAACTAAGATAAATATCGGGTGGACTTCCCCTTTTGATCAGGTTTGATGTGTTACACAAAACCTCTATGTAGGCCTACCTGTCACTTGTGTGTATTTCATACTAGTTTGGAAGCGTTATATTTCTACTATTTTTTTACTTGTTACTTTTTTGATAATTTACGTACATTCACAGATCCAGCTGTAACTAGGCACGTCGATTATTTTTCATTAAAGCCTTGTATACTCTTCGGGACAGTTTTGTCAACCTGTTTTGAAATGAGATTATGCTGCCTTCATTCATCAATATTCTAGTTCACTGCAATCTTTAGTCTTTGATGGTGTCATCGTAAACACCTTTTTATTTTCTGATCTCTTGCTGTTCTGATCTCTAGGTTCCAATTAAAAATTGTACCGATAATGAGGAGGAAATAAACTTGAATTAGAATTCAGCCCATTTTAAAACATTTTTTTACATTACTTATTGTGGGAGGTTTATATATCGTCGTAGGAAAAAAACTTACCAATAGCTTTAAAATCTGAGGAACATCGTAGGATGTCGAAAACTTTGTAAGGGAATCGCAACTAAAGCTAAACTGTACGCTGCAAGATTTTCTCATGAGCATGGGCTAACATCATTTCGCAACCAGATTTCTTTATAACCTAACAGGCTTGTACTATTGTTGAGCATTTGAATAGGGATCGCGTCAGGAATGTGGGCTCGTCATATTTCATTATTGACAAAGTGTAATTGTTCAATGAATGCTTGATTTCTATATACAATTCATGAAGTTTACACAAAAGTTTGTGATATCTCAGTAGTTTGGAGGAGCTTTTTACAATAACAACCATTTCCCTAGCAGTAGGTATTCCCACTGAATAAAAGTAGTTTGCCTTAAGGGAATTATAGCATGAAAATAATCGCTGCTTTTCTCGAAATAAAACAAAATAATCTTAAGTGTTCAGGAATATACATGAAGTATGTCAAAAATGGTAGAAAATGTCTGTTTGTGTAAGAACTTCAGGCAAACATTGTTATTGAAATGTTTGCTCTATTTCTATTAAGTATTGATGAGTAGTTGTCAACAATTCAATATACTTATTATAACTGAGCAAACCGAAGGTCAAGCTCCACGATCAGCGATCACAGGGAACTTTGGGACACTGTGGCCCGAATTCACAAAGGAGGTTTGAGCTCAAACCTTGGTTTTCGTACGTCATATGACGCGTTTTACGCGTTTTTTACGAACCTGGTTTGTAAAGAACAAAAGGAGGTTTGGCGAAACAAAAGGAGGTTTGAGCTCAAACCTTGCTTTGTGAATTCTGGCCTGTGTGCGCGTGATCTCTAGTGTAGCTGAGCTAACAGGCAGCTGCAGAAGACTGCAGTGCCGTGTATACAAATGCACAACTACATGTAATTTATCTGTTCGATGCTTTACCTCTTTTCAGAAATTCAACTTCTGTTCTCCATTCATTCAATTAGACAGTGTACTATATTCCAGTCGAAAGGTATCATAGAATAATTCATATTATGTGGTAGCCTACATAGTAGGTAGTCTACGTGTGCATTTTTTTTCGACTCGAGCTCAAAGGTTAGGAGCCAGAAATATAGTAACATTTGTACACTTCCTAAGAATTTGTCCTCAGAAAATGTAGCTTTGATGATCATACATTAACTATGGTAGTCAGGTTTATCATCGTCACGTTTGGCAGGAAATAACCTGATGATCTCTTGATTTGTGAGCGAGGGAGAAACCGATATGATAAGGGGGTGGGGTGGGAGAGGGCGTCCCACAACATGACCTATAAGAGCCATTGATTAGGAGAGTGTGACCCACCTAGTTTAAGTTGGGCAACATATAGCGAATAATGCTTTGTTTGGCAAACACAGAACAAAATAATTTACGCCATGTTGTGACCAAGTGAAACCAAGTTGGCCAAATTCTTTGTATAAATGGATCTGGAACCAACACAAATTCCCCTCCAGAAAATTGCCCTTCTAAGCAAATAAAGTACGACCCCGGCAATAAAATAAATGCCCTTCCTAAGGAAAAATATGTTCCTTCTTTTTCTGTTGCTCCCTTAAATAATATTATTGAGCCATTCGTGTGCTTTGTTCACTCATTGCAGTCCCCTGCCTGCCCCGCCACCTAGGCCACCCCCGTCCCCCTAAACAAACTTACAAAATATGGAATTATGGAATTATGGAATCATGAACAGGAAAATGAAATAATGCAAATAAAAGTGTAAATGAAGTTGATAATTTTTTTTAATTTAAGTTCAAGTAGAGTAATCGATATGATATATTTTCGTAGGTTACGTACAGGACAAAATAGCTTCGATTTTCCAAAATAGATTTAAACGCACCAAACAACTTTTTTAAAGAGCGCCATCTAAAACAAAATATCAACATGACGTGTAAAGTAAGTCTGAGATGCGCGTCTGCCGTGTAACCTATTAAATTGTGACATTGATGATGATGTGAAATTTGAAAAATAACAGTGATAAAAATGATGATAAGATTGTAGATGATGATGATGCTGTTGCTGCTGATAGTGGTGATGATGACGATGACGTCATTATCGTCCTCATCATAATTTTAATAAATTGTATGGTAATTATCAACATATTTTCTTAAACATCATCATCATCATTGCCATCATTATTTATTACTACTACCAACACCGTCAACATCATCATCACGCCAATCGGCCATATCTTAACTATCATCATCTATTTTATCCCTGACCTTGTCATAAACGTCATCATTATGAAAAGAAACCTTGTCACGGTATCACTGTCATTATTATTATCAATGTTTCTATCATTTTCATCATCATCATCATCATCATCGTCATCATCTTCACCATCATCATGCCCATTGTTAATGTCAGGACTATCATATATTTCATCACCAATATCTTTATCTACGTCATTAGTATATTAAATCAATCTCTGTCCTGGTATAAATATCGTCATCACTATTAATATTGTTATCGTTATAATAATCATCATCTATTTCACCATTGTCATCATCTTCGTCATCATCATCATTCGACTTCGTTTACATCAGAACTATAGGCAATCAATTATTCTACATCACTATTACATAGTCAACATCAACATCACCACTGCCATTATCCCTATTTATTCCTTTCATTCATTTGATTTTTATAAACGTAACAACAGAACATGAACAATGCATGTGGATTGCTGAAACTAAGTATTTACTTCTGTATTTTGTATAAGGGCTCTCATCGTTGGTTACTGTTTCAAGAATCAAATTTTAAAAATAAAACAAAACCAAAAAACGAACAACAACCAAAACAATATACAGAAAACAGCAAGACAAAAAAAAAAATATCATCATCATCATTAGCCACCATTAGCAGAATTACTGGCATTTATTTGTTGTACATTCTATCATCTTTAAAACGGACTTTAGCGACAAATGAGACTTTCAAAGGAAGTAGGATGAGCTTTTGAACAGCAGCAGCACTTTAATAATGGATCCATATCCTTACATTAAGATTGACAATATTCTTGCTTGGGATTTACCAGCTTTCAAATAAAACGATTTATCTTCGCCTCAAAATATAGACTGATACATATACAGGTTATAGAAAGAAAGACAAAAGTATTGTTGTGATGATAGTTTCTACAATGTTTATGATATACTTTACATTACCTCATATTTCATGTTATGATAAACTTGTCCCAATTTCTTTAACTTGTTCATACACATACAGAACATTTTAGGTTATAGTTGTAATACATGTTTCTATACATTCACATAAACAATCCTTGTTCTGTTGTTCTTCTTACGAAACAACATACATTGTCCAAAAAAGAATGTCAAAGAGAAGACTGAGTTCTGGTAAAAAAGGTTAAATATTTTCTGAGCTTCCTCGTATTTTGTACATTTAGTCAAACAAATATCATCGTAGAAATATCTCCTAAAAGAGAACGCAGTTAAAATACCAAATATGACAAGATATTTGTGAAGATTCTTGGTCAAAATGTTTTGTCTAGTCCAATATACTCCTGACAGTGCATGTGATCTTCAGTAAAGTTGAAGTCTGTTGGTCAAAGCCTTTTCTATTATGATAATTTAAAACCTCACAGTATACATCAAGACTTATGTTTTACATATTGAACTTTCAACATTTGCTTCTAGACAGTATCCTTCACAGTGTCAACATAATTGATTTGAATTTGATATGAATTACTATTGGTCGTCTTCCTTACATGATTATATGCATACTTATTTCATTATTAGGTGGTCTGTTATCAACAGACCACCTATTGATTTCGTCAGAATTTTCTTTATTATTATTATTATTATTATTATTATTATTATTATTTATTTTTATTTCTTCCCGTTTTTTGTGCCCCGGATAACTCAAGTTTGGTTTAGTTAATTTCAATAAATTTCGGCACAATTATTGTTCATTGTCATGAGACATGACATGAACATTTTCAAGGTCATTAGGTTATCGTGACGTCATCCATGCGCCATTTTGTGAAATCACGTTTTCCATCATATCTTCATGATGCATACTCAAAGTTCATTCATATTCATATCACATATACTTCAGGTCAAGGGTCAATAGGTCATGTCATCAAAGGTCACATAAAGGTCATGACGCGCGCGTATGTGCGCGTCAAAATTTAAAATTGCTCAAAATCACTAAACTATTAAACGAGAGTACGAATCAGGTCATTTTAAGCATTTCAAAATTTTCCGTCCGTAAGTGTCCCCGCGCGCGGTGTGCGCGCTCACAGCGCGCGGAAAAGGTCAAATTCAAAATGTTTACATGATTTGGATTCCTCTTAACGTAATTGACAATTTACATTAATTTCAGTCACTCTTCATATTTCATAAGGCCGTGAGCGTGCGTCAAAGTTCAAAATCCGCGCGTACTGCTATGGGCAATATAATGGAAATTTGATCAAAAACATGCCATTTTAAAAATCGAAATAGCTCTTCAGATAGTCCGTCGAACCCCAATTTTTATATCATGGTTGGAAAAAGCATGAATTGGAGATATGATTTCATACCACCCTGACTCGTACAAAGTGAAACAAAGTCATCATATTGGCATCTAAACTCAAACAAATGTATTTTGTTGATGACGTCATTTTTGTCATTGTTTATTTGAGATTATCTCGCTTATCAGTGATCGATTTTCTCCCAGATTTCGATATGTTGTAGCTGAGATAATTCTCTACCAGAAATATGCCATTTATTTTTTATTTTAATGACGTCATCATAGTTAAATATTCGATTAAATGCGACAATGCTTAATTTGTCATATTTGCGTGTTATGTCTATGGGAGGTCACTTTTTTCAAAACATGAATCTGCATGACAATGTGTTTTGACCAGTATCTCGGTTGTTATTTAACAGTTTTCACCCAAATTTTAGTATGTTGTAGCTGAGACTATTTGCTATCTAAATATTTCCTCATTTTTTCAATCAGATGTCAGGATCATGCTCATGGTCATCATCATCATTAACATTATCGTTTTTATCATCATATAACATTATCATTATCATCATCATCACCTTTACTATCATGATCATCATCATGTTCATCATGATCATCATTGTTTACATGTCTATATAACTTCTCCCATTCTCAAATCTATCATAAGACATAGACAGACCACCTTATTCGTCTTCGTGACGAATTAAATTTCTAGTTTATATTGTTTATATGTATCCTTCGCGTGATGTTTCATATTTTATTACAAATTTGTTTTGTTTAATAAATGAAATATTCATGTTACATTTCTTCCTCGAAATGCTAGAGCGCCGTATGGCAGCCGTGCTAAGGCCAGGGTAATAATCGGGAGCGCCAGTCAAATCTGACTGACATGAGCGCTATACAAGAAACCACTATTATTATTATTATTACATGTAAATTCAGTTTCCCTTTAAAAGACTATGTACTCGTTTGACCATAATTCAACGTAAACTTAAAGAACTTAACGAAATATATACACCGAGTTATTGCGTTTTCGTTAGTCTTAGGTTAACGAGATTACCCGGTGATGTACACGAGTACACTTTTTTTGCTTCTTTCAATTATGATTCTTAAAATATTAATCAACATATTATACAGAACATGCACTGTTGAAACTTCGCCAACAATATTATCAATGGGATAACCACTACAAAGTCTTATAACTATTGACGTATAAATCTTATACTTTCTCAACACTATACAAATGTCATTTCTCAAAGAACTGGAGTTGCAGAATTAAATAATTATACAGGGATGGTACTCTACCCAAATAGATTTACATGTCACCAACAAAGTATAGAAACATTTTCATGTCCATTTCACATTGTGTGTAATGCTAGGAGTCCACTGGGCCAGCGCCAGTTGGTGCCAGTTTGCGCCAATGTAATTTACTGTGGCGCCTAGTGTCGCCAATAAGGTGCCTAGTGGCGTGTAGTGGCTCAAACTGCCTCCCAACTGGCTCGTGGTGACCCGTAACGGCACCAAATTTGAATGTGGCGGCAAGCGCTACTTGCATCGAGCAATCAGCGCCAAGTGTCCGCCAAGTGGCACCAAATGGCGCGAACATATCGCCCTTTGGCGCAAACAATCCGCCTATTGGAATCCACTGGAATGTAATGGCGCGCGCCAAGTTGCGTCAATGAGATTTCGCGCCACGTGGCGCCACTTGGCGCCAAGTGGCGCGCCAAATGTGCAATGGCGCGAGCCAAACGGCACCTGATTGGTGACTACTTCGTGCCAAATGCCACCTGGTTGCCCGCCATTCGGCGCCACTTGCCGCCTATTAAAATTGTAAATATTTAGTAGAGATGTTGAGTAGATACAGCAGCTGAGGAGGGTCTGAACCAGGTTGGCGATGGCCGGTATTTATATAGTTGGCAAGTAGCGCCAAGCGGCGGCAAGTTCAAAACAATTTGGCGACCTTTGGCACAAACTAATAACCAAGTGGCGCAAACTGGCGCAACATTTTGGAGCAAGCCGGGTGTCAATTGGCGCACGCCATATGGCACCCAGTTTATTCCCCTTGGCGACACATGCCGAGCGGACATTAATTCGGCGCCACAGCGAGCCACTACGCGCCAATCACATAATCTTTGGCGCGAACTGGCACCAACTGGCGCTGGCCCAGTGGACTCCTAGCAGTTTCCAGTTTCAATTTTACTTCCACTCATAAAAAAGATAACAACAATAAAAGCATAATATTGAACATACAAATTAAGATCATTATCTACACGAATATATACATTTAGTTATACGTGAACATAAGTGAGAAAATGAAGAAGAAAAAACGAATAACTAGATTCAGAGTGAAGGAGCCGACAGAGGCCAAAGATCTGTCCAGGGCTAGCTTCTTGTAGTATTGCTTGATTTAAGATATTATTCTTAAACATTAGTTTCTTGAAAAAGAAAGAAGTAAAGATATAGGTAATTATTATTATGACGATTCACAACATGTGAGAAAATATATTTATTTCAGGAAATCAGGCAATAGTAGTTTGATTTTCTCTTGACTGAAGACAGGTTTTATATTGACCCTATCAATGTATACTAAAAATGCCACTTCAGTTGAAACAATCTTGAGCCCACCATACCAAAGGCTTCATTTCTCTTGATCATACTATAACATATTATATAATGATATCATCTCAAAGGACTAATTATGAGGTATATACACAATAACAATAATCAAATCCATGTCCATAAATCTACTAGTATTCGGGTTCAACGTAAGCTTCTATACAAAGTTAAATTAAATGAGAGATAAGCATACCATAATGAAAACAGAAATATTGAGGTAAACCATGCCATTTCCAATAGAAGATGCACGCATGTATACTAAGCAATTGTATGTTATATGGTATATTGCAATTACATATTTTAAAATAGGCATAGGCCCATCTAACTTATACATTTGTTATCTTCATAAATTAAATAACCAACCCCATTAACATAAAGAGTTAGGACATAAGGGTGATTTTTTGCACTATTTGATGTAACATGACCTTATAAGGGCACGGCGTTTTGTTTCAGGATGTGACGTGAACATCAGTCAGGTGAAAACCAAAGATTTTTTTGTTATGGTAGTTATAGTTATATGTTAAAGTTGTTTCCGTGAACCTTATATAACATCAGGGTAAAATGGTTTAATTTTGAGGACACGAGTGATTCACAAGGTTATAACATGTTGTTACAACCTGTTTTACTTGAATTGACTCGATTCATTTCCATTAGAATTTCACTTTTACATTGTCGTTGATGCATTCTGATCGACGGAACAGATCATTTGATGTATATAAAACTACTTTTTTCAATTAACCAATTAAACATATTGAATTATCATAAATGGTGTATCATGAACACACCTTGGATATCTTTCAATTTACAATATCTGATTTTCCGTCATTATTTTTGCGTGTACTGCTGAATGATTTATGAGACACAATACTTGTGTTATACACTTTAAATATATCTCATTATGCTTTTTTTTTTAAATATGATGCGTGAAATATGATATACAGTGCGTATATATATATCGTGTAATCTATTCTGTGTTTGTGATCGGAAAAATGATGTGTATCAACAAAATAATACAATACACATTCTTTTTTACATCATGATTAAAGTCCGGATGACGAGTATCGCCGTTTCTGTGCTATTCAGACGACAGAGGCTTTGTCCATACACACTCACCTATTCTTATGTAATAGAATAAACAGTGTTTGCAAATAATCTATGAATCAGTAGGGATCATAGTATCTTTATGTTGCGTGAAACAGCACGAATCAAAGATAATGTGGACACAAACAAGAATCTGAGGGAATGAAATCATACATTTCGAATTATATTAGATCGTAAGTCATTTTATAGTTAGGCATTATGTATTTCAAGAGAATTTTCCTAAAAATCATTTTAAATAATGGAGAGTCATGATAAATCCCGTCACATCGTGGTATCATACTTTTCGAATTAAATTATATATTAAGTCACGATATTATGCATAAAGTTTTTTTCATGAAAATAATTGAACGTCATAATACATCACGTAAGGAGAACATTTTCATGTTTTTCATTATTGTGCCTGATACTGGACTGTTATCATTTATGGACTCGTGTGATGGTTAGTTGAATATATAGAGTCTATCAGGAGTACAGAAAGCAATCTCCCTTGATCGGAACTGGCGCAGATAGAACCAGTTTCTCTTAGGCTTCTCGATCGTGAAATCAGAGATGAGAGTCTGGACGTGTTTCAGCTCCCTGGTGTACTCATCGATTCTAACGAACCCATCATCAGGCTTTACCCAAGCGATCAGGATTGAATTATTCTGAGTTACATCAGCGTACGCGAAAGTATTTGATTTCTCTACCTCGTGTTCTACTTTGCCATCTTTGTCCATTATGCTTACTTTATTACCATGTATGATGATCAATAAATCATTATAACTAGTAATCTGCCGAGGTTCATACCCATCACATGGTATCATCCTGATCGCCTTCCCACCTGCTGGTGAGAACACCTGGATTTTCTTGGATTTCCTGTATCCTACATAAATCAGATCAGTACTGTCCACAGCGAGACTACCAGTCCACCCTCCGCCGTCATTTCGAGTATCAAATGTTACATCCAGCTTCTCATGCTCCTGTGTGTAAAGTGTGAGGCAACCTGTAAGAACGACATACCGACAATCAGACAGGTATTCTAATCTACCGATCCAGACATCATTGAGGATTTTCTTCTGCAGCTGACCGTCAGCAGAGAAGATATCGATTCCTCCTGAGCTGTATCCAACTGCCATCCTACCATCTGGTGTAGCAGCGATGCCATTCATGCAGTCTTTCTTAGAGAATTCTACATCACATTCCAACTCATATTTCATGAACCTCACCTGACCAATGTTCAACTGATCAAATCGATTGTTAGGTGTGAATATCAGTTGCTCTGCACGGTCAGCTACATCCGTAGCAAGCTTCTTCTCTGGATCATCCCTATCTAGTACATTCTTCAGCTCACCAGACAATGTATCACGAATAACAATGATATCACCTTCTAATGGAGCCTTCATGCTATTACCTGCTAACACACTCGCACTCTCAATACTTGTAATCAACCTCTCATCAACATCTTTCATCTCATCCAATCTTTTACATAATTTCACTTCCTGAGCGTCCAACTGCTTATCTAATGCTGCTTTCCTCTCGTTTAATTTCCTGAGTGATTCTTGGTACTTCTTGTTGATTTCATTTTTTTTGCCGGCAATGTGATCCGTGACACGCTTCTTCTGATTCTTGATGCAGGTCACGTGATTCGTGATGGTCGTAGTTTTCTTCTTACCTCTGGCTTGTAGAGATACAATGTGTGACTTGGAAGAAGCATTGTATTCCTCAGCATCTTGAACTGTGTGGCCTTTCTTGTCATGGTACAACATTCGACATCTCAAGCAGATGAACTTCTTACAAGTGATACACACATCAGTACAGATGTGTTTTTGTTTATCTGCTTTGTGTTCCTGGCAGTAAACCTCTTTTTCCAGGACCACCTTTCCCTCTCTGACGTCTTCTACTCTCACAACTCTATGCTTGACATGGGGAGGCCATTTGTTGTGAATCTCAAGGCATGTGTTACACATATTCTTACCACACTCACAACATAAATGTACAGCTCTCGAGTTTGAGTCGCACATTTCACAGACTTGCTGGCTATTTCTCACATCATCAATGAGAGACTTAAGAGGAACATTAGTATTTAGATTCAAGACATTGCCACTCTTTACAAATGTTTCGCTTCGACATATAGGACATGTTAGATAATTTTGTGAAGAGCTTTTAAGAATATCATTAAGGCATTTCTTACAGAAAGTATGTGTACATGACAACTGCTTTGGGTCACTAAGCAGCTCGAAACAAACAGGGCACTGCAAATTGCGTGAAACTTTGCGTTCAAATTCCGACATTGTGATTCTCCTACCTTACTATGCAATGATATGATACATAACCCAAATAAAAGTAGTTCATCAATGGAGAAATGTAACCTGTTGACTAGAGAATATTAACATTTCTCACAGGTCTAATAAATGTATCACCAGTTCCAGTGGGCAATGGCTTTATTAAGGTTGACTACCACCTTTAATTATGTTTATGATTGGATAAACCGGACTAAAATAATCGGGATAGGACGGAAAATTGTCTTGGTAAGGTTTTTATCCAACAGTCTGATTGATATGGTCATCGCCCTTTTTGCGAATCTTCTGCTGAACTTTGGAATAAACTACCTTTACATGTCTAAAACTGTCAGACCATCAACCAATTCAAAACTTGTCGTAAGATACATTTATTTAAGATTGCTTTTGATAACTAACTTACTCTGTTTACATTGATTTATATTTCATAACTATTGTAATTTGTAGGTTTATTTGTATTTTTTTGTTTCATATGGAATTGTTTGTCACTGTATTTTGTTTGTTATAACGCTTTATAAGCAACGTTTTATTATCATTGTTATAATTGTATTATTGTTATTATTATTATTTTCTTTTTTTCTTTTTTTTTTATTATTTTTTTAAATAATTATTATTACTATATGTAGTCATTCAAGAACAGTTTATAATATTACGACAAAGCATTATTATGTGTATGGCTATAATGTACTTAAATAACTTAGTGTAAAGAGATGAACGGGTGAGTTTACAGTCGGGGTATATTCTCCTTCCTGCCGTTGACCACCGCATGCTATCTGCTGCAGATCAAGAACAAGTCAGGAGGTAGTCTCAAGCCGGGTCTCAAGAGTCCAGAAGGTTATGTCCTTTCTCCTGATCCGTACTCCTCACACAATGAAGCAGCTGGCCCTGTCAACATTGAAAATGAATAACAATTGATAACAACACAGATTTTCCCACCCAATTTTGCAGCTTTTTAAGTCAATTTGATAAAAAAAAAATCATTCAATTCAGCGCAACAATATTTTCGGCGGAGACTGTCATTCAAAATTGCACTTCAGTTAATTTCGTTAAATGTTTATTTGAATTAACATTGATATTTTTCATGTCGGCGCCTACCTGTCTTATTTTGTATTCCTTGAAAGTGAAATGATTTTGATGTATTCTGTTCCATTGTCGATATCGGATGCGTTTTTAACATGGCAGGCTAAATGAAGACCTTGTGAATATATTATACGTGTCCCTATTTTCTTCACTTCTCAAAGCTACTGTAGATCAGATGCCCCCCCCCCCAGCATAAATAATAAAAACGAACAGAACTTTGTTTTCGGGGGGAGGGGTTGGTCATGGTGTGCTCATGGAGGATGTTATTCGAGGGCAAAAATTGTTCCCATTGTAAAAACAGGGTGCATGACAAAGTATCCATTGTTACGCCACGGTGTATATATAAGTTGTTTCTGGCCAATTTCGCAACTTGCCATTCCATTTCAAGTTGCATGCATTCAATTTAGCACAATTTAGCCCTGCCTATAATTGGCAAATCATTCATCAGTGTTCATATTTCATTTTAATCTTGGAAACTTGTCTCCCACCAGTTTTACCAAAATATAAAATGGATATACCAACAAAATGAAAATGGGCAAAAATGTCTTGCTCATACTTGGAAATCATATTAAATTGTAACAAATATGTAATCCCTCACCATTATTACCCGAACAGTTTTCTTTTTTGTCTTCATTACTTTAATGTGGACCATTTTGATAAGCGTTTGAAGGCCTGCTTATTTTGTTACAGTGCATTGATTGTTATAAGTTTATAATTGCCTCAACCACGTCAACTAGTGATTTTGAATTGTTTCATTACTGCTTAATTATACCTTATACTGTTGTGTGGAGCAAATTGAGAAGCGCTCAGAAATCTGAAAGGAAAATGCGCTACATTAGATACTATGTAAGATGGATTAGATCAGATTTCAGACGAAAGTATTTATAATATTCAGTAATATATACCTGCGCAAACTCTCATTGCTTGAGGAATAATTATAAATTATGGGACATAAATTGGACATAAATTATGCTGCAATCAAAATAATACATTTGGAGGTCAGTCAGGAATCCCATGACTTTTACAATGCGATCGCCTGTCGGATTATCAAGATATTTATGATTGGAAATCGAAACTTTATTTTTCGTTTTCCTAACGTTTTTTTTTTTTATAACACTACAGTCTATAGGGGGAAGTGAGTATGGTAAAACCGGTCACTCAAAGATTTTTAACTTTTTGAGGCACTTTATGATCATTTTGAAGCGGATTTTTTTTTTTTAGAGCTTGAATATTAAACAATATGACAGACACTGATAACACGTAGGGCCATGCATCTCATATGTAACATTGTTAAACGATGCCTTTAAAGTGCAGGAGACCAAAATTACCACAATAAGTCCATCGATATACATAAACATGGACACAAACTTCTTGCTCATTATTTTTATTTGGAATTTATATTAAAAACATTTTTTTCTATCAGCATGATAATCGGAACAGCTTCATTTTTTCATTATTTTAATGTCGACCATTTCGGTAAACTTTTGAAGGCCGTCTGATTTTGTTAGAGACTATGGTATCTTGGTAAGTTTATAATTACCTTAAGCACGTCAACTGTTCGTTGTGAAAGTTTCATTACGGGATTTCTGTTTAGAATCTGAGGCAAAGATACCCAAGTCCTTTAAAGGGAACATATACTACGGTGTGGAGCAAGTTGTGAAGCGTTCACAAATCTGAAAGGAAAAGGCGCTACACCAGATATTCTGTAGGTTGGATTAGATCGAATTTCAAACGAAAATTATTTGTGATATTATGTTCATTAATAAGTATTACCTGTGCAAAATGACATTGATTGAGGGATAACCTATGTCCATGAATAAGTGCCCAGTAAAATTGTCTATGCCTTTTACGATACAGATCTGAAAGTAAAAGAGAGATATGGTCATTATTGAATTGAAATGAATTGCATATATTTTTTTCTGCAATACACACAAATCCAATAACATTTCAGCGTTATAACATCTACATTTTTGGGGACGTGTACAAAATATAGTAGTAATAGAAATAATGACATTAAAACAAAACGTAACTGATAACACACTTCCAACAATTCGTCCCTATTTTCACGAAGTGACGGTAGTGAATGAAAATCGCATACAATTTGCGTGCGGATTTTCCTCACTACCGTCACTTCGTGAAAATAGGAACGAATTATTCATTTATAAAACTCCAGAAGAAGGGCTATCACAGTAAGCGCTTGCTTAGTAGCTTGATAGCCCGGGGGGGGGGGGGGGGGTAAATGATTTAAACAAAAAATTATGATGATGATGATGGTGGTGATAAAGATTATGATAATGATGATGAAAATAAAAATGAAAAATATGTTGATGAAAATATGTCTGACATGGACAATTTAAATTTAAACTATACCGGAGGTATAAGCAATAGTAATGGGTGCTGATAGATTATCTTACATATTAGTTCATCATGAATTCCGAGTAGGGTAAGAATAGAAAATGTTATTTGATACGAAGAAATGCTTAAATGAATCGTGAAGCAGATCAATTGTGAATTTAAATATAAAGATCAAACTCTGTTGTGCATTTATATGAAAGATAGCCATGTTTTAAATTCATAAAATAATGGGTCTGTATGGGCACAGTAAAGGGACCCAGCACCTGTGTGATGCGTGTTTTTGATGTTGTTGCAATAAATACATATTGTTAATTTTTGTCTTTGCCCACACCAAGTTACAATGTAAAATGAAAGGGGAGATGAGCAAGATGATGATCATATTACAAAACGGAGAAAAGCTTGAGGCGTATTTCACTAACAGATAAACATGGTACAGCGTTAACTCGTAGACTACGAGTTAAGACTAAGTGTAAAAAACGTAAGTTAGAACACAGAAATAGATATCAATGAATAAGACTACTAATACAATTCTAGATTTGAAAAAATGCCCTCAATCTTCCCCAATTCACTCGTTTATAGTTTGTCTCAAAGTGAGCAAACAAAGTTCGGTTGATTGTTATATGTGACGACAGTGACCTGTCCTAACAAAACTTTGCCTGATATAGATATGTTTAATGATGTCTCTTTCTGATCGGCCTAGATTACGCCCACTATCTACCTAATGAGCCAATCACATGAAGCCATTTGTCCAGCGTTTCTCATAATTGTGATGATTCAGCGTATATCTTGTCATGTGATGGAAGTTAGTCTATTGGTTTAGGGTGGGTCCACTTATTCTGAAAGAGGCCGCGGCACAATGAGGGGATGTTGGTCCTGGGAGGGACTAAAGCCTTTTGGGTAAATAGATCCTGTTTTTCCTGATTTGTTTCGACTAATGTACATGATATTTTTCGTTACAAATAAGATCATATATTACTAGGGCCATTCGATCTAAATGTTATTATTGGAAGTGTAATGGCTCAGTAGTAGTGTCTCGTAACGAGGAGGTTCCGGGTTCCAAATCGACGTGCTTTTCCCCCTCGGATAAGGCATTATTTTTTAATTCCTTCAAATTGGATATGAAGTTTTAGGTCCAATGCTTACTTATCAGCATTATACAATTAAATAATAAAATTGATAAAATCCCTGGCTGTTTTCAAGGTCTCATTCTTGAAAAAATGTATATTTTACAGCTAGAAATAGGGTGTTACGAAATACATACCTGACAAAAAGGTTTGAGAACGAGGTATGAAATTGTCCAAACCGTGTTGTAAAAAACCATTACCACATTTGGGAAGGTAATTTTAGTAGTACATTGAATCACAGTTTGATTTTTTAGCACTCTTTTTTAACTGCTCTTAGTTATGTCTTTAATATTGCTGGTAAACAATATTCTTGCTTTTTACTGCCAACCGTTTTTTCAAGAGTCGATATTATGTATATATAATCTTTCTTTCCCTTTCTCCCGACATTTTGATGGCGGGGGGAGGGGGGGGGGGAGGGGTAAATTCCTTGTGCTCGACAAATAAATACTGCTCATTTAATTGCAAGTCTGGGCAAGAAACAAAACATTACATATATTTTCTAGGTATATACACTGTCGCTCATAACGGTGGAATATTTTTTTGTATCCCAATTTATGGAATTATTTTAAAAATAATGTTAAAAAATACTAAATCTAGATAATAGTTTACATTCTCATATTTTATTGAATAATAATTTGCCAACGTGTGTTTTGCGTGACTGCTAAAGCATGTATATGCTACTATGTTAATCAACTAGGGGACCTATGCCCTTAAGTCATAAATGACAGTAATGAGGATTAATGCCCCACAAAAGGGCACTAATATAGCACATCGACACGGTGTTGATCCTGGGGCCTCACAGTCACGAGGTCATTGCTTTGTCACTGAACCATGACTGTACGCAGCGGGGGCTAGGGTAGGGGGCAGTTTCCATAAATAAAAAAAAATACAGAAAATGCAATAAATTTTCAATAATTTATTGCATTCTACCCCGGTCCCCAACATAAAAAAAATCTTCTGTGTGCCCATGCCTTGAGCCATAATGCATGGCCGTCCAGAGGATTTTTTTTATGTTGGGGACCGGGGTAAAATGCAATAAATAATTGAAAATTTATTGCATTTTCTGTTTTTTATTTTATTTATGGAAACTGCCCCCTACCCTAGCCCCCGCTGCGTACAGTCATGGTTCAGTGACAAAGCAATGGCCTCGTGACTGTGAAGCCCCAGGATCAACACCGTGTCGATGTGCTATATAAGTGCCCTTTTGTGGGGCATTAATCCTCATTACTGTCATTTATGACTTAGGGGCATAGGTCCCCTAGTTTATAAGCATATTAGCATATACATGCTTTAGCAGTCACGCAAAACACACATTGGCTAATAAGTATTCAATAAAATCTGAGAATGTATACTATTATCTTGATCTATTATTTTTTAATTATTTTAAAAATAATTCCATAAATTGGGATAAAAACAAATATTCCACCGTTATGAGCGACAGTGTAGTATTGCAGCAAATGTAATATAATGAGGGAAAAATGATAATATAGGATGTTCGATAAAAGTTCGGTGGCATCTGCTTAAAATTTCTTTATTATACTAATATGTAGCACAATCATACAGCAAAGATTAAAGCAAAATAAATGTGAGAATACATACAAGTAAAGAACAAGAAGATAATTCTTCTTATTACCCCCTAGATACGACTCATCAGTTTGTGGTAACATTCTTCATCTGTTCGGCATTTATTTTTAGTTTGTAAATAACCAAACTAATAAATCTTACATTTATCTGAACAGTCGTATATTTTGTCTTCCATAAATTATGTCATTGACATCAAAATCATGTTGTATCTGTTGATAATATTATGTAAATAATTATTACAAAGAATTTACGCTATGCTCTGACCAAGTGTAACCAATTTGGCCAAATTATATTCTTAGTCATATGGCACCCACTAACAAAAAAATCGCGTTACCCCAATCTCAAATTCAGCAGAGAAGTTTCTTCTTGCAGCACATTGACACGCGTCAAGTGCACGCACACGTACACACACGCACACACACACACACACGCACACACACACACACTCGCGCGCGCGCACACACACGCACACACACGCACAAAGGCAATTACAATTAATATCGTTGAATTGGTTCTAGGACAATTCCCCCCCCCCCCCCCTGGGCATTCACCCTCAATCAATTACCAGCGGGACAATTACCCCCGATAGACCATCACTCCCCGGAAAATTACCTACCGAGGAAAAACCACCCCCGACAATAATCAACAGGGTACTTACCCCCGAATAACAATTACCCCCCCCCCCCGAAAAAAATTATCTCCCGAGGACAAGTCATCCCCGCCCCAAAATCTACCCCTAGGACAATTACCTCCCCGAAGGACAACCACTCCGAGGACAATCTTTAATGAACAAGGGGTGAAATATTTGGGGAAGTAATTGTCCTTGGTTGTCCTGGGAGGGGGGTAATTGTCGTAGAGGGTAATTTTCAGGGAAGGGGGTAATTTTCCTGGAGGGGGGGGGGGGGGGTAATTGTCCGCTTGAGGGTAAATTTTCTAGGGGGTAATTTTTCCGGGGGTAATTGTCCTCAAGGGGTGGATGTCCTTTAGGGGTAATTTTCCGGGGGGGTAGGTTCCAGGGGAATATTGTCCTTGTGGGGGGGGGGGGGGTTCTCCGGGGGGGGGGGGGGGGAGGGGGTAATCTGTCGAGGGTGATTGTGCAGAGGGTAATTGTCCTGACACGCCTTGAATTATATGCTTATGACCTACTTCTAAGTTCATATCATTATTTTAAAATAAGTTTAAAGTCTACGCAAATTTGAACAAATCCATATTTTAGTCATTACATATAACACTTATTTGCAAACTCACTTTGAATTAAAATAAAAAGGAATCATTAAAAAACATTGACTGATTTGAATCGAAGAAATGCTACAGTGGTTGCTCATAGAGGAATTTTGATGTACGTATGGCAGTATTACGTGATCATGCCTTAATAAATTGAATGAAAGCTTGACGAAAAGCATGAATAAAAAATGAATTTTAATGAGAAACAAATTACTTTGGTTGACTGAAATGCGAATTTGCATGCACAGATTACGAATTTGAACTATCATAGAGAAAGGCAGGGCTACATTGAATGCACGCAACACGAATTGGTTGGCAAAGTTGCGAAATGGCATTGACAATTCCTGCCTTAGTGTTCATTACCATTGTAATCTAGGAAACTTCTACCAGTACTACCAAAATAAATTGATTTGATTTGATTTCTTCATTTTCTGCGGTGTGGAGCAAATTGTGAAGCACTCAGAAATCTGAAAGGAAAAGGCGCTACACCAAATACTCTGTAGGTTGGATTAGATCGGATTTCAACGAAAATTATCTGAAATATTATGTTCATTAATAAACATTACCTGTGTAAAGTGACATTGATCGGGGGATAACGATGTTTATCAAAAAGGCCCAGTCAAATCGTCTATGCCCTAAATCATGCAGATCTGAAAGTTAAAGAGAGATATGTTCATGATTAAATTTATTGAATTGAATATGTTTTCTACTGCAATACATACAACTCAAATAAATTGTCCGCGTTACAACATATACTTATTCATTGATAAATCTCCAGAAGAGGGCTAACACATTAAGCGCTTGCTTGATAGCTTGAAAGCCCGGGGTGGGGTAAATTATTTTAAAAATAAGAAAAAGTAATGACGGGGATGATGGTTATTATACGGGAGTTATAACTTATAGTAATGGGTGTTTATAGAAATCTGGAAATGACATTAAATATTAATTCAGCATTGGGAAATGATCAACCGATGGACTCCGACAGGTATACTTTCTCCGTATTGAATTCAAATTAATTTAGGGTTTTACATGGTTTATTTGAGACTAGGAGTGCATTCCGCATTCCATAGATCTGGACCATGATGTCTAATTCATTCATGCAGGATCAATAACTAAGGATCTATCAAATGAAAGTTTAATGAATTCCGAGTAGGGTAAGAAAATGTTATCTAATACAATTCAATTCTTAAAAGAAACAGGAAGCAGGTTTATATTCGTGAATCTAAACATAAGGATCAAACTATGTGTTGCGTTTGTATCAAAGATAGCCATGTTTTAAATTCATAAAATAATGGGTCTGTATAGGCTAAATGATGGAACCCACTACGTATGAGAAGCATGTTCTGTTTGCAATAAATCTATTTGGGTTAGTTTTTGTTTTTGCACACACCAGTTCACAATATAAAATGTATGGGAATATGAGCAAGGTGATGATCATATTAATAAACGCGGAAAAGATTAAGGCGTATTTGACTTGCTAATAACACTTAAACATGGTACAGCGTTAACTCGTAGTGGTAACAAACGTAAGTATATAACACAAAGAAATATGTAGAAGTAGGATATAATATAGAAATTGAAATTGATGAACTAGACTACTAATACAATTCTAGATTTGAAAAATGCCCTCAATCTTACCCAATTCACTCATTTATAGTACGTCTCAAAGTAAAACAACGATGTTTGGTTGGTGGGTAGGAGTGACGACAGTGACCTGTCCTAACAAAACTTTGTTTGATATAGATAAGTTTAATGATGTTTCTTTCTGACCGGCCTAGATTACGCCCACTACCTACCAAATTAGCCAATCACATGAAGCCATTTGTCCGTTTCTTATAAGTGTGATGATTCAGCGCGTTTTCATGCCATGCCATTGAAATTAATCTATTGTTTTAAGATGGGTCCACTGATTCTAAAATGGGGAGGGGAACAGTTTAGGGCTGTTGGTCTTGGGAGGGACGAAGCCTTTTGGGTAAATATATCCAAATTTAGTCACTAATAAACTAATTTTACTCGGGTGATTTGATGTAAATGTGATTTTGTTTTGTTTTGGAGGTGTTATGTATCAGTAGTAGAGTATCGTAACCAGGAGGTTCGAGGTTCCAAATCGACGCGCTCGTTCACTCGGATAAAACATCAGCTGTCAAGTCCTTCGGATTGGAAATAAAATGTTAGGTCCATTGGTTACTTATCAGCATTCTACACTTGAATTATTAAGAGGTCAAATAAAATTAATAAAATAAAATAGAAAAATTAAAAAAAAGGCAAACAGGATTCATAGCTGTGTTCAAGTTTTCATTCTTGAAATATTGTATATTTTACAGCTAGAATTAGTATGTTACGAAATACATACCGGACGCAAAAGTGAGAGAACAAGGTATGGAATTGTTCTAAAACATTTTGTGAGATACAGTTACAACATTTGGGAATGTAATTTTAGTATTGCGTTGAATCACAATTTGATTTCTTAGCATTCTGTCTAAACTGCTCAAAATTATGTCTTAAACATTGCAGATAAACAATCGTTGCTTTTTACTGTCCACCTTTTTTTTCAAGAGTCAATCTTTTGTATGTATAATCTTTCTGTTCATTTCTCCCGACATTTTGATGGCGGGGGGGGGGGGGAATTCCTTGTGCTCGACAATTAAAAAGTGCGAAACGAGCACGAAACGAATTCACACATAATTGTCTAGGTAGGAATTTAGTATGGCAACCAAGACTGACTAAACATAAAATAAATATAATGAGGTAAAAATGATAATATAAAATGTTTGATAACAGTTGGGGGGCATCTGATGGAAATTGTTTTATGATGCTTTCGTAGCACAATCATACAGCAAAGATTGAAGCAAAACAAATGTGAGAATATAATAATACAAGTGAAGAACAAGAGGAGAATCCACCTTAATTACCCCCTGGACACGACGTATCAGCTTTTATATAACGTATTTCATCTGATCTGTAAATAGTCACGCCAATAAATCTTTTATTTATCTGGACAGTCGTATATTTTGTCTTTCCATAAATTATATTATTGACATCAAAGTTCATGTTGTATCTGTTGATATAATATTATGTAAATAGTTATAACACTTTGCCACTATCATCACCTGACATGATCTATAGTTGTATCGATAGCTAGGAAGGGCAGGATTACCCTCCACCTCCCCGCCCCCCCCCCCCGCCCCCTCACCCACAAACTCATTTAGTAGTTGTATCTGTATGAGATGTCTTGTCAGGTTTATTATTTTGGTATGTTTGCATTGCTCATTCAACACTTCCTTAATAGCTGTATTTCTATGTGTGACCCTTTTTAATCGCTTAGGAGGCGATTAGGTGGGAGATGGAATATTTTACTAAGTTTCCCCCGTCTACCAACTTTGAACCGTTGTAGATACGTGACAATAGATATTTAGGTTGCAAAGTTCGTGCATGATTGCTACAACTGTACGTCAAATAAAATAATAAAACTTTATAGCCTGTGTACTTTGATCAATAAATTGCATTTAAAGATATTGTGACATCTGCCACGTCAAGCATTCAAGGGACGAATATAATTTACCTCACGTGTTACTAGGTCAAATATTATCAGAACTTAAATAATATATTTCCTATAATTTGTTAATGTTTAGTATTGTGGCGCAACACAATTCAAACTTTGTTTTCTAGACAAAGTCAAGTATTATTCATTTAAATTTGAATTATAATCGTCTTTATCGTTGCAGTCAATGCTAATTTTATATTCAAAGCAGCTCTTTAATATACATCATATTGTTCCAATTGAACCAGTTTGGCCAAGCCCTTCCAAGCAAAGAAATGACTCTCCTGGCAGTAGAGAAAGAGCCCCATCTAAGGGAAAACGTGTTCCTTCGTTATCTGATTTTCACTTAGAAAACATTCTTGACAAAATCAGCCCTCATTAGTAAATAGTACAGACATTATTGTGCTTTGTTCCAACATTGCATAAGCCACGTTTGGTGAATACTTGTTCTATTAGGTCTAATATTCATTATGTATGGCAAATCCAAAAATATCCCTCGTACCATGGAGATTAACAGGATTACATTCACAGTAACAAAGGAAACATAATTTGCTTTTTGTGGTTACTTGAGATTTAATAGAGAGTGTTTTCTTGTAACCTGAATATCAACATCATGACAATAACATCAATTACAACACTAACTTTCCCAAATGAATATAGAAGGATAAACCGTCGTAATACTTTCCCTTTAAAAATTACACTGCTACAATCCACCCCTGGGAAGGACCCGGGTATTTTTTTCTTTCGAATGTTTTGATCAATTTATACAAGTACCTGCATATACATACACTGGAGCATAAAGCTACCATGTCCAACTCTAAGTGCTCTCTGCATCGAGGCCACCAACAGACGAGACTTTCGTACAACCAGCTCCTGGCCATAAAAAAGGCGACACTGTTCCGTGCATTGAACAGGCGAGTACAGGTTATACGTAACCCCCCTTGCATAAAAAGAAGGCAAACAGCTCGATCCCTGCATTGAACAGGCGAACATATGCTTTTACAAGGGATATTTAAGGTTATAAAACAAATGACAGGACGGAATGCCTGCAATCATCAGGGCCCCACCGGAAACCAAATTGCAACCAATTTCCGCCACACGGGCACCGCCCGCCGCCACTGAGTGTTTACGGCCTATTGTTTTTACGTACATTACGTATTCAATTCAAGATTGTTATCAGCGTCAATTCTCTGAATAAACTTCAACATAAAATTTCTTCCAACAGCTTGACATGCAGGTATATTCACATCTGCAAACCTTTTACTTGCACTAAAGTGCCTAGGTATTTGTATATATTGTTTTACGTACATCACGTATTCAATTCAAGAAAATTTATAAGTGTCACTTCTCTGAATAAACGTGAAAATTACATTTTTACACGGGCTGAACATGCAGGTATATTCGCATCTGCAAACCTTTTACTTGCACTAGTAATATCATATCTAAAACCCTCCCCACTCACTATTATCCTTAATCGCCCGCTTATTCCAATTGCTCACACAATCGGTTTTAAAGGGATCCGGGAACTTTGTCTTATAAAGAAAATCTTGATTTAGCTCATGCTGCAATGATAATTATAAACCTTTAGGTCAATCAGGAACCCCATGACTTTTCAAGCCGATCGCCTGTCTGGTTATCAAGATATTTATGATTGAAAATCGAAAACACATTTTGCGTTTGCCAAACGGTTTTCATAACACTACAATCTATTGGCGAAATACGAATATGGTAAAACCGGTCACTCAAAGGTTTTTCCTTATTTCTTATATATTTTTTTCTTTGAGGCACTTCGTGATCATTTTGAAGCATTTTTTTTTGGTTTTTGTTAGGGCTTCAATATAACACCATATTTACATACACTGATAACACGTAGGGCCGTGCAACTCAGAATTAACATTGTTAAACGATCCCTTTCAGTTTAATAGGGCTTAAATCAGTCACTACCATATAATTTATTCGTTTAGATATAAAAATAATATTTAGCATCGTTGATCTTCGACCGCCTCTTCAAACATGTATCAATTAATTCATACTGGTTATACGTACGTAAAAAAGTGATTATGGATAAACCATCGTCATACTTAACTTTCCACTCATAGGTAACCTTTGTAGATTCCGAGAGGACATCCAAGTATAAACTTTCCACTACGCCGTTTACTCTGTAAAACCAAGTCGAATTGAAAATTCATGTGAAAATCAAGTTGATATTTTGTCTAATCTAAACTCAAGTGGCGTAATCGGCTTGTTGGATTGTTGCGGGTTACTTTAATATTGGGCTAATAGCTAGGACTTGCCAACATAGATCTCAACGTACCGTTAACATTTTTTTAAAGAGCGCCCTCCAAAACAAAATGACGTGTAAGTAAGTCTGAGATGGTCTGTCGTGTAACCTATTAAATTGTGACATGGATGGTGATGTGAAAATGAAGCTTAGGTTGATGATAATGATACTGCTGCTGGTCTGATAAAGGTGATGATGATGATGATAACATCATCATCATAATCATGATATTTATCAATTCAATGATTATTTATAACATATTAAAATCATCATCATCATTGCAATCATTCTTCATCACTACTACCGACATCGTTATCCTCCTCATCATCATCATGTCCATTATCAATGCTATCACTGTGATCATCATCATCATCATCATCAGCACGTCAATCGTCAATGCCATCACTGTCATCATCGTTATCATCATCATCATCATCATGCCCATCGTCAATGCCATCACTGTGATCATCATCATCATCATCATGTCCATCATCAATGCTATCACTGTGATCATCATCATCATCATCATCATCATCATCATGTCCATCATCAATGCTATCACTGTGATCATCATCATCATCAGCAGCATCATGTCCATCGTCAATGCCATCACTGTCATCATCATCATCCTCATCATCATCATGTCCATCGTCAATGCCATCACTGTCATCATCATTGTCATTATCATCATCATCATCATCATGTCCATCGTCAATGCCATCACTGTCATCATCATCATCATCATCATGTCCATCGTCAATGCCATCAATGCCATCAATTTCATCATCATCATCATCATGTCCATCGTCAATGCCATCACTGTCATCATCATTATCATCATCATCATCATCATCATCATGTCCATCGTCAATGCCATCACTGTCATCATCATCATCCTCATCATCATCATCATCATCATGCCCATCGTCAATGCCATCAATGCCATCAATTTCATCATCATCATCATCATGTCCATCGTCAATGCCATCACTGTCATCATCATCATCATCATTATCATCATGTCCATCGTCAATGCCATCACTGTCATCATCATCATCATCATCATTATCATCATGTCCATCGTCAATGCCATCACTGTCATCATCATCCTCATCATCATCATGTCCATCGTCAATGCCATCACTGTCATTATCATTATCATCCTCATCATGCCCATCGTCAATGCCATCACTGTCATCATCATCATCATCATCATCATCATGTCCATCGTTCATACCATCACTGTCATCATCATTATCATCATCATCATCATCATCATGTCCATCGTTCATGCCATCACTGTCATCATCATTATCATCATCATCATCATCATGTCCATCGTTCATGCTATCACTGTCATCATCATCATCATCATCATCATGTCCATCGTCAATGCCATCACTGTCATTATCATCATCAGCAGCATCATGTCCATCGCCAATGCCATCACTGTCATCATCATTATCATCATTATCATCGTCATGCCCATCGTTCATGTGTTCACTATCATCATCTATTTTATCAACAATATCATCATCTACGTCATTATTATATGTTTTTTTTTTTAAGTCATCATCATCCTCAGCAGTACCTTGATGATAGATCCATATTCTTATATTAAAGGAAACCAAAACCTTCATAATAAGTTATTTTTATTGTAAAGTTTAAGATATTTAAAAAATATCAGTGAAAATTTGAACAAAATCGGGCAAGGAATAAGGAAGTTAGAGCCTTTTGAAATGACTAGTCACTAGAGGGCGGTATTCAATTTGATGACATCATCTGTGAACAACTCTCCATGCCTTTTGTACATACAATTTCACAATTTTTTTGTTTTCTTCGTATTTATTTGTGTTCTTGATCCGACTTCATAACATGTGAAGTAGAATATCATTTTGCATTCTATATCTTGCATTCAGGGGAGTTGATTATCTCAATCACAAGAAAGAAGGAAAAACATGAAATTTGATGTACAAAAGGCATGGAGAGTTGTTCACAGATGATGTCATCAAATTGAATACCGCCCTCTAGTGACTAGTCATTTCAAAAGGCTCTAACTTCCTTATTCCTTGCCCGATTTTGTTCAAATTTTCACTGATATTTTTTAAATATCTTAAACTTTACAATAAAAGTAACTTAGTATGAAGGTTTTGGTTTCCTTTAAGAGTGACAACATTCTTGCTTTGAATTCAACACTGTTTACATTTAAATTTTTAATTTTTTCCTCAAAATATAGACTGATACAAACACACATTTAAAAACAAGGATAAATATATGTTTTTTAATTATCATCTATAATATCTTACCATGTTTTATGATTCCCTCTTAAACATATCAAGCGTATACGAAACTTAATGTAATGGGTCAGCTTGCAATTTCCCAAGATAATCACCGATAAATTTGTCCAGATAACGTTCAATTGCTCATACACATACAGAACATTCTAGGTTATAGTTGTATAAGTTTGTCTATAGATTTGAATATACATTCCTTTTTATGTTTTTTCATATTACGAAGAAAAAATACATTTTCTAAAAAAGAATGTCAGAGAGAAACTAATATAAATGACAAAACAATTTTTGAGCTTCTTCATTCTTTGTACGTAAAACAATATTATCCACGGGACAACCACAATGAAGTCTCCTAACCATTGACGTTTAGATGTTATACTTTCTCAACAATATAAACGTATAATTTCTCAAAGAACTTGAGTTACATAATTATACAGGGAAGGTACCCTACTCAAATAGATGTACATGTATCCAACACAAATTCGAAAAACAAGTATTTTTCATTTCACCTTGTGATTAAGGCCTACTAGGAAAGACGATAGAGTAACATCTTTACAAGTTCATCACGTGATGGTCTCCACCTATACGTGTATTAATCATACAGCTACATGATTCTATAGCTTCATTTTTTTTTACATGCCAGTGAAATTCCAACAAGGCAGCTAGTTTTCATCAATCGTAATACCAATTAATAGTTTTTTTAATTATCCATACCTTCATAGCCATATACTTATTCATTTTTTTTCTTCAGTTTGAAGCTTACTTCCACTCATAAAAAAGCTAACAACAATAAAAGCATATGATTGAAAATACAAACTATGAACATGTACACATGGATATATACATAATACTTATACTTGTACATAACATGATAAGTGAGAAAATGGAAGAAAATTAATAACTAGATTCAGAGTGAAGGAGCCGACAGAGACCAAAGACCTGTTGAGGGTTAGCTTTTTCAGACTTGCTTAATTAAAATATCATTCTAAAACATTATAAGGAGAAAAAGAATGAAAGTAAATGGGTAATTAGGAATATTTACAAGAATGACAATTCACAGCATGAGAGTAGATACAGTTATTTTAGTCGGAAATTCAGTTAAAAAAATTACCTTAATTTCCTCTTTAATAAAGACATATGTATCTCTATTACCACCTTATATACCTTGGCTTACTCATTTATTTCCTCATTCATTATGCATGTTTATCATATGTGTATGTTTATCACTGTCCTGTATATTTTATTTATATGTTTGTATTATATTACTTTGTAACCAGTGGAAACCAAATTTCCTGAAAATGGATAATAAATGATTATACTCTTATACTCTTATATTTTAAACTTAACATATACCTTTTTCTTAAACAACGACTTTATTTCCAAGTGCTACTATGTTAAGCCAACCATGCCAAAGGCTTCATTTTTCTTCATCATACTATAACATACTCCCTTATAATAATATCATCTCAAAGTTGCGAAGTATATATATACAATGACAATAAACAAATCCCTATCTATAAATCTACAAGTATTCGTGTTCAACGTTAGCTTTAATAAAAATACAACGTAAAATGAGAAAATAATAAACGACATAATGAAAACAGAAAGTTTTGCATCAAACATTGCCATTTCCCACAGAAGAATGCAAGCTTGTATACTAATCAATTGTATATTATATGGTTATTGTAATTACATATTTTAAAATAGGCATAGGCCCATCTATCTTATACATCAATTATAGTTTATTTTCACCTTAATTAATGTTATATCTAACCCCATTAACAAAAAGAATTAGGACATTAAAGTAATTTTGAGACGACTTTACTTAATGTGACCTTAGTATTGCACGGGGTTGTGTTTCTGGATGGGCCATGAACATCAGTCAGGTGAAAACCAAATAATTTTTTGTTATGGTAAGTAATGTTTTCATTGCGGTTATTTCCCGGTACCTTTTACATCAAACCTCACAAATTATTTAATATCGAGGACACACGTGATTCACGAGGTGAGAAATAAGGTATTACAGCCGGTTTTACCTGAATTGACTCGATTCATTTCCATCGGTAGTCCAGTTTTACATCGCGGTTAATGCAGTCTGATCGACGGAACAGATCATTTTGTCTCTAAAACTACTCTTTTAGAGCCCCACTGTACTACTTGTAGCTACTTGATCCCTCTATATAGAAAACAATGCCTAAGCGGTGCCTGTTGGTCTTCCATGAACCTCTTGTTACTTATGTTAAAATGAGAGCTGAGTTGATGAGATAGCCACCTGTCCGTGATCACGCTGGGTGTCCTAATCCCTCCTGGCCAAACTAGTACAGGCGGGCTTTAAATTAACAATTCAAACATATTGAATTAACCTAAATGGGGTATAATGATCCCACATTGGATACGTTTCAAGTTACAATATATTTTTTCTTCATGCATTTAAAGCATTATATATGTGTGTACTTGTAAATCCTTTAAACACTTTAATTGTATGTCATTATGCTATTTTTAGAAATACATATGTAATATATATATATATATATATATAAATATATAAACGTAACATAAATATACGTAATACATATACATGACACAATGTGTTATATATTCTGTGCTTATGCGCGGAATATTGATGTGTATACATGAATATAATACACGTACTTTTTGACATTATGATTAAAATCCAGATGACGAGTATCACAGTTTCGTTGCTCTATTTTAGATGACAGAGGCTCTCTTCAAACACACTCATCTATTATTATGCGATAGAATGAATCTTAACTTTCTGTTGCGTTAAACAACATAAATTAAAGAAAACGGAGACAGAAACACGGGTATGAGGGATTGAAACCATACCTTTCGAATATAGTCATATAGTAAATCACGTTACATCACGCAATTATACCTATCGAATTAAATTAGGTACTTAGTCATGTTACAATTCATTTTTTTTCAAGAAAATAACTGAAAATCACAATACATCATAATAGGAGAACATTTTCGATCACTTTATAATTGAGTAGTCGCCTGATACTGGACTGTTATCATTCAGGGACTGCATGGTGTGACGGTTAGTTTGAATATATAGAGTATATCAGGAGTGCAGAAAGCAATCTCCCCTGATCGAAACTCGCGCATATAGAACCATAAACGTTTCTCGGGCTTCATAATCTCGCAATCAGAGATGAGAGTCTGAACGTGGTTGAGCTCGCTGGTGTACTCATCGATACTAACCAAACCATCATCATGCTTGACCCAAGCGATCAGGATTGAATTATTCTTAGTCACAGCAACGTGTGCCATTAGTCCCGAGCTCTCTACCTTGTGTTTTACATCGCCATCTTTGCCAATTATTCTTACTATATCAACATATTTGATGATCAATAAGTCATTATAACTAGTGATCTGCTCAGGTGTATACCCATCGCATTGTATTTCACTGATCGCCTTCCCACCTGCTGGTGAGAACACCTGGATCTTCTTGGCTTTCGTGTAGCCGACATAGATCAGATCATTACTGTCTACAGTGATACTATAAAACCCACCTTCATCTTTACTCAGAGTATCAAACGTTACATCCAGCTTCTCTGACTCTTCTGTGTACAGTGCAACGTTATTGTTACAATTCAGTACGACATACCGACCATCAGACAGGTATCCTACTTCACGGATATTGACATCCTTGAGGACTGTCTTATGCAGCTGACCATCAGCAGAGAAGATATCGATTCCCCCAAATCTAGATCCCACTGCCATCCTACCATCGAGTGTAGCAGCCATGCCATTCATGCAGTCTTTCTTAGAGAGTTCTACATCACATTCCAACTCACATTTCATGAACCTGACCTCACCAATGTTCAACTGATCATATTGATTGTTAGGTGTAAATGCCAGTTGCTCCGCACGGTCAGCTACATCCGTGGCACGCTTCTTCTCTGGATGATCCCTATCTAGTACATTCTTCAGCTCACCAGACAATGTATCACGAATAACAATAATATCACCTTCTAATGGGGCCTTCATGCTATTACTTGCTAACACACTCGCACTCTCAATACTAGTAATAAACCTTTCATCAACATCTTTCATCTCATCCAATTTTTTACATAATTTCTCTACCTGAGCATCCAACTGTATGTCTAACGCTGCTTTCCTATCCTTCAATTTCTTGAGTGATTCTTGATAACTCTTGTTGATTTCAGCCTTTTTGCCGGCAATGTGATCCGTGATACGCTTCTTCTGAATGTTGATGCAGGTCACGTGATGTGTTATGGTTGTAGCTTTCATCTTACCTCGGGCTTGTAGATATTCAATTTGTTTCTTGGTAGAAGTAGTGTATTCCTCAGCATCTTGAACAGTGTGGCCTTTCTTGTCATGGTTCAACATTCGACATCTCAAGCAGATGAACTTCTTACAAGTGATACACACATCAGTACAGATATGTTTTTGTTTATCTGCTTTGTGTTCCTGACAGTACACCTCTTTTTCGAGGACCACCCTTCCCTCTCTGACGTCTTCTACTCGCACAACTCTATGCTTGACATGAGGCTGCCATTTGTTGTGATTCTCAAGGCATGTGTTACACATATTCTTACCACACTCACAACAGAAATGTACAGCTCTCGAGTTTGAGTTGCACGTTTCACAGACTTGCTGGCTATTTCTCACATCATCAATGAGAGACTTAAGAGGAACATTAGTATTTAGATTCAAGACATTGCCACCTGTTACATATGTTTCGCTTCGACAGATGGGACATGTTAGAGAATCTTTTGAAGAGCTTTTAAGAATATCATTAAGGCATTTCTTACAGAAAGTATGTGTACATGATAACTGCTTCGGGTCACTAAGCAGATCGAGACAAACAGGGCACTGCAAATTCCGTGAAACTTTGCGTTCAAATTCCGACATTGTGATTCTCCTATCTCAATATGCTCTGATATGATACATAATTTAAACAACAATAATTATCATAAACCACCTTTGATCTTGTTAATGATAAAATAAACCGGGCTAAAGTAATCGGGATAGGCCGGGAAATTATCTTGTTAAGGTTTTCAGCCAACAGTCTTATCGGATAAATCATTTAGAAACATTTTACGTTATGACAAAGTTTGTTTTTTTATAGTTTGAGCTAGTATTAACTAAAGTAACTTAGTGTAATGAGATGAGTGTCTCCAGTCTGGTATATTCTCCTTCCTGCCGTCGACCACCACATGCTATCTGCTGCAGATCAAGAACGAGTCAGGAGGCAGTCTGAAGATGAATGAAGATGATCTCATTTCTTCTGGTCCGTACTCCTCACACAATGTGCTAGTTGGCCTTAAAATTGAAAATGAATAAAAATGATACAAATTAATACTTTGGCCTTATATACCCCGGATACCACATCAGGGATAATATTGTTCTTCCTGCAGGCCCTCGAATTATTAATACCCGACCAATTGTCAGTTACCCATTTATACCTGGGTAGAGGGTGGTGAATATGGATTAACGTGTTGCCAAAGGACGTTAATGCCGGGCTGGTATTCGAACCATCAACCCTTGGATTAAGAGTAAAGTGACTAATGAAACGCAATACCACGAAAACTCCAAATATGACCAGTCGAATCAATATGATTATCATCATAACGTATCTGACGTCACCAGAGAGAGCGGGATATGTCTTATTATTTCGTACTCAAGCGAGCCTAGACTCCAGTATGAACTCATTTTCATACATAACAAGCTACGAAAGCTTGAAAAGAGGTCACAAACAATTAGACTTTGATTATTTATTGCTTTGCCTCACTATTTATAAAGGCAACAAAATGAATAAATACTGAGATTCGAACCTACAACTCTTTACCGATTGAGCCAACGTTGGGTTGCTGAAAAATAGGTCAGCATAATTATTTTAACTCTATAATAGCAACCACAACGTTTACCACGCGCGTATGCGCAGGTTTCCTTCGCGAGCTCAATCTGGGCTCGTTATGGTACGAACAAATTAAGACGCGAATGGCTAGGTACGGGTTGGGGGGGGGGGATTAAACAGTAAAATGTTTTACCAATTTCAGTGTCAAATCATTGCTATGGTTTCATTTTAGAATCATCGATAAATAGTAGATTATTGACAATTCATCATAATTCTGTTATCATGGAAACTTGCTTCCAACCAGCATTAAAAACATAAATCAACATGAAGAACAGAAATACAGCGTGATGAATATAAACACGGACAAAAAGAGAGTGAGAAAATTTTGCCTATTAAGGTTGGATTTTTAACCGAACTTTGGCACATCACCCGAATAATATTTTGTAGTCATAATTTAATATGGACCGGTTCGGAAACTTTTGTTAGAGAATGGATTTGATTGTTATTTTGAAGTCTTTTATCATTGTGTAAGTGGCCCTTAAACTAATCCGTTCTGGATGAAAATTTGAAGCACTTTGTAACTGCAAACTACTATGTGGGTTGGATTAGATCAGATTAACGAAATTTACTTGTGCTATAATTCCTAAATAAGCAAATAAAATGAAGTAAAATTAATATTAACTATGAAGTACATGTGGAAGAGTGTTAGTATATTCTCAGGTAAAGTCCTTAGCAGTGTGACCACAGAAAGGAAATTTAAAGGGAATACAAAATTAAAATGAGGTATTTCCCTATAAAATTCGCCCGTGTGCTGCAGTAGTCAACGAAATTGAATGGAACGCTGTTCGTCGAACCGAAAAATTAATGAATATGTACTGCGATTATTGCCCTTTGGTCATGATTATATCAGACAGCACAATCTAACAGGAACTTACATGAGTCCGTTAAACTCCTATCCACGTTGTCTACCTAAAAGATTCTTCTTGGCTGTCAATATTTTGGATCTGGAATAAAAGATAGACAAGAATAGTGAAATGGACACCCATCCATAGTCATGTTTTTGTCTGTCATTTTACTGAAAAAAGCATGTTGAACTGAATGACACAAACGCTAGCAATTGTTTAAATAACAAAGTTAATCACTTGAGAGAAGAATCTCGGGAGATTTGTGAAGTCAAGTTAACAGTAGCAGACGGCCAGGCGGCGGTTAATTAAATGTCAACAGGTAAATCACCAAATAATGATGGCCTCACAAAGGCATTCTATGTCAGATTCTGGGACATTGTTTCTGACCCCTAATACCATTGGCCCTAAATTATTCTTTTGTAAAATCACAACTATCTGCTAGTCAAAAAAAAGGTGTTATCACATTTATTTTGAAACCCGACAAGGATATTTTTTTAAAGATGATTGCCGACCCATGTCATTGATGAATGTTAATTTCAAATTCTGCTCAAAAGTACTTGCGACACGCTGTTAGAAATGTACAGGATGTTTTTTATTACTTAAATAATAGTGAAAACAAGGATAGTTTTATTGTATCAGATGAATTGACTTTTAGAAAAGCCTTCGATTCAATAGAACATGAATACATTTGTAAAGCAGTGGAGTCTGTAAACTTAGGTCTAACATTTATTTATTTATTTATTTATTTATTTAAAAATATTTATACAGGATGACAATATCAACCAAGGCTGTTTTTCATATTGGTCCTGTATATACATACATGGTAAAATACAAACAATGAAATACAATATATCAATGAAGTACAAATATCATTGAAATATGCAAAACATGAATAGATTAATGAATATTGAATAATATAACATTTTATAAAATAACCAGCAACTGGATACATATATTTACATTCAAAGGTTTACCCATGATCACAAAAAGAATGATTTGAAACAATGTAAGAAAAAACAAAACTAACAAACTTGTATTTATTACAGTAGGGTAAAAAAATATATATATACACACATCCATGAGGATATTGGTTATTTACAACATTAATAAAAGTACAATCTTTTATAAAGGTATTTAAATGAAGAAATAGATGTAGAATTATGTAAGTTAATAGGTAATGAGTTCCAGATAACTCCTCCTGAGTACATAAGACTGTTCTTAAAGCATTCTAGATTAGGTTTTGGTAATATTACATTTGTTTTGTCAGCGGCTCTAGTATTTAAGTTATGTCTATCGCAGACCATTTCAATAGCATTACACAGATGTGTTGGTGCAATACCATGTACAGATTTATACATTAAAACAGCTAAAAAATAATTTCTCCTTTCGTCAAATGATTGCCATTTCATTAATTTTATTAAATCATCACCTCTAACATTTTCAAAGTCATAGTTGGATGTAATTATACGTGCTGCTCTCTTTTGTAATCTTAAGAGTAACTCTTTATTTTGCCTTGAGCAATTTCCCCAGACTGTGCATGAATAGTCAATACATGGTAAAATAATTGTATTATACATGAGCTTTAAGGATTTGACATCTAAATATTGGGACATATTACGTAATGAGAACAGTTTCATAGAAATCAATCTGGTAAGTCTTTTAACGTGAATATCCCAAGTAAGGTGTTCATCAATTTCCACCCCTAAATATTTAAAATTATGAACCTGTTCCATTTTCGTTCCATCCATGTATATATTCAAGTTATATGCTTTACGTGTACTTAAAAGCATAATTTTGGTCTTTTCAGCATTAACTTTTAAATTATTCTGAGTATACCATCTATGTATTGAATGAACATCATTTTGTAACAATATGGTTAGTTCATCAATATTTTTATGAGAACATCATCAGCAAACATATTACAGGTACATGTCTTCAAAGACTGAGCTATATCATTAATAAAAAGTAGAAATAAGATTGGTCCGAGGACACTCCCTTGAGGTATTCCATTTGATAATGTCTTTGAGTTTGAGAGTATACCATGACAGAAAACCATTTGTCTCCTTTCAAACAAATAACTACTAAACCATTTCAACTGTTCATCCTTTATACCATAACATTGTAGTTTCTTAAGTAATAATTTATGGTCAATTGAATCAAAACATTTGGAATTATCTAAAAAGCACGCAGCTACTAATTCTTTTTCATTAAAAGATTCCAGCCAATCATCTATAGTTCTATGAATACATGTATTGGTTGAATGGTTGGGTAGAAAAGCTGATTGATCAATAGAAATCAATTCATTCAAGCGAAGATAATTCAATAATTGTTTTTGGATGACTTTCTCTAAAATTTTAATTACATGACAGGTTACAGATATTGGTCTATAGTTGGTTGGATCATCTTTTTTTCCCTTACCCTTATATATAGGTGTTACTTTTGATATTTTCCAATCAGACGGAACTGAGCCATTTCTTAGACTTGCATTATATAGTAAAACCAATGGTTTAGATAGAACTGATGCTCCAATACAAAGCAATTTAGAATCTACATTAAATAGGTCAAGATTACTTACATTTCCTAATTTGCATAACAATTCATAAACAACACTTTCCTTTAGTCTTTGAAATTCAAAACTATAAATACATTCTGGATGTTTCCAGCTAAAATCGTCATTTTTTGGCTTATTCATTTTTCCAACTGACGCAAAAAAATTGTTCAATTTATCAGCACTTAATTCATTAGGCAATACATCATTTTTACGTTTCCTGCCGGTGATCTTATTCAGCTCACGCCATATTTTTTTACTATCTTTTTTACAATCTCGAATAACATCCTTGGTATAATCCCTCTTATTATCACGTCTTAATCTAGTAATACGGTTTCTTATGCATTTATAATCTTTTTTTATTGCTGGGTCGATATCAGATTTCCTCTTTAAAAAATCTCTTTTATAAATCAATTGGACTAATTCTTTTGAAATCCAGGGACAATATCTTTGTTTCATACGCATAGTTTTAAGAGGTGCATGTTTATCACATACCTTAGTAAAAGTTGATTTCCATTTAAACCATTTTTCATCAATATTATACATCATCTTCAAAATCAAGATTACTGGTATCAAAAATTCTTTCTAAGTCCTGTAAAAAAACATCTCTATCAAATCGTTGATAATCACGAAAAGTAACCTCTTTGTGATTATTATGTTTGGTCATTGAAACATTTATGCATGTATAGATGAGATAATGGTCACTTAATGAAATCTTTGCAACATTGGTGACAGCATGCCTTCTACACCAAAATTTATTAAATTGGTTCAAACCATAGACATATTACTTGTAGTAGGTCCATGTTCAAACACTCTATTGTAACACTGAAGGATGTGTATTCAATATTGGCACTTCAACCAGGTATTTCCCCATTCTCCAGAGGAGTAAGAAAAAGAGTCCTTTTATCCCCGTACCCTTTTCCTATTGTTTGTTTGTTTGTTTGATTGGTTTTATTTCTGCGTTCAAAAAATACAAAATCAATTTCAAAGTACACAAATTCGAATAATAACAAATACAATAGATAAAATGTTTACATAAGTAATTAAACAGAAAAAATCATGTACAATTATATCATACGATAAACATTTACGAAGCATACAAATAAGATAAGAAATATATAGTAAATATTTTTCAATAAATTAGAGAGGTAATTTAGAACGCAGGAGACCAGCATTGCAATTGAAATGTTAGCTTCTAGTTTAAGAAATACGAAAGAAATTAGAGGTATTAATTTTGGCTCAAGTGAATCAAAACTATCATTACATGCAAATGACTTTTGTGCAATGTTTAAAGATTGTAATTCAGTTGAAGTATTAGTCGCTGTGCTAAAAATCTGACATTCAAAACATATCATTCATTATTTTGGTTCGAGGCACGGCCACACAGAGGATTTTGTTATGTTGGGCATAGGGGCAAAATGCAATGAATTATTGATAATTTATTGTATTGGGGGGGGGGTATTTGTGGGGGCGGCCCCGTACCCTAGTCAGTCAGAACAGTCAGGATTCAGTGGCTAAGCAATGACCTTGCTACTGTGAGGCCCCAGGATAAAAACCGTGTCGATCAGCTATATTAGTGCCCTTTTGTGAGGCATTAATCCCCATTACTAGTTATGGCTTAATGATGTAGGTACCTTAGTTGATTAGCATAGGAGCAGACATTTGTTTTAGCAGTCACGCAAACACTCACAATTTATTCGAATAGGTACGGGTTGGGGGGGGGGGGTTAAACATTAAAATGTTTTACCAATTTCAGTGTCAAATCATTGCTATTGTTTCATTTTAGAATCATCGATAAATAGTAGATTATTGACAATTCATCATAATTCTGTTATCATGGAAACTTGCTTCCAACCAGCATTAAAAACATAAATCAACATGAATAACAGAAATACAGCGTGATGAATATAACACGGACAAAAAGAGAGTGAAAAATTTTGCCTATTAAGGTTGGATTTTTAACCGAACTTTGGCACATCACCCGAATAATATTTTGTAGTCATAATTTAATATGGACCGGTTCGGAAACTTTTGTTAGAGAATGGATTTGATTGTTATTTTGAAGTCTTTTATCATTGTGTAAGTGGCCCTTAAACTAATCCGTTCTGGATGAAAATTTGAAGCGCTTTGTAACTGCAAAATACTATGTGGGTTGGATTAGATCGGATTAACGAAATTTACTTGTGCTATAATTCCTAAATAAGCAAATAAAATGAAGTAAAATTAATATTAACTATGAAGTATATGTGGAAGAGTGTTATCATATTCCCAGGTAAGGTCCTTAGCAGTGTGACCACAGAATAAAGGGAATACAAAATTAAAATGAGGTATTTCCCTATAAAATTCGCCCGTGTGCTGCAGTAGTCAACGAAATTGAATAGAACGCTGTTCGTCGAACCGAAAAATTAATGAATATGTACTGCGATTATTGCCCTTTGGTTGGTCATGATTATATCAGACAGCACAATCTAACAGGAACTTACATGAGTCCGTTAAACTCCTATCCACGTTGTCTACCTAAAAGATTCTTCTTGGCTGTCAATATTTTGGATCTGGAATAAAAGATAGACAAGAATAGTGAAATGGACACCCATCCATAGTCATGTTTTTGTCTGTCATTTTACTGAAAAAAGCATGTTGAACTGAATGACACAAACGCTAGCAATTGTTTAAATAACAAAGTTAATCACTTGAGAGAAGAATCTCGGGAGATTTGTGAAGTCAAGTTAACAGTAGCAGACGGCCAGGCGGCGGTTAATTAAATGTCAACAGGTAAATCACCAAATAATGATGGCCTCACAAAGGCATTCTATGTCAGATTCTGGGACATTGTTTCTGACCCCTAATACCGTTGGCCCTAAATTATTCTTTTGTAAAATCACAACTATCTGCTAGTCAAAAACAAGGTGTTATCACATTTATTTTGAAACCCGACAAGGATAATTTTTTAAAGATGATTGCCGACCCATGTCATTGATGAATGTTAATTTCAAATTCTGCTTAAAAGTACTTGCGACACGCTGTTAGAAATGTACAGGATGTTTTTTATTACTTAAATAATAGTGAAAACAAGGATATTTTTTTTGTATCAGATGAAATGACTTTTAGAAAAGCCTTCGATTCAATAGAACATGAATACATTTGTAAAGCAGTGGAGTCTGTAAACTTAGGTCTAACATTTATTAAATTGGTTCAAACCATAGACATATTACTTGTAGTAGGTCCATGTTCAAACACTCTATTGTAACACTGAAGGATGTGTATTCAATACTGGCACTTCAACCAGGTATTTCCCCATTCTCCAGAGGAGTAAGAAAAAGAGTCCTTTTATCCCCGTACCCTTTTCCTATTGTTTGTTTGTTTGTTTGATTGGTTTTATTTCTGCGTTCAAAAAATACAAAAATTAAATTCAAAGTACACAAATTCGAATAATAACAAATACAATAGATAAAATGTTTACATAAGTAATTAAATAGAAAAAATCATGTACAATTATATCATACGATAAACATTTACGAAGCATACAAATAAGATAAGAAATATATAGTAAATATTTTTCAATAAATTAGAGAGGTAATTTAGAACGTAGGAGACCAGCATTGCAATTGAAATGTTAGCTTCTAGTTTAAGAAATACGAAAGAAAATAGAGGTAATAATTTTTGGCTCAGGTGAATCAAAACTATCATTACATGCAAATGACTTTTGTGCATTTTTTAAAGATTGTAATTCAGTTGAAGTATTATTCGCTCTGCTAAAGCAATTTGGTAAATGTTTTAATCTGACATTTAAAACATTTAAAACATTTGTGGGGGCGGCCCCGTACCCTAGCCCCCGCTGCGTACAGTCATGATTCAGTGGCTAAGCAATGGCCTCGTTACTATGAGGCCCCAAGATAAAAACTGTGTCGATCAGCTATATTAGTGCCCTTTTGTGAGGCATTAATCCTCTTTACTGTCAGTTATGGCTTAATGACGTAGGTCCCTTAGTTGATTAGCATAGGAGCATATACATGCTTTAGCAGTCACGCAAATTATTATTCAATAAAATCTGAGAATGTATACTATTATCTAGATCTATTATGAATAAATCATTGTCAAAATCATTCCATAAATTGGGGTAAAAATAGTTATTCCACCATTATGACCAACAGTGTATATATATATATATGCATCAGTTATGCGAAATAATTATTGCATCCTTTCATGAAATTTGTTTAAAAAACTGTAAAGTATCAATAAACATCTTTGAATATTTTGAGTATATATAACACATATATATGTTCATGATACCACGGTAGATGTTTCTTTACAATTATAATACTACAATAATGGTCAGTGGGCAACATATATTCATGGGCTATGATAACTTTGAAAGACAATCTTACCAAATCTCTTTGAAAGCCTTCTTATTGAAGCCAAGTGTCATTCCAAAAGGAGTTCGAACAAAGCTGAAAACATTGATTTGTAGAAGCTGAAGAAACATATCGTGTCTCACTGTGAAATAACGAACAAGTTAGTTCCTGGTTTGAGTAAAGTCAATTCTACATAGGAATGAACCAATCACATGTAGCCAGCTGTCTGTCTCTCAGTGCGTTGATCACTGGGAATAATAATTCAACGTATTATGTCCAATTTCAATGGAATCAGTCAGGTAGAGTATCCAGGAAATGTATGTACGAATGGAGATGGGCTGGGGGGGGGGGGGGAGGGGGGGGGGGTCATGGTTATTTATAGAGAGAAGGTCGTCAGTTTCCATGTGCAGAAGGCCATAATTCGCTGACACAAGACTTAGTGGAAATATCATTAATGTGTGTACAAGTCTGCACACATCAAACCCGTATGCCTATCAAGAAATACCCTCTAGTCTCTCAGAGAGTCTACGGGTGCACCAAAAATGAACCAACAATCAAGCCCCACAATAAACAGCATATCGTCTCCACTCGCACACGTTCTTGTACAGTACACGCTTTACAATTCATTTGACTAGGCACGTCGATTCTTTGTCATTAAAGATTTGTATACTCCTCGGGACAGTTTTGTCAACCGGTTTTTAAATGAGATATATGCTGCCTTCATTCATCAATATTCTAGTTCACTGCAATGTGATGGTGTCATCGTAAACACCTCTTATTACAGAAGGCTTGATCTAGTATACCTTATTAGAGATTTTGCCCTCTTCTATGTTATGGATTTTCTTGCTGTTTTGATCTCTATGTTCCAATCAATAATTGTACCGATAATGAGGAGGAAATAAACATTAATTTGAATTCAGCGCATTTTAAAACGTTTTGTACATTACTTATTGTGGGAGGTTTATATATCGTCGTAGGAAAAAAAACTTACCAATAGCTTTAAAATCTGAGGAACATCGTAGGATGTCGAAAACTTTGTTAGGGAATCGCAACTAAAGCTAAACTGTACGCTGTAGCATCTTCTCATGAGCATGGGCTAAGATCATTTCGCAACCAGGTTTCTTTATAACCTAACAGGCTTGTACTATTGTTGAGCATTTAAATAGGGACCATGTCAGGAATGTGGGCTCGTCATTTTTCCTTATTGGCAAAGTGTAATTGTTCAATGAATGCTTGATTTCTATATAAAATTCACGAAGTTTTCACACAAGTTTGTGATGGCTCAGTAGTTTGGAGGAGCTTTTTACAATAACAACCATTTCCCTAGCAGTAAGTATTCCCACTAAATTAAGGTAGTTTGCCTTAAAGGAATTATTGAATAAAAACAATCGCTGTCTTTTCTCGAAATGAAACCGGGAATAAAACAAAATAAAATTAAGTGTTCAAGAAATTGGTAGAAAATGTCTGTTTGTTTAAGAAATTCAGCCAAACGTTTGTATTGGATTCTATGCTCTATTTCCATTTAGTATTGATGAGTAGTTGTGAACGACTTCAATATACTAACATTAACTGAGCAAACCGAATTATCGGTCAAGCTCCGCTATCAGCTAGGCCGGTGACTTTCCGTATGCGTGGGCATTAGTGTAGCTGAGCCAGCAGGGAGCTGCAGAGGACTGCACAGTGCCGTGTATACAAATGCACATATACATGTTATTTGTTAATTCGTAGCTTTACCGCTTTTCAGAAATTGATTTCTGTTTTTATTCCATACATGCATTTGCTGTTAGACAGTGTACTACATTCCTATCAAAATGTATAATAGACACATTTTCATTATGTGGTAGCCCACATAGTAGGTAGTCTACGTTTTCATTCTTATTCGACTCGAGCTAAGTCTGAAATATAATATTATTTTAATGCTTCCTGGGGATATGTCCTTTGAAAATGTGGCTTTGATGATCATACATTAACTTTGGTTGTCAGGTTTATCATCGTCACGTTTGGCAGGAAATAACCTGATGACCTCTTGATTTGTGAGCGAAGGAGAAACCGAGATGATGAGGAGGTGGGTTGGGAGAGGGCGTCCCACAACAGGACCTATAAGAGCCATTGATTAGGAGAGTGTGACCAACCTAGTTTAGGTTAGACAACATATAGCGAATACTGCTTTGATGGGAAAACACAGGACAAAATAATATACGCCATGTTGTGACCAAGTGAAACCAAGTTGGCCAAATTCTGTGTATAAATGGATCTGGGACCAACAAAAATGTCCCTCCAAAAATAGCACTCTCAAGCAAACAAAGTACTACCCCGGCAATAAAATAAATGCCCTTCCTAAGGAGAAATATGTTCCTTCTTTTTTTGTTGCTTCCTTAAATAATATTCTTGACTCATTCGTGTGCTTTGTTCACTCATTGCAGTCCCCCGCCTGCCCCGCCACCTAGGCCATCCCCGTCCCCTTAAACAAATTACAAAATATGGAATTATGGAATCATGAACAGGAAATTAATTAATGCAAATAGAAGTATCAATTAAGTTGATAATTTGTTTGATCTAAGTTTAAGTAGAGTAGTCGATATAATATATTTTCATGGGTTACGTACAGGACAAATAGCGTTGATTTGCCAAAATAGATCTAAACGCACCATACAACTTTTTTAAAAGAGCGCCATCTAAAACAAAATGTCAACATGATGTGTAAATAGGTCTGAGATGCGGGTCTGCCGTGTAACTTATTCAATTGTGACATTGATGATGATGTGAAATTTGAAAATAACAGTGATAAAAATGATGATAAGATTGTAGATGATGATGATGCTGCTGCTGACGATAGTGGTGATGATGACCGGCGATGCCGTCATTATCATCCTCATCATAATCGTAATAAATTGTGGTAATTATCAACATATTTTCATATTTTCATATTTTAAACATCATTGCCATCATTATTCATTACTACACTGTCGCTCATAAAGTTGGAATATTTTAGTTTTACTCCAATTTATGGAATTATTTTTAAAATAATTTAAAAATAGTAGATCTAGATAATTTCATTCTCAGATTTTATTGAATAATAATTTTACAATGTGTGTTTTGCGTGACTGCTAAAGCATGTGTATGCTAATATGCTTATCAAATAGGGGACCTACGCCCTTAAGTCATAAATGACATTAATGAGGATTAATGCCCCACAAAAGGGCACTAATAAAGCACATCGACACGGTTTTGATCCTGGGGCCTCATAGTTACGAGGCCATTGCTTTGTCACTGAACCATGACTGTACGCAGCCCGGGCTAGGGTAGGGGGGCAGTTTCCATAAATAAAAAATAAAATGCAATAAATTTTCAATAATTTATTGCATTTTACCCCGGTCCCCAACATTAAAAAATCATCTGGACGGTCATGCATTATGGCTCAAGGCATGGGCACACAGAGGATTTGTTGATGTTATTAAAAGAAAGAATGTCAAGGTATCACTGTCATTATCATTATCAATGTTTCTATCATTTTCATCATCATCATCATCATCATCATCGTCATCATCTTCACCATCATCATGCCCATCGTTAATGTCAGCACTATCATCATATATTTTATCACCAATATCTTTATCTACGTCATTAGTATATTAAATAAAACTCTGTCATGGTATAACTATCGTCATCACTATCAATATTGTTATCGTTATAATCCTCATCATCTATTCCATCGTCATCGTCATCATCACCATTATCATTATCGTCATCATCTTCATCATCATTATCATCATCGTCATCATCACCATTATCATTATCGTCATCGTCATCATCATCATTATCATTATCGTCATCATCTTCATCATTGTCATCATCTTCGTCATCATCATCATTCGACTTCGTTTACATCAGAACTATAGGCAATCAATCATACTACATCATTATCATCATCGTCAACATCAACGTCACCACTGTCATTACCACTATTTATTCTTTTCATTCATTTGATTGTCATTAACGTAACATCTTACCATAAATAATGCATGTGGATTGCTGAAACACAGTATTTACTTCTGTATTTTGTTTAAGAGCTCTCCTCATTGGTTACCGTTTCAAAAATCAAATTTTAAAACTAAAACTAAACAGCAAACAAACAACAACCAAAATAATATACAGAGAACAGCAAGAAAAAAAAAACACATCATCAACATCATTCACCGCTATTACCAGAATTACTGGCAGTTATTTGTTGTACATTCTATCATCTGTAAAACGGACTTTAGCAACAAATTAGTATTTTCAAGGAGCTAGGAGGAGCTTTGGTATTACATCGACAGCAGCCGCTCCTTAATATTATATCAATATTCTTACATTAAGAGAAACACGATTCTAGCTTGGGATTCACCCCTTTTCAAATAAAACGATTTATTTTTGCCTCAAAATATAGACTGATACATACACATGTTATAGAAAAAAAGTAAACATTTGTTATTATAGTTTCTACAATGTAAATGATACCCTCTACATTGATGCATTTTCCATGTCATTTTCGGTACCCTCTACATAGATATAAATCATGTACGACATTTATCTGAAACGGATCAGCTCGCAATACATTTATAAAGATAATCACTGAACCTGTCAGATAAGTTTGTCCCAATAATCTGTTCATACACATACAGAACATTTTAGGTTATAGTTGTAATACATTTGTCTATATATTACCATATACATTTCTTGGTATGTTCTTTATATTACGAAACAGTATACATTGTCCAACAAAGAGAAAACTGAGTCCTGGTAAAAACGATTTTTGTTTGTTTGGAGTTTCCTCATACTTTGTATGTCAATTTGGGAGATTGTCATAGTAGGATTATCTCCTGAAAAGAGATCACTGTTAAAATACCAAATATGACAACTTTATAGCTGAAGAGTTTGGGTCCCAATTTCGTTTGTAGGCCAATGTTCCCTTGACAGTACACGTGATTTTCAGCAAGTTGTAGTAGGTTAGTCGAAGGTTTTTCTATCATGACAATCTTTCACAGTGTTTCACATTGTTTACATGTTTCCTTCCCGTGATTTTTCAAGTTTTTGTTACAAATATGTTTTGTTAAATAGAATATTGATGTAACATGTGAAATATTTTTTCCTTTTAATTACCATGTACTATTTTGACTAGAACTCAACTTTATCCAAAAGAACATAACAAACGCATAGTCATTGAGTTTTCGTAGAGCTTAGGATGACCCCTTATCTTCAAATAACTTTGTAAGCTTTCGGAGTTGGGGATTACCCGATGACGTAATCTTCAAATAACTTTATAACCTTTCGGAGTTGGGGATTACCCGATGACGTAATCTTCAAATAACTTTATAACCTTTCGGAGTTGGGGATTACCCGATGACGTAGAGGAGTGCTCTTCTTTGGCTTTTCTCAATTATGATTTACTTTGAGATTTTTCAATATAATATACAGAACTTCAACTGTTTAAATTTCGCAAATTATGTTAAACATGGGATAACCAAAACAAAGTTTCATAACCATTGATGTATAAATCTTATTCTTTCTCAACACTATACAAATGTCATTTCTCCAAGAACTTGAGTTACAGAATGGAAAGATTATACAGGGATGATACCATACCCAAATATATATACATGTATATTGATAAAAAATAATAGAACAATACATATTTCACCTTGTGTATAAGGCCTACTTTAAGAGACGATAGAGTAACCTGTTTAAAATTTCATCACATGATGGTCTCCTCCTATTATGTATTAAACAAACATCTTAATGAGTTTATAGCTTCATCTTTTTAGATGGCAGCTAGTTATTATTAGTTGCAACTGATACTTTCTTCTTGATTTCCAAACATCTTTTAAATAATGTTACCTCATATAAAAGTTATGTACGCTGTACATGTAATCTCTCTTTCTCCTTCCCTTCTCTTGGGTGAGTGTGTGTGTGTGTTGGATGTGTCCGCTTGTGATTATTATTAATTTTTTACTTATAATGTGTTAATTTTGTAAAAGGGGCACCAGTCCACAAGATCTCGATCTTTTTTTGCTGCCCCTAACGATATGTTAACTTTATTATGATCATGTCAACATGTTTTATTGTATTGTACTATTTTTTTTATATCGTTGAATAAAAATGGGAAAAATACTAGTTTATTCATTAAACATTTCTTCATAGCCATATACATATTCAAGTTTATTTCCACTCATATATGTATGACTGTTATCATCGTGGACTGGTGTGACGGTTAGTTGAATATATAAAGTCTATTTGAAGTGCAGAAAGCAATCTCCCCTGATCGGAACTCACGGACAAAGTACCAGTATCCCTTAGGCTTCTCTATCTTGTGATCAGAGATTAGAGTCTGGACGTGTTTCAGCTCGCTGGTGTACTCATCGATACTAACCAACAACTCATCATTATTGACCCAAGCGATCAGGATTGAATTATTCTGAGTCACAGCAGCGCACGCGTAAGTCTTTGATTTCTTCTCTACCTTGTGTTTTATATAGCCATCTTTATCAATTATAGCTATTGTATAACCATGTTTAATGATCAATACGTCATTATAACTATTGATCAGTATAGGACTATAATCATTGCATGGTATCTCCCTAATCGCCTTCCCACCTGCTGGTGAGAACACCTGGATTTTCTCGGCTTTCCAGTAGCCGACATAGATCAGATTATTACTGTCTACAGTGAGACAAGCAGACCCACCTTCATTTAAACTCAGAGTATCAAACGTTACATAAAGCTTCGCATACTCCTGTGTGTACAGGGTGATGGCATTGTTGTAACTCAGTACGACATACCGACCATCAGACAGGTACCCTATGTCACGGATCCTGACATCCTTGAGGACTGTCTTCTGCAGCTGACCATCAGCAGAGAAGATATCGATTCCTCCTGTGTTGTTTGCCACTGCCATTCTACCATCGGGTGTAGCAACCATGCCATCCATGTAGTCTTTGTTAGAGAGTTCTACTACACATTCCAAATCACGTTTCAAGAACCTGACTTCACCAATGTACAACTTATCACATTGAGTGTTGGGTGTGAATGTAAGTTGCTCTGCACGATCAGCTACATCCGTAGCCAGCTTCTCTTTTGGATCATCCCTATCTAGTACATTCTTCAGCTCACCAGACAGTGTATCACGGATAACAATGATATCACCTTCTAATGGGGCCTTCATGCTATTACCCGCTAACACACTCGCACTCTCAATACTCGTAATCAATCTCTCATCAACATTTTGCATCTCATCCAATCGTTCATATAATTTCATTTTCTGAACGTCCAACTGCTCGTCTAATGCTGCTTTCCTCTTATTTAATTTCTTGAGTGATTCTTGATAACTCTCGTTAATTTCCGCCTTTTTGCCGGCAATGTGATCCGTGACACGCTTCTTCTGATTCTTGATGCAGGTCACGTGATTTGTTATGGTTGTAGCTTTCGTCTTACCTCGGGCTTGAAGAGATTCAATTTGTTTTTTGGTGGAAACAGTGTATTCGTCACCATCTTGAACAGTGTGGCCTTTCTTGTCATGGTACAACATTCGACATCTCAAGCAGATGAACTTCTTACAAGTGACACACACATCAGTACAGAGGTGTTTTTGTTTATCTGCTTTGTGTTCCTGGCAGTACACCTCTTTTTCGAGGACCACCCTTCCCTCTCTGACATCTTCTATTCTCACAACTCTATGCTTGACATGAGGCGGCCATTTGTTATGAATCTCAAGGCATTTGTTACACATGTTCGTACCACACTCACAACAGAAATGTATAGCTCTCGAGTTTGAGTCACAAATTTCACAGACTTGTTGGCAATTCCTCACATCATCAATGAGAGACTTTAGAGGAACATTAGTATTGAGATTCGAGACATTGCCACCCTTTACAGATGTTTCGCTTCGACAGATGGGACATGTTAGAAAAATATGTGAAGAACTTTTAAGAATATCATTAAGGCATTTCTTACAGAAAGTATGTGTACACGATAACTGCTTCGGGTCACAAAGCAGCTCGAAACAAACAGGGCACTGCAAATTGCGTGAAACTTTGCGTTCAAATTCCGACATTGTGAATCTCCTATCTCACTATGCACTGATATGATACATAATGAAAACAACAATGGTACATCAATGGAGAAATTTAACCCGTTGACTAGCGATAATGCACACCCCATAGGTTTAATACAGATATCACCAGTTCCAGTGGGCAATGGATATATCAGGTTGACTAAACTTCTTTGGTTATCACAAACCACCTTTAATCATATCGATATTTATTTTAAAAAATGGGCTGAAAATTATCGGGATAGGACGAGAGATTGTGTTGTTAAGGTTTCAGCTAGCAGTCTTATCGGTAGTCACTAAGAAACATAATATAGCTTTATGAAAGAGTATTTTGTTCGTATAGTTGGGCTATAATTAACGAAAGTAACTAAGTGTAATGAAATATATTCTCCTTCCTGCCGTCGACCACCACATGCTATCTGCTGCAGATCAAGAACCAGTCAGGAGGCAGTCTGAAGAGGATTCAAGATTATCTCATTTCTTCTGATCCGTACTCCTACCACAATGTTTTATTTGGCCTTAAAATTGAAATTGAATAAATAATGATACAAATTAATAATTGGGCCTTATATACCTAGGATAGGACAACTGGGTTGATACTGCTCTTCCTGCGGGCCCCCAATTACTATTGCCCGACCAATTTACCATTAATCGTATAAGAGTAGATTTAATTAAGGAACCACTATAACACGACAACTCCAAAGTATGACCAGACAAGTCAATATTGATAGTGAAGAACAATTATATCTATGATTATAATCATAAAGCGTTTGGCGTCACCATGGAGAGCGAGAAAGAACGGAATGACTAGGTACGGGCTAGGGAAGGGGAGGGGTGCAACAAACGAGACAGAGAGAGGTAAATAGAAAGAGATACAGAGAGGCAGACAGAGAGGGGAGGGCGGGGTGAGGATATTTAACGAGTAAAATATTTAACCAACCTCAGTGTCCAATCATTGTTAAGGTTTTATGTCAGAATAATCGATAACTGATAGTAGATTATTGTCAATTTATAATATTTCTGTTATCGTGGAAACTTCACTCTCACCAGCATCAAAAACATAAAATAAATACACCGTGATGAATATTAACACGGAAAAAGGAAGAGCAAGAAAGTCCTGTTTATTTTATGTGGGAAATTTTAGCATAAATTACATTTGTAGGCACATCACCCGAACAATATCATTATTTAATATAGACCGGTTTGGGAGAGCTTTTTAATTTGATTTGATTAGATTTTATTTTATTTCTGCATTTATCGAAATATAATATAACTGGATAAAAAAGAACATAATTAATAACATATTAATGTAAGGTATAATACAACATATAAAAACAATAATTTCTTCATGTCAAAATGTTTTTTACATAATATATGTACATATAATAACGAAACTTAATATATCCATAACATATTATTATAAATTTAAAGTATTATCCGAACTTTTCTGTTGGATCGGATTGTTGTTTTAAAGTGTATTATTATTGTGTAAGTATACAAATAGTGAATGGTCATGAGTGCAATGGTACAAGATTTTGCAGAGGTGAAAGATAAGAGACGCTTTATTCAACGAGGCGCAGCCGAGTTGAATGGAGCGTCTCATCTTTCACCGAATGCAAAATATTGTTCCATTGCACGAATAAACACCATTCACTATTTGTTTTATACAACACCTCGGACGTTAACGGGCTTAAAACAGTTTTCCTAGGCCTATATCTCAGCGATTTTTGTTTGTTTTCAATTTATGAAATACACCAGTTTACAGTTGTGTGCGCCATTTTAAACAAAGCCAATGACCTAGAGGTCATGTATTTATGCGTAAATTAGGATTGCGCCCATGCAAATTTTGATGATATCACTGCCCTACGCGCTGCGTTGTGCGCGCACATCATCATTTGCATGGGCGCAATCTTAATTTACGCATAAATACCAGAGGTCAGAGGTTATTGGCCCCAATTTTTGGGCCAATAACCTCTGACCTCTGTCTGCGCATGCGCACTGATACAACTGTAAACTGGTGTATTGCTGATAGTGAGCGCGCACTATTAAGCAGGCAGCAAACCACGCGCGTACCATGCGCCGCGCGTACAAACCTTTATGTTTTTTGTTACGCGGAGTGCAATTTCGTTTGATCCTTTCGCACCATTGCACTCTGACGTCACTTAGCTCACCATATACTTTGTACATCGTTAGTGACGTCAGAGTGCAATGGTGCGAAAGGATCAAACGAAATTGTACTCCGCGTCAATGATGCCGTTCAATGGTATTTTTACCGCATGTCATGTGATCAAGAATTGACCAATGAGGTTGCAAGAATCTTAGTAGGCGTTGTATAATGTCCCTTATACTGATCCGTTTTGGATGAAAATTCGAAGCTCTTTGTAACTTCAAAAATACTATGTGGATTTGATTGGATCAGATTAACGAAATAGTTCCTAAATGATGTAGATAAAATGAAGTATAATTGATAATAACTATGAAATAATTGTAGAAGAGGGTTAGCATATTCCGAGGAGCTAAGTAGTGTGGCCACACGAAGAAAATTTAAAGGCATAACAATTCAAATGAGGTATGTGCCTATCAAATTGGCCCGTGTGCGGTATAGGAGTCCTCGTAATTCAATAGATCGCTGTTCATCGAAGCAAAACATTAATGAAAAACAAGGCGATGGTAGGTGTACTGCGATTATTGCATTTTTTTGGTCATTTTATATCAAACATCATAATCCGACAGCAACTTACATAAACCATGTTGGACTCGAATGCACGTTGTCCATCTAGAAGATTATTCTTAGCTGGAGTTGGGATCTGGAATAAAAGATAGACATGTTGGTAAAATTGAGACCCATCTATAATCTATAGCCATTTTTGTTCAGTCAAAAATCATGTTAAGCTGAATGACATAAACGCTACTAACTGTTTAGATAAAAAAATGTAATCACTTGGAAGAAGAATTTCGGGAGATTTGTGAAGGCCAGTAAGCAGTAACAAAGTGCCAGGCAGTGGTTGATGAAATGCCAGCAGGAAAATCACCATGTAAGGATGGCCTCACAAATAATACTAATAATACAATATTTATAAAGCGCATATTATAATAAACAAAAGTTTCTCTATACGCTGTACAAGCATGAATGACGAGCAATATAATCACATAAAAGGAATCAACGAAGAGAAATATACAAATCTTATAACTACTAAAATTAGTAACTTAACATAGTAAATAACAAATAAAAAGATAGCTCACATGGTAAAAACAAATTATGTAAATATAGTTAAAGCTAATTAATTAAGTTGCTGATTTGCAAACAGTAAGGCATTCGATTCTAGGACAATGTATCTGCTCTACTATCGGCCCTAACTTTTGTAAAATCCAAACTCTCTGCTTGTCAAAAACAAAATGTTATCACATTAATTTAGGGACCCCAAAAGATTTTTTTTTTAAAGAGAATTCCCGGCCTATCTTATTGATGAATATCGATGTGAAATTTATACACAAAAGTACATACATTTAATCATTAATCCAGATAAACATGCTTTCATCAAGGGTAGAAATATTGCAGAAGCTTTTATAAATGTACAGGATACGTTGACTACTTAAATACTGAAAACCCATGTTATAGCATGACGAGTCTACGTGTCTTTCCCGTGGCCTGACTCGGAGCCTATCGGACGACGCGACCGCAGTAATCACGTGCGTTCAACATAGGCGAAACCGAAGCGTGAGGAGAACTTCGGTATGTTTCGCGCACTTTCGCGAACGCTACCTCGCGCTGAGCCAGTAAATCAAGTCTATTCGTTTACATTATATTATAAGAAATATTCATTTTATATATTCCTAAAACGCCCCCTCCAAAAAAGGGAGTAAACATGGTTTGTATTTCTAACCCAAAAGAACATAACAATAATACATACCTGAATTAAATCACACATAAAATTCCATTCAAAGAAAAAGAAAGTTAACAGGAATACAATTTCCTAAACATTCCGCATGCCACCTATATTTATCAATCAGTTTTTTTTAATACCGCATATCGTGGAAATATTGTGAGAGGATGGGAAAGCGTGTGTGTTTTTCAGTGTTATAGGGGTGAGAAAACATGAGCCCCTGAACGCTTACGTACAGATGGGGGGGGGGGGATTTCTTATTCGATATCAGTGATTTACAAATGTTGCTGAAATGACATGATTTTCCGGTATTTTTTTAAAAAACCAAGAAAATGCAATAAATTTGCAATAATTTATTGCATATTACCCCGGTTCCCAACATCCTCTGTGTGCCCATGCCTTGAGCCATAATGCATGTCCGTCCAAAGGATTTTTTTATGTTGGGGACCGGGGTAAAATGCAATAAATTTTTGAAAATTTATTGCATTTTCTTTGTTTTTTTATATTTATGAAAACTGCCCCCTACCCTAACCCCCGTTGCGTACAGTCATGGTTCAGTGACAAAGCAATGGCCTCGTGACTGTGAGGCCCCATGATCAAAACCGTGTCAATGTGCTATATTAGTGCCCTTTTGTGGGGCATTAATCTTCATTACTGTTATTTATGACTTAAGGGTGTAGGTCCTCTAGTTGATAAGTATAGTAGCATACACATGCTTTAGCAGTCACGCAAAACACACATCGGCAAATTATTATTCAATTAAATCTGAGAATGTATATTATAGGATTTCCCGGCCAAATTCGCGAGTTTGTCATTCGAATTCATTTACTTTGCATTTAAGTTACCGCAGATCAGCTTTGCCATGCCAATTATCATTCAATTTTCCCGATTTTGTGTTTAATTTAGGATTTTGGTCGAAGGATTTCATAGATCTGTCATTCAATTTAGAAACTGCTCAACTAGCCTTCAAATTAATCATCACTTGTCGAGGCATCATTTTTATCATTCAAATTAACATCTGTCATTCGTATTCGAATTATGTTTATTCAAGTTAGGAATGTTAGGGGGAAGAAATGCAACACACTTTTACATTTTTCAAAAAATGCAATTAAATACATGATTTGCCATTGGGGTCTTTTCTGTTATTCAATTTATCAATTTTGAGGACAAAGCATATGTGTGTAGTCGGACTTTAGGTAAAGAAGGGGCGAAATCAAGGGATATGGCATCTCTGAACGGACATGTTCATATACCCCGGAAAAGTGGGGATACAAAAACACCTGCCCCAGTCACAATATTGTACCCTTCCTCCATAATGAAATTGTGATAAATTTATGATGAAACACAAGACAAACAACTTCCTTACATGAACATTTACACAAAATATTGAGACCATCAAGTCCGTAGATGTAAGTCTTTTTTTTAAACAATCAAACTTAAAGGCTGATGAATATCTGATAAATCTAAAAGTATATAAAGAGTATAAATGCAAGAAAATAGAATAGGATGAAATACACATGAAAAAAAGATCTTGAAAGAAAAAGAATGAGCTATAAAAAATGTTTAATAAACGATAAATGTATATTGACCATTAATTTTAGTGCACAAAGTGCTAATTTGAATGCTACAAATGAATTAGTATGCTAAAAGTACACCGTCGCGATGTCAATAAATCGTGTCGGCTAAATCGAATGACCAAATAGCGAAAGAAGCACTTTGTTCATTAATTTGAATGAAACATACATAGATTCTAACGAAAATTTCATAGATTTGAAATCTAGAAAAAGGAATATGAACCCGAGATATACCCGACAGCACTGAAACCGTCGAATTTGAACGCAAGACAAATTAAGTTTAATGACAAACTCGCGAATTTGGCCGGGAAATCCTATATTATCTAGATCTATTATTTTTAAATAATTTGTTTAATAATTCCATAAATTGGGGAAAAACACAAATATTCCAACTATATGTACATATCTTTCGTTGGACTCGAATGTATGTTGTCCACCTAGAAGATTCCTCTTTGCTGTTAATATTTCGGATCTGGAATAAAAGGGAGACATGTTAGTAAAATTGAGACCAATCTATATTCATGATAACACGGCAGGATTTCCTTCAGAATAGTATAACTCAGACTCCACTATAGTCATAATAACAGATTAGACGTTCCTTACACTAGAAGTTTGTCAATTTAATGAAATGTCGATCAGTTGGCAACATATTCATGGGCTATGATAACTTTGAAAGACAATCTTACCAAATCTCTTCGAAATCCTACTAATTGAAGCCAAGTGTCATCCCTAAAGGGTTCGAACGAAGCTGAAAATATTGATTTATAAGAAGCTGAGGAAACAAATTGCGTTGATGTTGGTAGAAGTCTCACTTTGAAATAACGAACAAGTTAGCTCCTGGTTTGAGTAAAGCCAATCCTACATAGGAATGAAACAATGACAGGAAGCCAATTGGGTTCAAACTAGGTACGAACGGTACACGTCAGGGATCCAATCGGCGACTCATGGTTGACACAATTGTTACGATATTCCAACATGTAGGATACCTTACTATGACATAACCTTCATTCGCTCCCCTAAACATGGACAGTCTTCAAAGGGAAGTTTCCTTAAAGCCTCGGCCACAAATGCGATTACGAACTGCTACGAACGCCATACGAACGATTTTCAGACCATTTCGTAAGATCTTCTTAAAGGGACTTAGTAACATTGTTCAGATGAGAGAAAGTGGTGATAAGGTAGTGAATTCAATGCTAGATGTACAATTAAAGATAATCTGAAAATTTGAGTGAAAACGGGCCTTTACTAATGATACAAATCGGGAAAAACTGATCTGATCGATTCCTTAATTCTCCCAACTATTATTATTACAATTTAATTACATTTTAGGCAAATGTAAACTGCCAGAAGGCAATAAATTGGTTCTACATACCATTCCAGGGCCCGTATTCAATAAACTTTTAAGACATTTTTCTTAAGTCTAAGAAAATGTCTAAGAATTTGTCTAGGTTAAGAAAATTGCCTCAGCCGTATTCTAAACACGTTAAGCAGTTTGTCTTAGCTAAGACGAAAGATAAGACAAATTCTTAGACCCGATGACGTCATGTTGGAAAGTTCATGTGGTCGACTCGAGCGAATTAATTGCAACTCAATTTGCCTATGTAATTTGCGTGTTAAAATAAAAATCGCACCGCACGAAGATTATACACTAACATGTATGGGAGATAGAGCGTAAGGGAGGAACGATGCTCACATAAATGTTTCGGGACTGACCAGCTGACACTTAAACAGTCTAGTCAAGACCCCTCTGAGGCTAGATCTAACATCCATGGTAGGCTTTTTATACTTTTCTATCAAACATCTTCAAAGAGCCCAACCGGGCTTTCTTATGTCGCAGCCGCAGGGTCTGTGAGTATGAAGGGAGCGCTGACGCTAGCCGGCCGACCAGCGCTAGCAGTTGGATTTGGATCTAGATCTACCCTTTGTTTTACATCGTCTAGGCCTACTGCTATGCTAGCCTAAAATTAAATGGCTAAATGTAACCTTTATCAGACTTATAATATAACAAATTTTGTCTCACCTAATATTATGCCGATTGTACATTATTCCCTGTTTCCATATATAGACTCTAGTGCCAAAGACTAATAAAGTAAGAGACGGTTTCTTTATATACGACAGCCATGTCATAACTTTAGTGTTATGTAGATGCTATACGCTATACACGTACTCGTTTAGTTGTTGTACAAACAAACATAAACAAGTACAGTGCATGCAGTGCTATTATATGGCGCTCCTGCGCGCTGCTGCGCCGTCGACGCTGTTTACGCGATCGCGAAGCTTACGTTGATAATAGGTCAACTGGTAACCTGCGCTCGCGCTCGGTGCATTGTTTTTATTCCATTTGATCGAAACCCGCAGCTTTTGCTTGCAGCGCACTGAGCTGCCGGTGCCAAAGCCCTATTTAAGCATCCTCGTAGTATGCTTAAATATAGGGTAGATTTCTTACTTATCTTAGATATCTCGATTGTATTAGAATACGACATGCTATTTAAGCCCTTTTTCTTAGATAAAATCTAAGAATTCTTCTTAATCTTAAGGCAAATTTCTTAAGACCACAATGCTGTTATAGAATACGATTTTTGGCTAAGATTTTTTCTTAGCCAAAATTTAAGAAAAAGTACTTAGATTTCATGCTTAAGAAGTTTATTGAATACGGGCCCAGACATTTAAGTTCTGAAAGATTTTTAATATTAGATAGCTTAGACAGAAACCGAGATGTGATCCAAATTTTAATATTTCCTGGCCGGTCACTTTTCAGTGTTATATTTAACCAGCTGGTGAAATGAATATATTTTTAAGCAATGCATGTCGCCCTCGTGAGGACTGTATGTGACCAATTTTACACACATTACACCATTACCGAGGGTCTTTTTTTTGGTCATTTTTTTTCTCCATTTTCTTTTATACCCCAAAAAGCATTTTTGAGGTAATAATTTTTTGTTTTGCCCAATTTTTTTTTTATAATAAATTTTTTTGAAGTTTTTTTTTCTTTCTTTGAATTATCTCGAAATATTTTTTTCAGTCAATTCTTTTTTTTGGCACTTCTTTTTCTAAAATTGTGATTGTCCCCGAAAAAAAAAAAAAAAAAAAAAAAATTCGGGCAAAAAAAATAAAATGGACCCCCCCCCCCCCTCAAAAAAAATAATCAAAAAATCAAACCAAGGCTATCTAATATAACAGTTATTGACTGGCAGGGGATATATAACATTCTTTGGACCTGAAGGGTTATATTTTCCCTCGTGACCATATTTTCCCTCATCGCTGCGCGCTTTGGGAAAATATAACCACTTGGGAAATATAACTCTCTTCAGCAGTCTACATAATGTTATATTACACCCCCTGCCAGTCAATAACTGTTTAATATATTCCAGTCGGAATGTATCATAGACAAATTTTCATTATGTTGTAGCCTACATCGTAGGTACTGAACGTGTGTATTTTTCGGATAGTTAGGAGTCGGAAATATATAGCATTTGTACGCTTCCTGATAATTCGTACTTATAAAATGTGGTTTTGATGATCATACACTCGCTCAGGTTTATAATCTTCCTGTTCGGCAGGAAATAACCTTATGAACTATTGATTTGTGAGCGAGGGGGAAACCGGGATGGTGGGTGAAAGGTGGGGAGAGGACGTCCCATAACAGACCTGCCAGAGCCATTTATTAGGATAGTGTGGCGAACCTGGTTCGAGTTGGGCACACTATAGCGAGTACTGCTTTATTGGGCAAGTACAGATCAAAATAATATACGCCATGTTGTGACCTAGTGATACAAAGTCGGCAAAATTCTGTGTATAAATGGATCTGGGACCAACACAAATTCCCCTTCATAAATGGCCTTCCAACCAACAAAGTGCTCCCCCGGCAATAAAATAAGTGCCCATCCTAGGGAGAAATACGTTCCTTCATTCTGATACTCCCTTTGATAATATTTTTGACACAATTAGCTCTCATTAATAGATAGTGGAGGCATTCTTGTGCTTTGTTAATCCATTGCAGCCCCCCTCCCCCAACGTTACCCGAGCCACATATGTTGAATCATTATTCTAGCATGTCTAGTAGGTCAAATAATCATTATGCATGGGAAAGTCCAAAATTATGTCCCATACCAAGGAAAATGTAATAATGAAAACATGAACATGAACTCGTATGATATCAATGGGATTGTTAATCAATTTGATATTTTGTCTGGTCTAAGCTCAAGTACGAAGATCGGCTTGACATATTTTGGTGGATTACGTATGTGAAAAAAGGTAGGACTGGCTAGCATAGATCTCAACGTACCATACAACTTGGAAGAGCGCCATCTGAAACAAAACGTCGGCATAACTTGTTAGTAAATCTGAGATGGTCTTCCGTGTAGCCTATCAAATTGTAACATATGATGATGTGACATGTGAAAATGATGCTGATGATGATGTGAAATGTGAAACTGATGCTGATGGTGATACTTATGATGATGATGATATTGTTGATGATGATGATGCTGCTGCTGATAATGAAGGTGATGATGATGTTGACATCTTCTTACATTTAATGTGTATTTACAATATATTATTATCAGCAGCAGCATAATCTTCCTCATCCATAAAAACTACCAACAACATCATCATCATCATCATCATCATTATTGCAATCATCTTGTCATCACCACTACCAACACCGTCAACATCATCATCATGTTCATCTTCTATGTCATCACTATCATCCTCTATTTAATCCCCGACCTCGTAATCTACGTCATCATTATAAAATAAGAAAATTGTCACGGTTTCACTGTCATCAATGATCCACATCATTATCATCCTGCCCATCGTTCGTGTCGGGAATATAAATGTTATCACCAATATCATCATTTACGTAATTATTATATTAAATAAAACGTTGCCATAGTACCACTGTCGTCATCACTATCAATGTTTCTATCTGTATTATCATCATCATCATCGTTATCATCATCATCATCATCTTCTTCACTATCATCATCGTCAACATCACCACTGCCATTCACACTTTGTTTTCTTCATTCCTTTGAGTTGTATAAACGTAGAGTCAGACCATAAACAATGCATAAGGATTGGATAAAGGGTGTAGTCTTTTAGTCAAATCCTTTTCGATTATGATAATTCAAAACATCATGTGATACATAAAGACTTATATGCTGCTTGTAAGTATCGGCTTGCATGGTGATGTAGATATACAGTAGGCTTGTGGGTGCACCATGTGAGAGAGAGGGAGGATTGAGGAGTCCTGAAAAGTACTCTCGGTCATCTTTCTTGAGGGTGTGTAGTCCTGAAAAGGACTGTTGATTATCTTTCTTAGCTTATAGTTCTAATGAGAACTATAGCGCTTGGAGAGGATGGGTGGCGGGAGTGGCTCGACGTTTCGAGCAGGTTAACTATCCGTCGTCAGGAGAAATATTACCGAGAGTCCTTTTCAGGACTCCTCAATCCTTCCTCTCTCTCACATGGTGCACCCGCAAGCCTACTGTATATACAGACTTATGTTTTACATACTGAAATTCCGCAATTTGCTTCTATAGGCAGTATCTTTCACAGTGTCAACACAACTGTATTGAATTTGATATGGATTACCGTTATTTGTCTTCCTAACATAATTATATGAATACTTATTTCATTCCTTAAAGTGTTTACATGTATCCAAATGAAATATCTCTCTTTTTTTTAATCGATAATGAAATAAATGAGAATTGAATTGAATCTTAAGAACTTAAGGAAAAATGTACATCGAGTTATTGCGTTTTCGTTGAGCTTATGTTAATGTTGATCCATTTATTTCAAAAACTTTGTAAGCTTTAGGAGTTCGGGATTACCCGGTCATGTACAAAAATGCTCGTCTTTGGCTTCTCTAAATTATAATTGTTTATTTGTATAACATTCATCAACATATCATGCAGGAACTGTACTGTTCAATCTTGGCCAACAATATTGTCCATTGGATAACCACAACAAGGTCTCATAGCCATTGACGTATAAATCTCATACTTTCTCAACACTATAAACATGTAATTTCTCCGAGAAATTTATTTACAGAATGAAATAATTATACAGGGAAGGTACCCTCCCTAGTAGTTTTGTGTGTTGCGAAAATATATTTTTTCCCTATTTTTTTCCTATTTTTTCCCTATTTTCTGGAAATGCAGACTATTTTTTCCCTATTTCCTTCAAGAAAATAGGAAAAAAATAGGGCTATTTTTTTCCTATTTTCAAGTACAAACTATTTTTTCCCTATTTTTTTCACCTATATTTTTTTTCAGACTATTTTTTTCCTATTTCCTATAAAAAAACAGGAAAAAAAATAGTCCTATTTTTTTTCCTATTTTCAAGTACAAACTATTTTTTCCCTATTTTTTTCACCTATATTTTTTTTCAGACTATTTTTTTCCTATTTCCTATAAGAAAACAGGAAAAAAATAGTCCTATTTTTTTCCTATTTTCAAGCACAAACAATTTTTCCCCCATTTTTTTTACCTTCAACTTTTGTGGACTATTTTATTCCTATTTTTTTAAAGAAAATAGGAAAAAAATAGTTCTATTTTTTCCTATTCTCGAGTACCAAACTATTTTTTCCCTATTTTTTCACCTTCATCTTTTTCAGACTATTTTTTGCCTATTTTCTCCAAAAAAATATGAAAAAAATAGGACTATTTTTTCCCTATTTTTTCATCTTAATCTTTTTCAGACTATTTTTTCCCTATTTTTTCACCTTAATCTTTTTCAGACAATTTTTTCCCTATTTTTTCACCTTTATCTTTTTCAGACTTCTTTTTACCTATTTGCGAGTACTATTTTCTTCCTATTTTTTGCACTTAAATTTTTTATGACATGATACAAATTAGTAAACTATTTTTTGTCTATTTTCTAAACTTGCATATTTTCATTGTTTATGACTGGCATCCTATTCAAAAAGCCCGCTTCTCCTGCCATTATCTCTGTTGTTCATTTTGCGACTTATTGGTGGTTTTTAGCTCTGGGGTCACATATTGAATAGTGAGCTCAAAGATGACCATAAATAAACAATGTGTAAAAAGAAAATGTACGAAATTTCAATTTTGTTCCTTTATTAATATTCTTGATTTTATTTACAAACTATAGTAGTGACTAGTGCACTCAAAGATAACCATACATAAACCATGTGTAAAAAGAAAATGTACACATAGAAATTTCAACCAAAAAAAATCTCCTTTATTACCGTAATAGAAAAAAAAGCATTCGATCGAGATATTCCCGTTCTATGTGTGTGCAAAGTTTCAACGTAGAGGACAGTACGCAAGTACCCGTATGTAATTTGAAAATTACCCGTTGTTTTTTTTCACTGCTGTGCGCATCGGACTTTTGCTGATTTTCGTTCATCAAACGTCTCCAAATCACACCAAAATGTCTTCCAGCAATTATTCTAGCGATGAAATTTCATCAAGAGATAGTGACTCCTCATACTCCGATGCCTCCTTATCCCATTTTAGTGATTCTTCCCAAGAAAATGAGCCCGACAAATGTTCAAAATATTACTAGTCCCACTCGTAGAGAAATGAGTTTGTTGTCGAATGACGGAACATCGACGAGCGGAACTGGCCCCAGAAAACAGCTGAAAAGGTACGTTTATTTCTGAAACTTAATTATATTATGATATATATATTTTTATTGTGTCTGTTGTTGAATATAATGCTACTTCATGGACATAGTAGGCCTATAGAAGGTTATTTTACGTATCAATATTCCCATGTAGTGTTGAGGTTGTAACTTAGCAATATTGCTTAGACTACAAAACTTCTGAGTGAAGTGTACGTAGGCCTAGTGAATCTCCAAGTGCAGTGTAGTGTCTGTTAGTGAATGAGTGAATGTAAACAAACGTGATTACAATAAATCCACGTAGAAATTTCAGATTTTGTACCATTACTACGTCTGTCAATTATATTGCCTTGCATGATATAATGTTTTGATGTGGTTACTTTTAGGCTAAATTGTATCTCAAATTATTTTTCTAGGAATCGGAAAACACAACCTGCTAAAGCACCACGCAAGAAGAAGAGCAAGTCTTCCAAGTCCGAGAGTGCATGTGTCTGCGAGGTATGTCCTTACTTAGACCGAATTTTCCGTCTCTTTCGTTCGTTAGCCTCTTATTGGGGTAGGGTCGGCCGGCTCTCTCTAGAGACGGAAGCCGTCTATACACATTCCCTTGCTAACGCCACGGCCAGTCCTGGTCGTAGCGTTTTGCCCCCAAAATCCCCCAAAATGTCATTTTACCTCATGCATTGATTATTTTAAATTAGGAGAAGGTTATACTAACATCGGTTCCACTTACCAACTTGACTGTATAATCCGTTTAATGGTCCCTTTTAAGGAAATTACGGGTCTCAATTGACAGCCGTGTTGAAAATCTTGCAAGGTGTGTTAAACGTAAAACTCTCGCTGCATGCCGGAGTCATCTAAATCAATCTCATCCCTTCTAGTCTACGCCGAAGGCAAAATGATTATAAAGGAAAAACTGTGATAACGCCATTACGAACGTGTAGATGGCGCACAGTTTTTCCTTCATAATCATTTATGAGATTGATTTAGATGACTCCGGCATGCAGCGAGAGTTTAACGTTTAACACACCTTGCAAGATTTTCAACACGGCTGTCAATTTAGACCCGTAATTTCCTTAAAAGGGACCATTAAACGGATTATACAGTCAAGTTGGTAAGTGGAACCGATGTTAGTATAACCTTCTCCTAATTTAAAATAATCAATGCATGAGGTAAAATGACATTTTGGGGGATTTGGGGGGCAAAACGCTACGACCAGGACTGGCCGTGGCGTTAGCAAGGGAATGTGTATAGACGGCTTCCGTCTCTAAAGAGAGAGCCGGCCGACCCTACCCCAATAAGAGGCTAACGAACGAAAGAGACGGAAAATTCGGTCTAGTCCTTACTAAGTAGAAATCTAAATCTATTGTTGATAATTTTTTTGGGTTTATTTAGTAATCTATTTCATGTTTGTTAGTTAAGATCTGACATCAAAATATTAGAGTAGTTTACCTCATCATTATGCTAGAACAATAATTTGAAGGTGGCACAATTTCTACCTAGATCTACATTATTTTTCTCTTTCCTTTTTATTTTTGTCTTCAACAAATTGTTCCTTTACTATTTTCTTTTCTGTGTTTTATGTTTTATTTTATGTATGTTCACCCAATATATCTAAGAATAAAATAACTCTAATTAATTGCCTACCTAAGTGGTTTACATTTCATGCACCTTGACAGCTCTTTGATGACTCCGTTGTTTCACCATCCGTTCGTCGTCAGCCTGGCATCTTTTTTGCTATCATACTTTTGTACACACATGTTCTGTGCCTTTGAATTTTTCATTATGAAATACATAAATACTTGTACTAAGTATTAATTGCATGTTCATAAATGTACCAATGCATGATTATTCTAACCCCTAACTCACATTTCATTTATATCTTTACAGATCCATTGAAACTAATCAAGCTACAATGTACATGTAACGTACAACCACCATTCGATGCCTGTGAACAGCATGACCAACATCTGTATCCTTTACATTAGTATTTGTTTCCATTTTATTATGTAATTCTTATGTCTAATCATTGAGATTCATAGGCAAGTACAACATGTATGTGTACACAATGAGTGCCTGCATATTGTGAAGATAAAGGACCATAAGACCATTACTTATGATACATGGTAATGATGGTAGGCCTATACTTTGTAAAACTATTTGAAAATAGTAGCATGTAAGTCTGTCATTTTCTTGTTTATATATATCTCAATGACATGACATGTCATTGATTTTGTAGTAAGTGTTTCTAGATTATGATGATTGTATTAAGATTTTGACAGTTCAATTGAGATTGAGAAAATTATGTAACATGTCAACTGTACTATAGAGCATGCATGCATTGTTGAAAAATCTGTTTTATGATTTATTTTATTTTGTTATCTTTGTAAATAACGAGAAATTTTTTTTTATTTGTCATGATTTTCTTGAGGTTTGAAAATGTGATTACATTATTAAGAGCACTTTGCAATTAAATTGTAATAAAAGAGACAGAAAACAACACTCTCATGTCCAGAATACTGCTTTATTTGGTTACTAGTGAGGGAGAGAGCTTGTGATCGCCTGGCATATCCACATCGGCTCAGTAATAGTCCTGAAACTCACCTGAATACTTTATTTGAACAAAAATAGAAAGCTACATTCTAGGTGGATGATATTTTTTTTAAGGCGGAGGCATATAGGAGACGCAGTCGCATTTGTCTTGTTTTTTTTTTAGAGTATAATCATAGCAAACCATGAACAACTCTATTACTACAACATGTACACTACAGTACTTAACCAAAGATTGTAAATATCAGTTAAGTTCTTTTATTTATTTGCTTATATGAACACACATACTATACTAAACTCATGTCATTGTGTTTACCTCTCGAAAATAAAGTACATGTATTTTATTTGACACATTCCCTTTTATTATTTTTGTTTGTTACAGTCCACTGCCATTATAACGAGGTGCTCGGGACCAAGCCAATGTCCTTGTTAAAATGAAATCATGTTATACTCGAGTTACTGAACACATTGGTTTGTTTAAAATTGGGACTGATGAGAATTGCCTGATAATAAAATCTTGGTGTATCCATGTTCGTTATAATATAGGAGTGGACTGTATAACATTTTCCATATACCCATTGACTATTTTAAATGTTCTACTGAATGGATTGGACTGAAAGGATGAAGTGAATTTGGCAAACTGAGTAGGTGCATCGATGCAGAGAAAAGAGCTGTAGGAGTAGGGTGACTATTCTACAGTGGAAACTTTTGACAATGAGGTCATGTGCAACCAAGAAATCTTAACCCCCAAAAGCTGTTAAATTACCTTGTCATTTCAGGTATAACTCAGGCCTTAAATTTCAATATTTTTAGGGCAAGGCCACTTTTCTGTAGGGCACATTCCTATATTACAGCACAAATAGGAAGAATTGGAAAGGGCACACAAAATCTCCAAGGCCAATGAGAGGGGCATTGAGGCCAATCAAAGGGGCATCCAAGGCCATGGCCTTGGTGGCCTTGGATTAATTTAAGCCCTGATAACTGATCTCTTTATATCAAGTTTGCACTGTATGATTTAATTGAATGTACAGAGTCGTTGACTGGATGTGTGAGATGGTAGAGCTTGAGAAATCCATGAAAGTAAAGGATGAGTGATCCCCCCCCCCCCTATTTCCTGACTATTTTTTTCTGATTTCCTCACTTATTTACTATTTTTTTCATATTTCCTTACTATTTTTTTCCTATTTTCTTACTATTTTTCCCTATTTTCTTACTATTTTTTTCCTATTTTCTTACTATTTTTTTTCCTATTTCCTTACTATTTTTTTCCTATTTTCCCCTATTTTCTTACTATTTTTTTCCTATTTTCTTACTATTTTTTCCTATTTCCTCACTATTTTTTTCCTATTTCCTCACTATTTTTCACTGTCCACTAGCACCTAGTTATCACTATTTTTTTACTATTTTCTTCACCATTTTCTACACTATTTTTTCCCTATTTTTTTCCTATTTTCAGGTCTGAAAAATAGGAAAAAAATAGGAAAAAAATAGAAAAAATTGTTTCAAACCTAGTTTTTTCCTATTTCCAAAACTATTCCTATTTTTTTACGACTGGGGCTACTCAAAAAGATGTACGTGTATCCAACACAAATTCGAAAAAACAAGTATTTTCCATTTCACCTTGTGTATAAGGCCTACTTTAACAGACGATAGAGTGACATACTTACAAGGTCATCGCGTGATGGTCTCCACCTATACATGTATTAAACATGCAGATTCATGATTGTATAGCTTCATCTTTTAACATGATAGCAAAATTTCACCAAAGCAGCTAGTTATTATCAGTTGGAAAACTAATCACTAGTTTGTCATTAAACATTAATTCATTGCCATACACTTATTCATTTTTTTTTCAGTTTGAAGTTAACTTTCACTCATAAAAAAGATAACAACAATAAAAGCATATGATTAAAAAATGCAAACTATGAACATGTTCACACGAATATATACATTTAACCATACTTGCACATAAGCTGATAAGTGAGAAAATTGAAGAAAATGAATAACTAGATTCAGAGTGAAGGAGCAATGTTACAATCTTGAGCCAACCATGCCAACGGCTTCATTTCACTTTATCATATGATAAAATATTCGCCGACCATATCATCTCAAAAGTATAATTACAAGGTGTATTCACAATATATAAAACCCAGGTCTATGATAAGTCTACTCGTATTCGGAGTAACCGTTAGCTTCTACAAAGTGAAAGTAAAATGAAGATGTAGAAGTATGCAATGGAGAGAATATATTTTCATGCTTTAAAAAAAAAATCATTTCTAAAAGAAAACTGTAAGCATATAAACTATACACAATTCATATTATACTCTGCAATGCTTTTACGATATTTACAATTCATATATCATGTAAATTTAAACGTAGGCCTACATTCTCTCTGAATGCATTTCACCCTCTACCATGTGTAATGGTAAAAGAACGCATATATCTCATTTATTTCCGTTCAATTTATTATCCTTAAATTCTGTTTTAAAAAATGTTCACTATTTAAGTAATATCTCGTTTTGATCTGTGTATCGAATATATTAACTTGTGTGTTTAACGAATATATTTTGTTACATGTGTTAGAAACGTTTAGTTACTTGTTTTAAATACTAGATTAGTGATACTTATTAACATCATTTGATCAGCAGCGAACTAAATTAATTGGCCTATTTGGGACTCCCCTTATACGAATGCTCGTGTGACCAACTTTCAACAATTATCTATTAATAACTGCTGTTCCAAACGGCAAAATATACACACAAAAAGAAAAGAAAAAAAGTTGTAAAACTGTATGTTTTATATGTTACATCCTGCCTCGATAAATCCATCGTCCTGAATAGGCCATATACTTATATCTTCTATTTGTCATATATCTTTGTTTGTAATCGTTTTGTAACCACTGTCTGAATTGATAGAAAAAAATACTATTAGTGAATTTAAAGAATGTTCGCTTGTTCGCTTTCTTTTCTACTGCTCTCATATATACATGTATATATAGATTTTTGCTGCTGCTTCAAGAAGCGTACTTTTCTTTTTTCCTTGTTTATATTAATGGTTTTTGTATATTAAATATTGTTGATCTTTTCATGTATTTCAATTTGGTGGCCCCTTTTTATAAGCCCTGCTTTCTCCGGGGTAAACAAACCATTATTGTGTTCTTCTAAATTTTTGATGTAACTTATTTTGATGTATATATATTTTGAAGGTTGAACAAATAAATGAATTTAATTGAATTGAAAAAGATAAGACTAGTATTTCAAAGTTTATTTTCGAGATCATTAATCGTTAATTTAACCCCATTATCCCCAAGAAGTAGGACATTAAAGTGAATGTCTAGACGATTATGGGTATCATGATCTCAGTATCAGTCTGGTGATAACCACAGTTTAGGTTATGTAAACCTATTTCATCAGAAATTAAAAAAAAAAAAGTATCCTTTCGAGGACACAAAATATTCATAAGGTGATGAATATGGTGTTATTACCTGTTTTGCTCGAATTGACTGGATTTATTTCACCGGTAGTCCAGTGTTACTTTGCCTTTGATGCGGTATGATCGATGAAAACAATTCATAACTATGTTGTCTTTTCCAGATGACTTCAAACTACTCTTTCAAATTAACCATTCGAATATTGTTTTTAACTTCATCGTTAGAATCCTTTGCTTTGTTTTAGACGACATGGCGACAGGGTCACTTTCCATACACACTTACCTATTGTTATGTAATAAAATTAACAGTTTCTTCTCTATCTATCTATCTTTGAACCGGAAGGGATCATAGTACCTTTCAAAACGAAATAAAGAAAACGTTTGACACAAACAGGAGTCTGAGCGATTGATATCATACTTTTTGATTAGATTATTTCAATTTATTATACATATTATGTATTTTAAAGAAATTTTGTCTAAAAATCACTCTTAATGAGTGAGAGCCATGAAACATCACGTCACATCACATAATCATACTTTTCGATTTGTATAAGACATTATGTTATTATGCATTGTGTTAGTTCAAGAGAATTTCACTAAAAATCGTTTTGAATAATTGAGAGTCATAATTCATAACATTGGAGGAAAATTATTCGATTTTCAATCATTTAATTATTGTAAAGTCGTCGGATACTAGACTGTTATCGTTCATGGACTCGTGTGGTAGTTAGTTAAATATATGGAGTCTATCAGGAGTGCAGAAAGCAATCTCCCTTGATCGGAAGCCGCGGAGATAGTACCAGTTTCTCTTAGGCTTCTCAATCTTGTGATCAGAGATGACAGTCTGGACGACTTTCAGCTCGCTGGTGTACTCATCGATACTAACCAACCCATCATCATGCTTTACCCAAGCGATCAGGATTGAATTATTCTGAGTAACAGCAACATTTGCCGTATAGTTTGATTTCCGTACCTTGTGTTTTACATCGCCATCTTTGTAAATTACTCTTACTGCTGTACCACACTCGATGATCAATAAGTCATTGTAACAAGCAATCTGATGAGGTTCATACCCATCGCATGGTATATCCCTGATCGCCTTCACACGTGCTGGTGAGAACATCTGAATCTTCTTGGCTTTCCTGTAGCCGACATAGATCCGATCATTACTATCTATAGTGAGACTACCAATCCCACCTTCACCATTACTCAGAGTATCAAACCTTACATCCAGCTTCTCATAGTTCTGTGTGTACAATGTGATGACATTGTTGTCATTCAGTACCAAATGTCGACCATCAGATAGGTATCCTACTTCACGGATACCAACATCCTTGAGGACTGTCTTCTGCAGCTGACCATCAGCAGAGAAGATATCACTTCCTCCAAATTTAGATCCCACTGCCATCCTACCATCGGGTGTAGCAGCCATGCTATTCATGCAGTCTTTCTTAGAGAGTTCTACATCACGTTCCAACTCACATTTCATGAACCTCGCCTGACCAAAGTTCAACTGATCACATTGATTGTTAGGTGTGAATATTAGTTGCTCTGCATGGTCAGCTACATCCGTAGCTAGATTTGTCTTTGGATCATCCGTATCTAGTACATTCTTTAGCTCACCAGACAACATATCACGAATAACAATGGTGTCACCTTCTAATGGAGCCTTCATGCTATTACCCGCTAACACACTCGCACTCTCAATACTCGTAATCAACCTCTCATCAGCATCTTTCATCTCGTCCAATCTTTAACATAATTTCTCTCCCTGAGCATCCACCTGCTTGTCTAATGCTGCTTTTCTCTCGTTTAATTTCTTGAGTGATTCTTGATAACTCTTGTTGATTTCAGCCTTCTTGCCGGCAGTGTGATCGGTGACACGCTTCTTCTGAGTCTTGATGCATGTCACGTGATTCTTGATGGTTGTAGCTTTCGTCTTACCTCGCGCTTGTAGAGGTTCAATTTGTGACTTGGTAGAATCATTGTATTCCACAGCATCTTGAACAGTGTGGCCTTTCTTGTTATGGTACAACATACATCTCAAGCAGATGAACTTCTTACAGGTAACACACACATCAGTACAGATGTATTTTTGTTTATCTGCTTTGTGTTCCTGGCAGTGAACCTCTTTTTCGACGACCACCCTTCCCTCTCTGACGTCTTCTACTCTCACAACTCTATGCTTGTCATGAGGCGGCCATTTGTTGTGAACCTCAAGGCATGTGTTACACATGTCCTTTATACGACACTCACAGCAGAAATGTACAGCTCTCGAGTTTTGGTCGCACGTTTCACAAATCTGCTGGCTATTTCTCACATCATCAACGAGAGACTTAAGAGGAGCATTGGTATTTAGATTCAAGACATTGCCACCCTTTACATATGTTTCGCTTCGACAGATGGGACATGTTAAAGAATCTTTTGAAGAGCTTTTAAGGATATCATTAAGGCATTTCTTACAGAAAGTATGTGTACATGATAACTGCTTCGGTTCACAAAGCAGCTCGAAACAAACAGGACACTTCAAATTGCGTGAAACTTTGCGTTCAAATTCCGACATTGTGATTCTCCTATCTCACTATGCACTGATATGATATATAATGCAAATAACAATAGTACATCAATGGAGAAATTTAACCCGTTGACTAGCGATAATGCACACCCCCATAGGTTTAATACATATATCACCAGTTCCAGTAGACAATGGCTTTATTAAGGTTGACTAAACTTCTTCAGTCATCATAAACTGTCTTTAATCAAGTTAATAATCAGAAAAACCAGGTTTAAATCATCGGGATAGGACGGGGGATTATCTTGTTGAGGTTTTCAGCCAACGGTCCTATCGGCAGTCTTATGGCTATGGCTATAATGTGCTTAAGTCAGTTAGTGTAATGAGATGAGTTTTTACAGTCTGGTATCTTCTACTTCCTGCCGTCGACCACCACATGCTATCTGCTGCAGAACAAGAACAAGTCAGGAGGCAGTTTGAAGTGGACTGAAGATGATCACATTTCGTCTGATCCGTACTCCTCACACAATGTAGTAGTTGGCCCTAAAATTGAAAATGAATAATAGTGATACAACATAATAATTGGGCCTTATATACCCAGGGTAGGAAAACTGTATTAATACTGCTCTTCCTGCGGGCCCCAGTTATTATTGCCTCATCAATTGCGAGCTACCCATTTACACCTGGGTAGAGGGTGGTAAATGTGGATCGTCGTCTTGCCGAAACATGTTAATGGCTGACAATCGAACCATTAATCGTATAAGAGTAGAGTGAATTAATGAACCACTATAACACGACACCTCCAAAATATGACCAGTCGAGTCAATATTGAAAGTGAAGAACAATTATATCTATGATTATAATAATAAAGCATTTTGCGTCACTATGGAGAGCGAGAAAGAAAGGAATGACTAAGTACGGGCTACGAGGAGGGGGAGGGTGCAATGAACCAGAAAGAGAGAGACAGACAAACAGAGAGAGAGAGAGAGAGGAGTTTACCGCTCATGATGGCGGTCTCCTGCGTTTTTGTAATTTATCTTTTTTCATTAAAAAATATTTGTGTTTTTATGCATCATATTTAATATACCGAAAACTATATAATTATGTATAATGAAGAAATAATTGTTAATTTATGTATAATGTTGATGTACTATTTTGAAAACATAAAAAACAACAACACAGAACTTACAGAAGGCCTTGTGTTGATATAGTTGCATTTCCCTTCTCTTTATATTTTAACATATTCGTGATGTTTCTTATCATACCACTCTCTTCATCAATACGTTTTCCAAATAAAGTATATAATAAACTTTGCGATTGATATTAACAGTTTGCCACTAATAAACATGTCGATCAAGGTCGAAAGCTATCCAAACTCTCAATAAAACAGATACCAATTTCACATAATCACCTTAGAGAGCGTTTGAGATAAAATATGTTTCAAGACCTATAGCTATAAACATGAATTTTCTGCATTATTTCTACATTAAAATAATCCCTAATATAATTTCTAAATGTGAAGTTTTAAATATTTGTGAAAAGACTGTTCTTAAACAGATCATCAAAAGACCGATATCACCATAAAATGCCTGACAAGTAGCTTTGAACCCATTTTCAAATTTGGATACAAAGTTCATAGTCTATTAAAGTGCAGACATCCTCTTTCCGAAAACGTCCTCACAAAATTTCCCAATCAGCCTTTTTGGCAAATTGACAACTGACTATGATGCCAAAGAGGAGGTCCCTCTCTTTGTTTTTCATGTCATGTTTATGTAATGTGCCAAGCATCCTCATAATGAATTTATTCAAGTACAATTAGCTGCTATAGTCATAGAACAATCATGCAATACTTTTGTTTAATGTGATAATCAGTTGATGGTTGATTTAAAGATTTAAACACCGTTACCATGACTGTGTATATCGAACACCATAATCCGACAGTAACTTACATAAACCACGTAAAATCTTTCGTTGGACTCGAATGCATGTTGTCCACCTAGAACATTCCTTTTTGCTGTTAATATTTCGGATCTGGGATAAAAGGGAGACATGTTAGTAACATTGAGACCAATCTATATTCATGATAACACGGCAGGAATTCTTTCAGAATACTATATGGGTGGGTGTGGGTGTGGTTATTTTACCTGACTGCTATGAAAGCACAACTGCTTGTTAGTAAGCAACCAGACGGCCGACGGCTTTAGATCCTCTCCGAAGGACCTGGTAATAATGTTTAATGCCTTACCAAAGGGCAGTAGCGCATCGACTTGGTTTCGAACCCGGGTCACCGGATTATGAGACCACCGCTCTACCGACTCAACTCTAGTCATAATAGTAGAGTAGACGTTCCGTCATGATTATTACACTAGAAGATTGTCAATTTAATAAATTGTAGATCAGTTGGCAACATATATTCATGGGCTATGATAACTTTGAAAGACAATCTTACCAAATCTCTTTGAAATTCAAATAATTGAAGCAAGTGTCATTCCAAAAAGGTTTGGACAAGGCTGAAAACATCGATTTTCAGAAGCTAAAGAAACAAATCGTGTCGCTGTTGATAGAAGTCTCAGTGTGAAATAACGAACAAGTAAGTTCCTGGTTTGAGTAAAGCCACTCCTACATAGGAATGAAACAATGACAGGAAGCCAGTTGGGTTCAAGCTAGGTACGAACGGTACACGTCAGGGATCAAGTCGTGGACTCATGGTTTACAATATTATTACGATATTCCAACATGTTACATACCGTACTATAACGGAAACTTCATTTGCTCTCCCGGACATGGATATTCTTCATGGAGAAGTTTTCTTAACACCGCAGTTTTCTAGGAAATATATTTCCATGTTAGTATTCTAAGCTAGGTTCAGGAAGGATAAAATATTCTTAATAGGAATGAAGGCTAAGTAGAAATCCAAAGCAGCATGAGAGATTGGCCTTTATCATGCTTGAGGAGGCGAATACCTTCAACATCATTGGTATTAATACATAAAACAAATTTGATAGGTCACAACTAAAAGTTGTTAAACGTTATAGAGTACCGAAGCTGTGACGTCATAAAAATCTATTTTTAAATTTCTCAATTTTTTCTTCATTTTCCGAAAGAGCATCAAAATTAATGTCCAAATATCGAAAACCAATTGAATATGGGAACCCTAACCCTAACCCAATGGTTATCCTGACCTATTCTGCAAACCCTACAACATCCTCACCTATTATCCAAACCCTACAACATCCTAAACCTATTATCCAAGCCCTACAACACTCTGACCCATTCTCCAAGTATTGGCGGAGATATGACCATTTGAATAAATATATGTTCTATGGGAACTCAGTGTTATATGCTCTGGCTCCTTGTAGTGTTTGCAGAATAGGACAGGAGGTTGTAGGGTTTACAGAATAGGACAGGAGGTTGTAGGGTTTGCAGAATAGGACAGGATGTTGTAGGGCTTGCAGAAAAGGACAGGATGTTGTAGGGCTTGCAGAAAAGGACAGGATGTTGTAGGGTTTGCAGAATAGGACAGGATGTTGTAGGGCTTGTATAATAGGACAGGAGGTTGTAGGGTTTACAGAATAGGACAGGATGTTGTAGGGCTTGTATAATAGGACAGGAGGTTGTAGGGCTTGCAGAAAAGGACAGGAGGTTGTAGGGTTTGCAGAATAGGACAGGATGTTGTAGGGCTTGCAGAAAAGGACAGGATGTTGTAGGGCTTGCAGAATAGGACAGGATGTTGTAGGGTTTGCAGAATAGGACAGGATGTTGTAGGGCTTGCAGAAAAGGACAGGATGTTGTAGGGCTTGCAGAATAGGACAGGATGTTGTAGGGTTTGCAGAATAGGACAGGATGTTGTAGGGCTTGCAGAAAAGGACAGGATGTTGTAGGGCTTGCAGAAAAGGACAGGATGTTGTAGGGCTTGCAGAGTAGGACAGGATGTTGTAGGGCTTGTATAATAGGACAGGAGGTTGTAGGGTTTACAGAATAGGACAGGAGGTTGTAGGGTTTGCAGAATAGGACAGGATGTTGTAGGGCTTGCAGAAAAGGACAGGATGTTGTAGGGCTTGCAGAATAGGACAGGATGTTGTAAGGTTTGCAGAGTAGGACAGGATGTTGTAGGGCTTGTATAATAGGACAGGAGGTTGTAGGGTTTACAGAATAGGACAGGAGGTTGTAGGGTTTGCAGAATAGGACAGGATGTTGTAGGGCTTGCAGAAAAGGACAGGATGTTGTAGGGCTTGCAGAATAGGACAGGATGTTGTAGGGTTTGCAGAATAGGACAGGATGTTGTAGGGTTTGCAGAATAGGACAGGATGTTGTAGGGTTTGCAGAATAGGACAGGATGTTGTAGGGTTTGTAGAATAGGACACGATGTTGTAGGGCTTGGTGAGAAGGTCAGGATGTTGTAGGGTTTGCAGAATAGGTCAGGATGCTGTAGGATTTGCAGAATAGGTCAGGATGTTGTAGGGTTTGCAGAATAGGACAGGATGTTGTAGGGTTTGCAGAATAGGACAGGATGTTGTAGGGTTTGCAGAATAGGACAGAATGTTGTAGGGTTTGTATAATAGGACACGATGTTTTCGGAAATGTATAATAGGACAGGATGTTGTAGGGTTTGCAGAATAGGACAGGATGGTGTAGGGTTTGCAGAATAGGACACGATGTTTTAGGGGTTGTATAATAGGACAGGATGTTGTAGGGTTTGCAGAATAGGACAGGATGTTGTAGGGTTTGCAGAATAGGTCAGGATGTTGTAGGGTTTGCAGAATAGGATAGGATGTTGTAGGGCTTGCAGAATAGGACAGGATGTTGTAGGGCTTGGTGAGAAGGTCAGGATGTTGTAGGGTTTGCAGAATAGGACAGGATGTTGTAGGGCTTGTATAATAGGTCAAGATGTTGTGAGCTTGTATAATAGGTCGGGATGTTGTAGGACTTCGAGAATAGGCAAGAAGGTGAGAAGCAAACAAATGAGCATGGAATAACAAAGTTATGTTTGTCTAAAGTAGTCCTTGCATTTCCATAATTTGATTAAACTAATTCGTTTTAACTGGCTGCCTGCTGTAGCAACAATCAGAATTGACAAAAGACTTAACTCCGTTTATTGCTTCGGCAGGCAGCCAGTGTAAACGAATTCGTTTAATCACATTATGGAAATGCAAGCACTCCTTTAAATAAACAGAACTTTGTTATTCCTAGCTCATTTTGGTTGAGGTTTCATATGAAAGGGCAGAAACTGAACTTTCTGGAAATGTGATTTTCCCTTTGAAATTTAGATACCGTCCGCAAAATGACTTTTTGGTTTCCTCTCTTTAAATTTATGTTAATCACTCATGCGTGAAATATGCATCATATGATTTGCATCAAATGAAAGAGGAGGATCGAAGCTTTACAAAAATGTGTCATTTATTAATTTTCATTGTGATTAAGTTATGATAAAACATCGACATTTCTCGGTTTTGTTTTTTCTGGGACGCACTGTATAGTAGTTTCTCGATTTTGCACACGAACCGCAGATTGGGAGTGGAAGTGTCGTGGTCGTGTTTTAAGGCGCTTGAGTGGAAAAGCGAAGGTCGAAGGTTCGAATCCCGACACGACACTAATATCTTTTGGAAAGATATTAACCTGTACTTGCTACCCTCCACCCATGTGTTAAAAGGGTACCCGGTAGGATGCGACCGTCATTGTTGGTAAAACAGTTTTTGAGCGTCAAGTAACGACTCGCTGGAATGCTCCCCAGGGAGTGGAGATTTGTGCACACATTGTGTGCGGGCAAGCACTGAATCAAATGACCGGGTATGTGAAGCGCTTAGAGACATTGTATTAAAGATAAACTTGAGTTCTGGTAAAAAAAGAAAATGAATTCTCACAGAATCTAACGAAACTTACACTGAATGTTCAAGATTACAAATAAATGTCATGTGCCAAACAATTTTGGAAGAAAATGTATACTGGCTGAGTAATGAGCAAAGAGAGATAAGGAAATCAGGGTAGTACTAGCCCCGACACCATGTGTGTTGTCCCATATACATCTTTCTGTGTAAGTGTTTGTTACTTTACCAAGACTCTGTCAAATTTATGATGATTGTAAAGACTCCAGAACCTTGCATTACACACCATTACTTACATGCTATATGATCAACTTTTTTGATCCATTCCACACCTTTTCTTTCACAATGCAATCGCATTACCAGAACTCAAGTTTATCTTAAGCGCTATATAAAAGCTAAATATTATTATTATTGTCCGTCTGAGTTGAGCTTATGAAAACTCCCTAATATCTTCATTTAGTGCACTTAGAGTAAATTAGTACGCAAGATCTTATTTCATTTTTTTCCATCAGCTTTCTAATTTTCATATAATATATTCATTATGAAATTAGAAACATCTTTTTAGAACATCAAAGTTCTAAAGGAAACAGCGGAAATGTTAACCACTTCCGACTCCCATAACCTTCAACTTGACCTCGAGTCGAGGCTCAGCCTTGATCTTATCTCCCGTGTATTGATGTATACTTGCCAAGCAACCAGATGTGATTTACTGGGTAGGAGTTCGAACATCTGGCAGAAATACTTATGAAATTTTACTTTCTTTATAGTATTGATTAGAAATTGCTAACTTCATGACTTCATGATGCTTTATTGAACTGAGCAAACCGAATTCGCGGTCAACCTCCGCTATCAGCAAGCGCGGGGAATATCGGGATTTTGGTCATTAGTGTAGCTGGGCTAGCAGGCAGCTGCAGAAGACTGCACTGTCGTGTATAAAATTGCACAACTACATGTCATTTTTCAGTTCGATGCTTTTAATACCTCTTTTCAGAAATTCAATTCATGTTCTCCATTCATTCAATTACTGTTAGACAGTGTACACACTAAAAAATAATGGTACAAATTTGCACCCTATAGGGTGCAGACCGCTGCTACAATTACGAGGCCGCCATCCATCTCCAGCCTAACCGCTCACGATGGTGGTCTCCTGCGTTCCAAATTACCTCTATAGTTTATTGAAAATATTTCATATTTCTTATGTTATTGTATGCTTCGTACATGTTTATCGAATGATATAATTGTACATGATTTTTTCATTCAATTACTTTTGTAAACATTGTATTCATTGTATTTGTTATTGTTCGAAATTTTGTACTTTGACTTTGAATTTGTATATTTTGGAACGCAGAAATAAAATCAATCAAACAAACAAACAAACAATAGCAGCCATGTATTGCAGACTTGCACCCTATAGGTGGCTGCTATTGTAGCAGCGATCTGCACCCCAAATGTACCCCTATTTCTTAGTGTGTACTATATTCCAGTCGAAAGGTATATCATAGACAAATGTTCATTATGTTGTAGCCTACGTAGTAGATATATTATGTGTTTTTGTTTTATTCGACTCGAGCTCGAGTCGAAAATAAAATATTGTTTGTATACTTCCTGAGAATGTGTAATTAGAAAATGTGGCTTTGATGATCATACACTCAATTTGGATATCATGGTTTATACTTTAGATTCTTTTTAAATGTTTCTAGGGATTCTAGTGATCGGATCCTCAGTGGGCTATAGCGAGTACTGCTTTATTAGTCAAGTACAGAACAAAAGAATATACGCCATGTTGCGACCAAGTGAAACCAAGTTGGCCAAATTCTGCGTATAAATGGATCTAGGACCAACGGAAATGTCCCTCCAAAAATGGCACTTCCAAGCAAACAAAGTACCACCCCGGCAATAAAAGAAATATGTTCCTTCTTTGTCTGATGCTCCCTTAAATAATATTCTCGGCGACAGCAGATCTCATTAATAGTAGAGACATTCGTATGCTTTGTTCCATCATTTCAGTCCCCCCCCCCATTTTATTTTTATACCTGAGCCACATATGGTGAATCCTTGGTCTAGCATGTGTCACAAAAATCATTCATATAGCTCCGTTTAGTCTCATTTGACAACGCCCCCTATCGCCAGAGTCAGCAGCCTAACATGTTAGCCTATGGACTTTTACCCCAACAAAAAATCGTTACAAATTCATTTTTTGTTCAAACGAAAAGCACCCCGACGTACATTATCACTAGCTCTTTCATTGGAACCCTCATGTCTCATTGACCTTTGAAAGTTCACCCACCGTAATTTCATCAAAATGGGTCACAAGCTCGCCATTGCCTATAAACACATGTACAACAAGTCGAACTTTGGACTCAATTTACCACGCGATTGTAAGGTTATAAGTCAAGCACACGAAGGATAAGAAGCATGAATTATCATAGATCAGTTCTGATTTGTTCATTATGTCAATTTCGTCTACCCCCCCCCCCCCCCACCGTAATTTTTCCATTTAGTAGAGGCAAGCATTTTGCCGAGGTAAGCAAAAACATGAATATTCATGAACGGTCAGACAATACATCCTTTTAGTACGTAACGTATAGTGAGCCGTATCGCTCTTGGAAGTGTAAAATGGCCGCCGCGCGTGCGAGCCCACTTCAAGCGTTATCACGGGCGGGAATGGGCGATGATCCGTCCAGGAGGTAGAGGTAAAAAAAATGCTTGGACTGGCCAACATAGAACTCAACGTACCGTACAACTTTGAAGAGCGCCATCTAAAACAAAACATCAGCATAAATTATGTAAGTCTGAGATGGTCTTCCGTGTAGCCTATCAGATTGTTACATTGATGATGATGCGACATGTGAAAATGGAGCTGATGGTGATAAAAATGATGATGATATTGTTGATGATGACGTTGGTGCTGCTGCTGATGATGAAGGTGATGATGATGATGATGATAATGCTGTTTACATCATTATGATCATAATCTTCATAAATTTAATGATTTTTCAACATATTATCGTCATCATCGGCAACAGCAACATCGTCATCATCATCATCATCAACATCATCATCATCACCATCATCATCATCATCATCATCCTCATCATTTTTGCAATGATTTTGTCATCACTATTACCAACACCGTCAACATCATCATTGTGCTAATCATCCGTGCCATTACGATCCTTATCCATTTTATCCCTAACCTTGTCATTTACGTCATCATTATGAAGATTTTTTTTTCACGGTGTCACTGTCATCATCATTAGGGACTTTTCGATTTGCCCGTTCACTAGTGGACTGCGACGTATGCGGTCATTTTTGAAGCAGTGCGCATGCGCATCGACGAGCTCATCGTTCGTAGCAGAATTTTCGAACGCGTTGGCCCTTGTTTTGCCGTCGTTCGCAAACTGTGACGATACATGTTCGTAAGCAATCTTTTGTAGGCACGAAACATCACATTGAAGTCACAAAATGGACCCAATTGACCTAATTCTAGAACCGGAGAGTGGTGGAAGCGTGAATTCTCTTAAATGAACACATTTTCGTGTCTGTAATTGCCCTTAAATCAAAATTGTTGCAGAATAATTCATAAAATGAACACTTTTATTTATGCATCGCCAATTTGTTGCAGCATATTTTTCGAGATCAGTCCCATGCACCGAATTCGGTGTGTTGTATCTTTAGCTTCTCGATCGAATTTCGCGCTCACTAAGCAGAATAATTCATAAAATGAGCACATTTTATTTATGCATCGCTAATCTGTTGCAGCATAATATTTGAGAACAGTCTCATGCACCGAATTTGGAGTTGGAACTTTAGCTTTTCGATCGAATTTTGCGCTCATTAAGCGAGCGTCGTAGTTGTGTAAAATCGAAAGGGTAACGAACAACAGTCAGTGTGCCTCATCAACCCTGCTTAAAAATGACCGCGTACGTCGCAGTCCACTTATGAACGTGCAAATCGAAAAGTCCCTACTATCATCAGCGATGATTCGTCATCGTGCCCATCGTCCATGCCATCACTATCATAATCTATTTCATCCCTGACCTTTCATCTACGTCATCATTATAAAAACAAACCATCTGTCGTGGTACCAATGTTTTCTATCGTTTTCAACATCATCGTCATCATCATTTTCATCATCGTCATAATCTTCATTATCATCAGTATTCGCATCCGTTTACATCAGAACTATAAGTAATCAATAATGCAACATTATCATGATCTTCAAAATCAATATCAACACTGCGAATATTTCTTTTTTTCATTTATTATCTTTTATTCGTTTGATTTTTACAAATGTAATGTCAGACAATAAACAGTCCCTGAGGATTTCAAACAATTACAAAATAATTTTTTCCTGTAATTTGTAGAAGGGCTATTTTCATTGGTTATTGTTTAAAGAATATAATTAATTAAAAATAAAAAAACCGCATCAAACAGCCAAACAAATAATTAAAAAACAGCAAAACACAAACAAACAAACATAAGCATCATCATTCGCTATCATTATAAGAATTAGTAAGAGTTATTACGTCTACATTACATCATCTGTAACAACGAGTTATAAGTTATAACCATGAATAAGTATAACCAAGGAGGTAAGAGGATCTTTGATACTAGAACATCAGCAGCACCTTAACTCTTTATGCGCCACTTAAAAAAAACCCCTGTGCCACATTCTTTTAGGGTCACACATTTCGAGGGAATCTTTATTGACTCTGCTGAATCAAGAGGCTATAACTCTTCACTGGATGATCATGATGAAAAATATTGTGCAGCAAAGTTGTAGACCGGAAAACGTGCTTTTCGATGAACCGTCATTTGTTATATTTTGAATTATCATTTTTATAATAATCATAATTATATAATGTTTAATTTTTCTTATTTACGGCAGTTTTTTATCCCTCTAGAATTTCTTATTTAGCAATGATAAGACATCTTCAAATCGAATCTATTAGAAAGGTGGACTTCTTACCTTTCTTTACATACCTTGCTCAAGTATTCTAACAATTCAGAAGGTTAGTATTTAGGTTGTTGAAGAAAAGAAGTTCAATAGGGAGAGACTTGAAAGTACCCCGCTCAGCCACCCTTGACAATGGGCTAATCTGCCCATTGAAATCCCTATTACCCCAGGTTATTGTCAATGTCCGGTTTAGCGGGGCATGAAAAGGGACGTCGTGGGGATGTTTTTCTTTGTTGTGCCATGATAAGTCAATAAGAAATAAGAGAATGTTATTGATTTTGCCCACTGGTATGAGCATGTAAAAATGGTATAGGCATAATATATTATATGTGATATACATGACATAATCAGCATCTTATTGAAATGTCTCATTATGAATGTTCACCGCATCTGTTCTCTCACCTTCTTTACCCCTCAATAAAATTGATTTCAAGTACATTTATCACAGCCATAGATATACAAAGAAAGAATGAATCAATCTTAAAATATAAACTATATTGCATTGTTTTCCATTTACTTTATTGTGAGAGAGCTTATTATCAGAAATGATTGACGAGTGGAGTATGCAATGAATAAAATATGGAGAACGGACGTGAGAGACATTATGAGAGAGAAATAGTGATATGAAATGAAAGGACTTTACTGTGAATAAAGATTATAAGAGAAAGAGATAAAGATGACGGCAAGACAGGATACATATTGATACGAAAATAACAATAATAATGAGATAGAGATGACGGAAAGAAAGAGAGTAAACACTGATAGCATAAGAATGAATAAAGATAATAAGAGAAAGATATAGAGATGACGGCAAGACATAGGGTACATATAGATAGGAAAATGATAATAATAATAAGATAGAGATGACGGAAAGAAAGAGAGTAAACACTGATAGCATAAGAATGAATAAAGATAATAAGAGAAAGATATAGAGATGACGGCAAGACATAGGGTACATATAGATAGGAAAATGATAATAATAAAAAGATAGAGATGACGGAAAGAAAGAGAGTAAACACTGATAGCACAAGAATGAATAAAGATAATAAGAGAAATATATAGAGATGACGGCAAGACATAGGATACATATTGATAGGAAAATAATAATAATAATAAGATAGAGATGACGGCAAGAAAGAGAGTAAACACTGATAGCATAAGAATGAATAAAGATAATAAGAGAAAGATATACAGATGACGGCAAGACATAGGGTACATATAGATAGGAAAATGATAATAATAATAAGATAGAGATGACGGCAAGAAAGAGAGTAAACACTGATAGCATAAGAATGAATAAAGATAATAAGAGAAAGATATAGAGATGACGGCAAGACATAGGGTACATAATTATAGATAGGAAAATGATAATAATAATAAGATAGAGATGACGGAAAGAAAGAGAGTAAACACTGATAGCATAAGAATGAATAAAGATAATAAGAGAAAGATATAGAGATGACGGCAAGACATAGGGTACATATAGATAGGAAAATGATAATAATAATGAGATAGAGATGACGGCAAGAAAGAGAGTATTACACTCATAGCATAATAATGAATAAAGATAATAAGAAAAAGATATACAGATGACGGCAAGACATAGGGTACATATAGATAGGAAAATGATAATAATAATAAGATAGAGATGACGGAAAGAAAGAGAGTAAACACTGATAGCATAAGAATGAATAAAGATAATAAAAGAAAGATATAAAGATGACGGCAAGACAGGATACATCTTTCTTTCATTAGTTTTATTCATTCTTATTCTATCACTGTCTACTCTCTTTCTTGCTGTCATCTCTAGCTCTTTCATTAATTTTTATTCATTCTTATTCTATCAGTCTACTCTCTTTCTTGCTGTCATCTCTATCTCTTTCTTTCATTATTTTTATTCATTCTTATTCTATCACTGTCTACTCTCTTTCTTGCTGTCATCTCTATCTCCTTCTTTCATTTTTTTATTCATTCTTATTCTATCAGTCTACTCTCTTTCTTGCTGTCATCTCTAGCTCTTTCATTAATTTTTATTCATTCTTATTCTATCAGTCTACTCTCAGGGAACACTTTTATCACTAGAGTCTTCGTCACTGCTCGATTCGTCGGAATCAGAGTCCATGCTCCATGCTTCCATAGTAACAAGATCTCGAGCCTCCTCTACACTAAACACACGTTGACGTTTTCCAGCAGGTGCCATCGTAACATCAGTAAAAAAAATCCAAAGAAAACCGCTAAATACACGGTAATTTCGAATGTAACACTATGAAGAAAAACAGTTTACCGGAAAGTGTGCGATTGTGGCTGCCTTCATAAATCTTTATATGAAGGAGTTTCGTCTAACAATAAAATCCAACTGTTGTTATTCACAAGGCACACCGATGAAAATTAACACTGGAAACAATTTGCTAAAGTCCAACCAACTTCTGTTTTATTCAGCAACTCGTAACTTCACTTTAATATCTTCGGTACAACCTTCAGGTTAATTACTATCTCCGGTAAACCTTCAGATAACAATCTGTAATGATAATAAACAAACCAACAAATAATGAATAAATGTTTCAGCATGTAAGCATATAAAAACCCTATAGCTAAATTAAAGATACTGATTACAACACATTAATATATGACACAAGATTAAAGTTAAACTGGATTAAATATCTATGTGAACACACCCTGCATTGAAACTATGCAGTAAACTATTAAACTGTACACACAAGCAAACGTACATGAGTGTGAACAGGGCCGCATCCAGACGCGGTCCGTCGCTTAAGTTCCTATGCTAAATAACTAACAAAGAATATTTCTTTCCTAAACACTTAGTTTTGCTCTAAATTCAACATGAACTATATATATAATAAACAAGTTATCATCTACATATAGTAGCAGAATATATGCTACTTTGAAACACTAAAATGTACTGTAACTTCTGCTGACAAAGACAAAGAACTCGGCTTTCTACACTATACATTATACACACTCATCTCTTTGTCTACTCCTAAAAGCTAGGTACAACATCTAACATCATCTTTACGAAACTCCTATAAAATTCTACCAAACTCAACTGAGATTATATTAAGATACATCCTAGCATTCTAGTATATATCAAATAACATAATTAGAAATAGATATCGTATTCTTACCGAATTGGGCCTGTAGTTTGTTCCACAAAATAACTAAAAACTTTCTGCTGCAATGTTATGTAACTCGGACCTTACTGCATCACTTCGACATTCAGAATGACTGGAGTTTGCTTCTCCCAGAACATAGGTTGAGAAGAACAAAGAACTTCCTGTCTCTGTGACTTGTATAATCTTAAAGTAAACAAAAGCCTCCAAGATATGCTGGCAGGCATATTAAGACACTGGTAGTCTCATAATAAGACTCTTCAAACTATATAAGAAATGCACATTTCTTCACTACATACTGATGTAGTGACATGGCTCCTTTAAATGTTAGTAACATTTACTAAAATAACTGTTAATATCCAAATCTAAGACTACGCTAAAACATAGATAGACATACTGCACTACTATTACTACCAAGGAACAACATTAACCTCTAACGATCTTTCATGTAACATTCATGAACATTAAGAGAAATCAACTTTACCCATCAATGCTCCAAATACGTACTGCTTGATTGGTAAACAATCACAATTAGTGTAATACACAAAGTTAAACCTACTTGTATAAAGTATACATATTAAACTCCTTCTGTTGATAACCACATGACTACATAATCATTATTATGTGAATGGGTAAAAGTATATATGGAAACACTCCTGACATCAGAAACATATTATACAACGATAAGATAAAGGCTCCTTGAGGGGGAATCCCAACTGTCTTCTGCGTAATAATGACAAAACTTGTTTGCAAATATAAGATAAGACAACAAAAAACGTAAAATTCATGAACATTATCTACAATGCATAAGATAATTTAACTTAACCCATCAATGCTTTAACTACTGCTTGATTGGTAATCAATTAAAATAAGTGTAATACACCTGACATGTAACTAACATGTATACAAAGTAAACTTAATCAACACCTTTCGTTGATAACCACATGGCTAAATATGTGCGAATCAGGAGAAATATTAAATGAAGACACTTCTGACATCAGAAAAATATACAACAATAAGATAAAGGTAGAAATCTAGAAAGAGGGAATGAGTGAGAAAGTGAGAAAGCGATTGAGAAAGAAAGAGAAATAGAAAGAAAAAGACTGATCACAATTAGTTTTACACCTCTGTTATTAACAACAGAACTAATTGTACCTAAGACTCTACCGGCAGTAGTAACACAAGTTTGTGGACATGTCTATCAAGGTAACAAGGTTTCTTCAGACGTTTACCATTACTGTCCAGAGCTCCATCAGCCATGAAGAGCTTTACCTTTCTAACGCGTCTGTCTTGACTAGGAAATCTTCTGCTACCCTTGCTAGAGGCCACTGGACGTCCGCAGTCTCCTTCACGATGACTACATCGCTGATGGCCAGGTCTCGCTGCAGTTGCGTCCACTTCTGACAGGGCTGTAACTGCTCGAGGTACTCTCGGTGCATAATTCTGGATGACATCATCCATGCATGCTCTGTAGTCTCCACCTAACTTTGGGTTCTTCCGCAACCTCCCAGGCAGCTGCTTCCATCTCTTCAAGGGAAGTGGCTTGTTGAAGGAAAGGTTTGGCTTTGCAGACTTCGGAGGCAATAGCATCTCATAGTGGCCCTTGTCACATCTGCGGGTACCACTCTCCAAGATCTCCATGAATACCATCTCCTCCACGGAGTACAGCTCACCATCTGCACTTGAGTCCTTGAAGCCGTCTTTCGGAAACTGGATGCTTTTCTCAGTGTCCATGATCTCCTTGGCCTTACTCTCATAGGCAAACTCTGGCTGCATCTCAATTGCAGATATCCTATTGCAGATCTGAACACCATCCTCCTGCACCGACGTCTGGCAGACATTGCCAACTACTCCCCATCCAAGTGCTGTCTTCATGGCATACGGGTCGTCTTCTCCTCCTGCTATCACCTCTCGAGGGCGGATGGCTCGGGGACAGTTATTTCCAATTAAGAGCGATACCTTAACGCTCCTGTTGTATGGCATCAACTCATGAGCAACTGGCTCAAGATGAGGCCACTCCTTCAAGCCTTCACTCCTTGGGATCTGGGATCTGCTAGCCGGAATAGACTCTCTAGAGAAGCACGGGGGTAGGTCAATCTCATTCTCCCTATTGAAGTCCAGCACCTGTAAACCGCTCACCTTCATGCTCCTGACATTGGCCGTTGCGTGCATGATGGTGAGTCTGAGGGTAGTATCAGTTCCCTGTACTCCTAACTGCTCACACAGTTCGTCCGAAACGAAGCCTACATTACTCTGATCATCCTTGCACCTCACCCAGTCTGGCACAATCATACAGTGCTCCTGTTCATCTTGGTCTTGGGGAGCACAGACATTGGTGTATTTGGATGCGGCTTCCTCGGGTGGATTTATCTGGTTCTCGGTTGGCTGATGCAGACAGGCAAGGGGGCACCCTTCACAAATCTTGCAAACCTTCCTCTCAGTGCAGTCCTTGGCTCCATGACCGTCAGCAACGCCGCTAAATACGGGTATCTCCAACTTTGGAACTTGACTCGCAACAGCAAGTCTCTGCGTTAGCATGTTTTGTTGCACATGGGCCATAGACTCTGCCATCGTTTCAAAACCTGTCTGGTTAGAAGTTCTATCAAGAATAGGTGTTGTTGTGCCAACTGCCAATCCATGGACGGAATCCCCTGGCTGTTCCTTTGGCAATATGACATGTTCGATGACAGCTTCAGAGCCGTCACTCTCTTCCTCTCTTTCTAATCTATTTATTTTGTCAGCCGGCTTCTTTCTCAGCAGACTCAGCTTCAGCTGTATTAGCTTTCGTTTCTCATTCCGGACTCTCCTAGCATGCTCTTGCTCAGCCTTTAGAGCATCAAGCCTGTCCTCCTGTTGTATCTTTCGTTCCTCCATCTGAACTTTTACAGCATCCAGCCTGTCCTGCTGTTGTATCTTTCGTTCCTCCATCTGAACTTTTACAGCATCCAGCCTGTCCTGCTGTTCCATGACAGCTAGTTCTAACCTCGCACTCTCACGTGACATCCGTGAGCTCGCTACACGTGTAGCCTTCATGATGACTGCATCATATTGTCCTGCTTCCACATCGCTCTTGGTGAACTTAACACTAGCCAGACTTCTAGCCTTCGATGTGGGATTCCTCTCTGTCGTCGTTTCACGTCGCAATACAGGCTCTGATAAAGGCATGACTTCAGGCCTTTATAAACCTAGGTCTGCTTACAAGTTCATTAAACGGCTGCAAAAAGTCTTATTGCTGATCGATTGTTATTCGACTTCGAATAACAGCCTTCAATCGTTATTCAAACTTCATTTGTATGTGGAACTTCGCTTGTTATTCGACTTCGAATAACAGACTTCGATTGTTATTGTGGCTGCCTTCATAAATCTTTATATGAAGGAGTTTCGTCTAACAATAAAATCCAACTGTTGTTATTCACAAGGCACACCGATGAAAATTAACACTGGAAACAATTTGCTAAAGTCCAACCAACTTCTGTTTTATTCAGCAACTCGTAACTTCACTTTAATATCTTCGGTACAACCTTCAGGTTAATTACTATCTCCGGTAAACCTTCAGATAACAATCTGTAATGATAATAAACAAACCAACAAATAATGAATAAATGTTTCAGCATGTAAGCATATAAAAACCCTATAGCTAAATTAAAGATACTGATTACAACACATTAATATATGACACAAGATTAAAGTTAAACTGGATTAAATATCTATGTGAACACACCCTGCATTGAAACTATGCAGTAAACTATTAAACTGTACACACAAGCAAACGTACATGAGTGTGAACAGGGCCGCATCCAGACGCGGTCCGTCGCTTAAGTTCCTATGCTAAATAACTAACAAAGAATATTTCTTTCCTAAACACTTAGTTTTGCTCTAAATTCAACATGAACTATATATATAATAAACAAGTTATCATCTACATATAGTAGCAGAATATATGCTACTTTGAAACACTAAAATGTACTGTAACTTCTGCTGACAAAGACAAAGAACTCGGCTTTCTACACTATACATTATACACACTCATCTCTTTGTCTACTCCTAAAAGCTAGGTACAACATCTAACATCATCTTTACGAAACTCCTATAAAATTCTACCAAACTCAACTGAGATTATATTAAGATACATCCTAGCATTCTAGTATATATCAAATAACATAATTAGAAATAGATATCGTATTCTTACCGAATTGGGCCTGTAGTTTGTTCCACAAAATAACTAAAAACTTTCTGCTGCAATGTTATGTAACTCGGACCTTACTGCATCACTTCGACATTCAGAATGACTGGAGTTTGCTTCTCCCAGAACATAGGTTGAGAAGAACAAAGAACTTCCTGTCTCTGTGACTTGTATAATCTTAAAGTAAACAAAAGCCTCCAAGATATGCTGGCAGGCATATTAAGACACTGGTAGTCTCATAATAAGACTCTTCAAACTATATAAGAAATGCACATTTCTTCACTACATACTGATGTAGTGACAGCGATGTATACAATGTAAACAATAGTAAACGCAACGCGTGGCTACACACTGCGAGCGGTATTATGAATGTCTAATTGACTCGTATACATCTGTGCAAAAATGCGAAGTTGGCACGCCTACGTCCGTGCAAATCGGCGAACAAAGCAAACAAAGAGTTAATGATTAGTCCATATTTCTAAATTAAAAGTGACAACAATTTTACTTTGAATTCAACAGTGTTTAAATTAAGCGATTTATCTTTTTCTCACTAAAATAATGACTGATACAAATACAAATTATAGAAAACTACATTTTTACAATAGTTTCTACTATGTTTGTGACAGTCTTCACATTGATGCATGTTTCATGTAATCCTCGTACTCACCTCATATTAAAGCATCAATCGTGTACGTAATTGATTTGAAGTGGGTCAGCTCGCGATTTCCCAAGATAATCACCAACACATTTGTCCCGATTACTTTAGCTTGTTTATACACATACAGAACATGTTATGTTAATATAGTTGTAATACATTTTCTATATATTCACACATACACTCCTTGTTCTGTACTTCATACTACGAAGCACTATACATTGTCCAAAAAAGAATATCAAAGAGAAAACTGAGTTCTGGTAAGAATGAAAACAATTCATGAGGTTTCTCATTTTTGGTATGTCATTATGATAATTACAAAACCTCACAGTTTATATGAGAACGTATGTACAACATATTGCACGTTCCTCAATTGCTTCTAGACAGTATCATTCGCAGCGTCAACACAATAGATGTTTTATTTGATATGAATTAACATTAAACATTATTATATGCATACTTATTTCATTCTTTATAATGTTTAAACATACATGATTGTATAGCTTCATGTTTTTACATGACAGTGCAATTCCACCTAAGCAGCTAGTTATTATCAGTTGGAATACTTATTACTATTTATTTCATTAAACATTACTTCATAGTCATAAACATGTATAAGTGTCCAGTTTCAATTTTACTTCCACTCATAAAAAAGATAACAATAATAAAAGCATATTATTGAACATACAAATTAAGAACAATATATACATGAATATATACATTTACTTATACGTGTACATAAGCTGATAAGTGACAAAATGAAGAAAGAAAAGGGAATAACTAGATTCAGAGTGGAGGAGCTGACAGAGGCCAAAGACCTGTCAAGGGCTAGGTTCTTGTAGTCTTGCTTGATTTAAAATATTATTCTAAAACATTAGTAAAGATATAGGTAATGATTATTATGACGATTCACAGCATGTGAGTAAATACATTTATTCCAGGAAATCAGTCAATAGTACTTTGATGTTCTCTTGACTGAAGACAGGTTTTATATTGACCCTATCAATGTCTACTAAAAATGCCACTTCAGTTGTAACAATCTTGAGCCAACCATACCAACGGCTTCACTTCTCTTGATCATACTATAACATATAATATAATTATATTATATAATGATATTATCTCAAAGGGCTAATTATGAGGTATATACACAATAGCAATAATCAAATCCACGTCCATAAATCTACTAGTATTTGGGTTCAACGTAAGCTTCTATATACAAAGTTTAATTAAAATGAAGAGAAAAGCATGCCATAATTAAATAAGACAGTTTTGATTTAAACAGTGCCATTTCCAACAGAAGAAAACAAGCATACACAGTGCGTCCAAGAAAAAGCAAAACCGAGATTTATCGATTTTTCATCATAACTGAGTCACAATTATAATTAATAAATGACACATATTTGTAAAGCTTAGACCCTCTTCTTTCATTTGATGCAACTGATATGATGCATATTTCACGCATGAGTGATTAAAAATAATTTGAAGAAAGAGAACCAAAAAGTCATTTGGCGAACGGTATCTGACTTCCGAAGAGAAAATCACATTTCTAGAAAGTTCATTTTTTCCCTTTTTATATGACACCTCAATCAGGAAAAATGAGCCAGGAATATCAAAGTCATGTTTGACACAAACATCAGGAAGGTGAAAACGAAACAAAAGTTTTGTTATGATAGGTAACATTTTTATCGCGGTTATTTCCGTAAACCCTACACGCAAAAAACTGAGGTGCTAAATGTTGGGTGCTGAGTGAGATTCTGCACTTGAAGTGCCAAAATCAGCACTTGAAGTGCCAAAATCAGCACTTGACGGGTTAACTTTAACAAGGAAACCGAAACGTGCTGAATATTTGAGTGCTGAAAACGAGTGCTATAATATGCAGCACTTAACATGAGTGCTGACTGCATAACCTGATCTGATTGGTCGGTTAGTATAATAGCTGTTACCTTGTGAATATTTGTTTTTGAATCAAATTCAGCTAAGAGATTCTTACATTCTTCATTCTCCAGGTCAATACCCAAGGCCTCAAAAGTCTGAATAACTTTGCTCCTTAAACTGTCAACAACATCAGTATTCAAAGCTGTTGCAGCAGATAACACTCTGTTTGTCATAGCATGGGTCATGTTGGTGTTTGATAAAAGAGAACCAATGAAAAATGCAGCTGGTCTCACTATGAACATGACAGACAATGAAAGCGGACAAAATATACAGTTCCTCAGGTAGACAAAGGAACATCCCTTGACTGCTATTATGTAAAATGTGTAGAACAGGTGAATATGCATGTGACACCTGTTCTACACATTTTTACATAATAGCAGTGAAGGGATGTTCCTTTGTCTACCTAAGGAACTGTATATTTTGTCCGCTTTCATTGTCTGTCATATTCATAGTGTCTTGTACTGTCATTATGCATTGCTCCATCTTGTTCTTGTAGTAGGCCTATCCTATCATCATCATCATCAAATGCATCATCTGCTGCAGGATTATGCACTTCACCAACAGCAACACCCAAATCAGCATCAACTAGACCCTCCATACCCTGTACAACTTCAGGTTCAGGTTCTTCTTGTGGATGTTGGTTTAATAAATGTTTCCTGTAAGAGTTGAAAGTGGTAAATGACGAAGGACATCCACCTTGACCACATACCAAATGTAGATGGGGCATGTCAAACAACGCATGAGTTAGCACTTGCACAAGGGCTATTCTGCTAGCACCCAAAAGAGAGCAAAACTTGGCACTTTAAGTGCACAACAGTCAGCTCCTTTGGGTGCTAGCAAAGTAGCCCGGGTGCAAGTGCTAACTCAGCACTTCGAGTGCAGTCACTATGCGAGCTCCTAAAAAGTGCTAAAATTGAATCTTTAAGTGCTAAATCAGTCAGCTCCTTTGGGTGCTAGCAAAGTAGCCCGGGTGCAAGTGCTAAATCAGCACTTCGAGTGCAGTCACTATGCGAGCTCCTAAAAAGTGCTAAAATTGAATCTTTAAGTGCTAAATCAGTCAGCTCCTTTGGGTGCTAGCAAAGTAGCCCGGGTGCAAGTGCTAAATCAGCACTTCGAGTGCAGTCACTATGCGAGCTCCTAAAAAGTGCTAAAATTGAATCTTTAAGTGCTAAATTTAGCACTTTTTTTTTTTGAGTGTATGATATCACAAAACACGAAATGTTTATTTCGAGAACTCACGTGATATACAAGCTAAAATATGGTGTTACAGCCTGTTTTACTTGAATTGACTCCATTCAATTACATCGGTAGTCCAGTTTTTCATTGCCATTGATTCGGTCTGATCGACGAAACAGATCATTTCGTGACTCTAAAACTACTCTATTACATAAACCATTCAAACATATTGCATTATCCTAAATGGTTTATAATGATCCCACCTTGGATACGTTTCAAGTTACAAGTGACAATATATTTTTTTTGTCATGCATTTAATTCATTTTATCAGTCTGTACACTAATGTGATGTATGGCATATATACCTGTAATTTATATACACTTTAACTATACGTCATTATGCTTTTTTCTATATAACACATGTGATATATATATATACAGTGCGTCCCAGAAAAAAACGAAACCGAGATTTATCGATGTTTTATTATAACTTTAAATAATCACAATTTTAACTAGACTTTAATTCGTCACTTTGACAAATTAGGTGATACGTATGCTCATGTGTAACATAATGAAGAACGCATTTTTACGATTTCATCTTTCGTTTACTACTCCCATTATGTTCTATCCATGAGTCAAGTTTCAACTGTAGGACAGAGGGAGACAGACCAAGAAAATAAGAGGGAGGCAAGGCAAGAGAGAGAGAGAGAGGGAGAGGGTGAAAGAGAAGAGAGATAGATAGATGCAGAGACAGATTAAAAAAGGAGAGGGGCAGAACATGAGAGGAGAAGGAAAAAAGAGCAAGAGAGAGGAGAGAAAGAGAGATGCAATAGAGAACAATGCCTTCCAGATGACCATGATTAAAAGTGGTATAGCGCCCCCTTCAGGTATTCGATTGAGGATTGTTATATATGATAATTGACATGTTACCTATGATTGAATTTTTGACTATGATAACGTCATGATAATGTTAGATAGTCTCATAAATCTTTTGGAAACTTGTCTCAGCTACAACATACGCAAAAATCAACAAAATCCAAGCAGAAACACCGGCGATATTGCTCAAAAGACAGGAATGTAGAATCCAGATTTGAGAAAAAGTCATCTCCCATAGGGATTAAACGCAAAAACTAATGGATTAAGTGAAAATAGGGTAATAATAAAGTAAATAGGGTTGTTTATTACATTATTTGCAATTCTACGTGTTTTAATAATCAAAGGAGATGTTACAGTGAAAGGTCAAAAAGAAAAAAAAAGTGAAGACAAATATTGTTGGAGACACCCGGACTCGAACCATGGATCTCGAGGTTGGAAGTCAAGTGCGTTACCGATATACCAAAACATTTCCCATAGCGATTACACGTAAACGGGAAAAAGAATTCTCAAATCCTAATTTGCAAGTGAAATATAAGCATAATCCCGGCATCTGATCGAAAAATAAATGGCACACGTGTGATAGCTTATTGTCTCAGCTACAACATATTCGAAGCTCAGTGAAAACGAAGCTAAAACAACGGAGATTTTGCTCGCGAAAGACAGGAGTGTAGAATCCAGTTTTGAGAAAACGTCATGTTCTTTCAGAGAATACACGCAAAATGTGTAAAATTGACATGCCTCCTTAATCGCAAAAAAAAAGCCATGATGCCTTTGGCTAAATGAAAAATTGTGTCAACTGAATTTGTAGGGAATTGTCTCAGCTATAACATATCAACATTTAGAAGAAAAAAAATCAATATTTACAGAGTTACAATCAATTTTCCAAAAATATGCAAACGTCATAATATGCAAATTGAAATTTTGAGTTCGGAGGCCATTATGATGACGTCATGAGTTAATTGAGGGTCAAATGAGACATGAAATCATATTTTCATTTCAAAATTTATCCACATATGAACAAATATTAGGAGTTCCTATCTATTCTGAACAGTTACAATGAATTTTGTATAGGCATGTTTTTGCCCATGTATTGTGGATAAAGATAATGCAGATCCGCGCGTGCTGTCAACTTTTACGGACGCTCATTGCGTTATTAAACGGTGAACAAGTTATCAAAAAGCTTGGAAAAATGAGCCAAATATGATGACACAGAAAATTCGGCGATTCTATGTTGCAAAATGCAAGTACGCGCGAAAACGCGCGCGCATGTGCGTGTCCGCGTTTTTTATTGGAAATCCCTAAAATGGCCTGAAACGTATGCAAAAAAAAATTGGGATGAATTAGAGCATTTGCGCACGCTTATTGACCTGGAATTGACTGGACGGATATTGATCTTATTCATGTTGAATATGATTGAAAAATTACTTTCCGTTATGAAGATATGATCATAAGTTGATTTTCACAAAATGACGCCTGGATGACGTCACGATAATTTTGAGTCTTTGAAAAGTCACGCAGTTCTAAGTGAGACTAACATCTATCATCATTGAAAGATTCATGACAATAGCTTTATTCGAGGAAGAATAATAAATAAATAAATAAATAATAATAAAAATCTTGACGAAATCAATAGGTGATACGTAGACTTCGTTACGTATCACCTAATAAATAAATGACACATGGTTGGAAAGCTTAGATCCTCCTCTTTCATTTGATGCAACTCATATAATGCATTTTTCACGCATGAGTGATTAAAATGAATTTGAAGAGAGGAAACCAAAAAGTCATTCGGCGGACGGTTCCTGAATTTCAAAGAGAAAATCAAATTTCTGGAAAGTTGAGTTTCTGCCCTTTCATATGACATCTTAGTTAGGAAAAATGAGCTAGGAATAACAAAGTTCTGTTTGTTTAAAGTAGTGCTTGCATTTCCATAATTTCATTAAAGGAGCTACACAAAGAAAATTTACTAACAACTGATAATTAGAAAAAATTACATATGGATGGAAAGATTTTCTCTTGAAAAAACACGAATAATTTGCTGAGAAATCATATAGATATTTTCAAGACCCTTCTTAGACCCCCAAGCGCCCCCGAACGTAAGCCAAACACACGAGCGCAGCGAGCTCTGAATAGTAACGTCACACCCTGGACAAACAGCTCGGTACCGGCCGCATACCGGAGTCGCGCGTGTATTAGTCTGCAGCTAGCCAGCCGTGCCCCGTGTGTGACGTCACAAATATTGACGCTCTTCAAAGGACCGCTGAAGGCAGAAAATCTGGATCTCAAAACTAACATTTTTGAGAGTTGATTATTGCGGGCCTGAAACATATTTTGAAGAGGAGAGTTGTTGTATTTGATCAGTAAGGCTTCCCCTTCTCAATGATATGAGTTTTGCATCAATTCAAAACACTTTTGATTCTTCGTGTGTCTACTTTAAACGAATTCGTTTTCACTGGCTGCCTGCCGTAGCAACCAACGGAATTAACAAAAGACTTAACTCCGTTTCGTTGACAATCAGCCATGCATGAAGTCTTTCGTCTACGGCCGATTGTCAACAAAACGGAACTAATCATTTTAATGATAATAATACGAAGACACAGGAATATTGAAGACATGGGTATTGCACATAGTTAGGACAGGTTTCCAGTCATTCATTAATGCATGTCAAGGAGATACAAACGACCAGTTTCGCAACGTATCCAAACAGAATGCACAGGTCCCCGCGAGGCGGCCGAACGCGAGCGATTCCACCCACTTGCCAAGAGCGACCGCACCCCGAATAGACAGAGCGCGAATTGCACACACAAGCCGCAACCAGGCTGGGCAAGCTTTAATGTTTGCCCAACCTAGCAACAACAAATGTGCGCAACCCACACCCCGTCCACCGAAACGCAATCACTCCTAACAGGCGAGCGGAACCACACGAATCCAGGTACCCCACGTAGACCCATGCACCCAACTCGAATACATTACGAAACTGGTCCATCGAAAAGAGGCGTCTCCTTGCACATAATAACAACGGTTACATGTTGGTGATGAATATATGAATATTATTACATGCAATTTGTTTGTTTGTTTACTCTTACGCTTACATGACTACGGACTTAGCAACAATGCACATGTCAACGAGTATGGAAAGTCAGAGTTTAATTGCATTTAAAAGCCCAGCTCTTTAGACATAATAATTTTAAGGTCAAAATTTCAGGTGAACTATATTGATTGACACCAATTTAAGTTAACGTGTGTTGTTAAAGGCTCTAATGGCAAATGGAATGAAAGAATTCAAATAACGGTTTGTCCTGCATTTTGCAGACTGGAGTCGTTTGCCTGATCTCATCCAGCAGAAACATGGATGAAGGGGGTGTTGGGGGTCTTTCATGATATTCTCAACTTTCTTAAGAACACGGACAGAGCATATATCATCTAGACTGACATTTTCACCAACTATTTTACCTGCTTGGTTCAACAACCTTTGAATTTTTGTTTGGTCACACCTCCTTAAACTACAATACCAATAGAGGCAGCCATATAGGATGGTACTCTCAACGACAGCGGTGTAGAAGAGTTTTAGAATGGTCTTGTCGACATGGAAAGATTTGAGTTTTCTCAGGAAGTGCAGTTTTACATGACCTTTTGCCAGAACATTTTTTCTCTGTTCTACCCAATTCAGTTTCTCATCAATTACTACACCCAGATATTTATATTTCGGAACAATTTCAATGACTGAATTTTGGAGGATAACTGGACTTATAGCAACATTTTGCCTTTTCCTATGATCGAATACAATTTCATTTGTTTTCTTTTCATTGAGTATTAGAAAGTTTGAATCGCACCACTGTACAAAATAGTTCAATGTTCTCCTGTATTCTGTTTCGTCATTCTTCGTGATGAGACCAATGGTGACCGTGTCATCGGCGTATTTAAGAATACTTGTATTTACACCATCAGCTTGGCAGTCATTCGTATAGAGTATAAAAAGAATGGCAGACAATACACAACCCTGAGGAGACCCGGTGGCGATTATTTTTTCCGTACCACTAACGCGTCACATCGGCCAATTTTATTCCGCAGAGCGACTTGGTCAAAGACCACTCTCGAAACCGTACGGAACGAACTGTCTTCGCTCTCACTGTACTCTGTCTGTGTGTACGTGAGGAAGGGGTGCACTGTTTAATGTGTACGTGTGTTTTACGTGCTTCTTGATGGTGTCACGTGACACTGTCATGTGACTGTGTAAATGTGGTCGCCCCCTTGATAGCAGGTTATTTGTGGGCAACTCAGAGGTCCAATTTTAGTCATCTATATATCAAATTAAAGCTCATGGTGACAGTGGTAAAATATTTTAGATGAAATCCTATAGTTTTGGTTTCCTTTAGTTTATAGGCCTATTTGGTCTGCCTGACAAGGTTCGTCTACTACTACAGCTGTAATTTGAAAAATAAAAATATGAAGTGAATAGTTTACGTGTTAATCATTACGTCATAGAAGTAGCGAGGGCTTCCATTAAATCAATGTGATTTATTTTAACTTGCATTATTATGTTCTGCTATAATCGTGTTGTAAATAGGCTGTTATACATCAGCGGTGGATCGAGGATTTGAAAATAATAGGGGCACAGTCGGAAAATTTGAGAAGTGTGGGGGGAGGGGGCAGCCGGATTATTAAAATGCGTCCCCCCCCCCCTGGATTCGCCACTGATACATTATACAGTTGTATTTTGTTAACTGGTAAATAAATACTATGATATAATATAGACGTTTGATAGATTAAATGCATATGTTTTTTACTTTCTTTTTAAGTCGGAATCCTGGAGAAAACTCTTAATCAAGTTTATTTTAATTGATTCAAATTATTATATAAAAAGACCTTTTGAAACACAAAGGATGTGCATTATTCGAATAGAGAGGAAAAGCTCTGACATACTCCCACTCAACCTCCTGGCACTAGACTGTCAGTCCAAATCAGCTGTAAAATATTAATGTTTTGTTTGGTCTTGTTTAAACCGATTTTTAAAATATTTATAAATATGATGTTCACTTTATTATCACCATCCATCGATATCAGCAATAATTATCATCATATCTCCACCACCATCATTACATTCATCATTTTCACCACCATCACCACTATTTATTATCATTATCAATCAGTCTCACAAACACTACCACTGCTGTCATCATCACTATGTGGCATAACACAATCATGGTCATCCCCACCCCATTCATTGCCCATCATCTCGAGTGTAAATCAATGCAATAAAGTTCTATGAAGAGAAACAAGTGTACATTAACAGTGGTGTTCTTTGTGCGAACCAAAATGTTGGCTCGCAATCCTAGACAATTGCAACAGATTCAAGCAGAAAATCCACAAAATTCCAATTAGCTTCAATGTTATTCTTCAACACTCTTCTCTCACCGTCAATGATATTTCAAACTTAAGAACGCGATCGATGACACTTTCGTCACCCATTTTATATTTATTACAAACTTCTTTTTCTAATTTAATTATCTAAATTCCTTCAGATTTTGATCATTTCTGTAAAGAAGGTTTTCCTTCCAGAGCTTTAATTAATACACTCCATCAATTGTAAGACTTAATCGTCCATCAGTTTTTTTTCTCTCACTGTGTTTAAAATAAGAGGTGATGCCATGCAAGGAATTTGATGTGTTTTGATTTGATTTGAGTTTCTTCTGCATTCATGTAAGTACAACGTTTTTCGATAACAATAATAACATAAATTACAATAAGTACTTTTCTGACAATGAATCAGAAATAAGCAAATATTGTTACTTTCAAAATAGAAATGATAAACTGTCATAAATACATAATTTCCTAATACATTATACAATTATTTGCGGAAGAAGGACTGTCATCGTAAGCAGATTGCTTGATAATACAACAACCCCAGACAAAACTCATGAAATAGATTCCCACATTTATTAGGCAGAAACGGATAGGTAATTGAAAATACAAATTCTGATGATGATGACGATGATGATAATGATTCGTCTAAAAGAGGAGATGACATTATGATAAAGACTAAATAGTTTACACCGAAATTTTACCTTGAATATTATGATAATAACATCGTTTTAACTTTGGCCTTAAATAAGTAGAGGGAGCAACATGATTTAATAGATTCTGGGAGAGAGTTCCATGGGTCATGACCATGGTGTCTTATGGATCTATGGGCAATAAGTAATGTCAGGTTTACTAGATGAAAAATTTAGGAATTACGGGTAGGGTAAGAGTGAATGATTTTATTCATATATAGTGTATCAGTTTTGAAATGAAAGAGAGAGCATATTATTTAAATACTTACTACATGATCAGTAAACTTCAATGTAGCGTATTTATGTCTAATACTATTAGGGTTTTCAGTTTGTAAAATATTGGACTTGTGTGAGACAAATATGGTGAACCAGTATATAAACGAAGGGCTTTCTTTTGCAATAAATAAATAAATAGAGTTGATTTTAGTTTTGGCGCTGAGGCCCATACTAAATTGCGATATGTTATATACGGTTATTTCAATGAATTATAAAGTATAACAAGCGTATAACATGGGATTAATGTCTTCATTTTATATAGTAAACCGACATTCCCATGTGATGTGACGTATATGTTCATTTCAATTTAGATTTCCATCGGTAATGAAACCCAAATCTAAAATAAATGCATTAAAAAACGCTGGTTAGTATACGAGTAGATGTACAACAAATCAAAAAGTAGCTTCAGACAAAGAAACACTCACCGATGAGTGCAAGTCGTAAAGCTATGTTTTGTTTAAAGATAAATAAGTAAACAAATGTTTTTTGAAATAAAAGTTCACAAATTCTGCATAAATTTAATCTGTCTAATCTTCAAAAGAGATAGAACACACCAATAATAAAATAAACAACACATTTGTATAACAAATTCCTGTCTTAAAGATACTATGTCCCCTTTTTTCAGCCAAAATCAAATTCTGTAGAACTTTGCAGGAATTATGAGTATGTCATGTATGTCCTATCTGTGAAATTTAAACGTTAGTAGTGTTCTAATATTCAAATTATGCAAGGAAACCCGTTTATTTGCTAGACTTCACTGTCAGACACTATTGAGTGACTGACTGGCCTTTTTTCTTCTTTGGTATAATAACATACATAAAATGTGATTCGACAACTAATAGTCGTTGCTGTCCCACTTAAAGACATTTTCAAGCCCCCCTTTTTGTTTAGGGAAGTTCTTATTTAGTATTTACTTTCAAATGCCGTTGGTATTTAAACTTTTCGTTGTTTGGCCTGCAAATGGGACATAGAACCTTATTATCTAATTGCAGTTGCATTTACATGTACATTGAATAACACATTTCCAAATTGAAACTAGAATTAGTTTCACTTTATATTTTGTTGAGTACGTATATTAAAAATAAAGAAAACAAAACTGGATACAGACATATAGCGTCCCAATAAAAAGCTCCCGTTTTGAAAAAAGGGTCTTGTCAAATAAATATCTCAAATTTTTCTGCCAATGCCTATACCTTTTAACTTTGGCTAGAACTATTATTATTATTATTAAGTTATTCGGTAAAACAAAGTGCATACACAAAAATTACATAGAAGATCAAATCATACAGTCTTAAATTTAAATTTATGTAGTAAACATGTGAATTTTGTAATTGATTTGATAATTGTAATTGCTCAAAGGTGAAAGCTCAATATTCTTCATGTCTTTTCTCTCTTCTCTCTCTCTCTCTCTCGTATCTAAGCGCATAGAGACAATTTTGTAATATGCGCTATATAAGAATTGAACATTATTATTATTATTATACAAAACAAAGGATGAAATATCATTTTAAAAACATTATCGTGATTCCCATGAGCATTTACAAGTTGCCGGAAATGATTATGAGCACCACTGATTCCCATATGAAATAATAATATATCACTAACATAATTCACCCTCATGTTTGTTGAAACATAGGCATATACTCTTGATGATGTGTTGAAAGCTCATGTTTATCAAAGTCCCGTTTTTAACGAGATGAAATTAGTGCTTTCGTTTTAATTTTTCAAATTACAGCTAGATCTATAGTAGAGACGAACCTCGTCAAGCAGACCAAATAGACCTAAAGTAAAGGAAACCAAAGCTATAGGTTTTCACCTGCAATATTTTACTAGTGTCACTAAGAGCTTTATAGATCGCTACAATCGGACCTCTGAGTAGTCCACAACAAAGTGAACAAACCTGCAAAGAGTCTGCTGGGGGGAGGGGGGTTAAGGGGGTTCTTGATGTCAGTGATTCAGCTTGTTTCCTTCTAAATGTTTTAAATTTATATAACCTTGTAATCAGTTATTGTAGTACATGCTTTTTTCCTTGTAAATATGTTTTTAAAGTTACACAACCTTGCCATTTCCTTGTAATCATTTTTGTACATTACCATGTTTTTTGTTGTTGTAAATGAACTTCTTGATTTCGGTTGGCGGACTCTAGATCTGGGACCTGCTTGTTTTGGGGGCTCTGCGCGCGTGAGACTGTATCGTATCCATGATCGTATCCTACCATCTTTCATGATTTGAATTGCGCAGATCCTTGAAACACGTTGGTCTCTTTGCCAATCCGCTGGGATTGAGAGGTCCATCCTCCACAGGGGCCCCACTCACAAGCATTGCTTGTTGATGTCTCAATTTGGATCATGTTTGTTCGTCACGATTACTATGCCATGTGTTTTTTAATAAAACTGAACTGAACTGTAAATACACATTTGCAACGTCGTCTGCTATCATGTTTGTTCGTCATGATTACTATGCCATGTGTTTTTTAATAAAACTGAACTGAACTGTAAATAAACATTTGCAACGTCGTCTGCTATCATGTTTGTTCGTCATGATTACTATGCCATGTGTTTTTTAATAAAACTGAACTGAACTGTAAATAAACATTTGCAACGTCGTCTGCTATCATGTTTGTTCGTCATGATTACTATGCCATGTGTTTTTTAATAAAACTGAACTGAACTGTAAATAAACATTTGCAACGTCGTCTGCTATCATGTTTGTTCGTCATGATTACTATGCCATGTTTTTTTAAAATAAAACTGAACTGAACTGTAAATAAACATTTGCAACGTCGTCTGCTATCATGTTTGTTCGTCATGATTACTATGCCATGTGTTTTTTAATAAAACTGAACTGAACTGTAAATGAACATTTGCAACGTCGTCTGCTATCAAGGTAGATGTGGCAACCATATCTACACAGTCAGATGACAGTGTCACATGACATCAACACAAAGCACATAGAACACACACTGTACAGTGCACCCCTTCTTTTCCTCACACACAGACAGCTAGAGTACAGTAGGAGGGATTTTCGAGAGTGGTCTTTGACCAAGTCGCTTTGCGGAATAAAATCGGCCGATGTGACGCGTTAGTGGTACGGACAAAATAATCGCGACCCGGTGCTCGTTGACATCGGTCGCGAGAGAGCACCATTAACCGACACCTGTTGTGTTCTGTTCACGAGGAAATCACCAATCCATTGAACTAGTGTGGGGGTCAACACGAAGATCCCTGAGCTTTTCAATCAGCTTTGCTGCTACGATGGTATTGAATGCTGATGAGAAGTCAACAAATGTAGCGCGAGCGTATGTATCGCGGTTGTCCGTATGAATTGAATATAGCGAGCCAGTGATAACACTGCGTCGTCTACTGATTTATTCTTACGGTATGCAAACTGAAATTTATCATGAGAATTTGCATACAAATTACCTAAGATAAATGAGAGTCATAATACATCACGTTAAGATTGACATTTTAAAATGATTTCATCTAGTTGTGTAGTCGCCTGATAATGGACTGTTATCATTCATGGACGGCATGGTGTAATGGTAAGTTCAAAATATAGAGTCTGTCAGGAGTACAGAAAGCAATCTCCCCTGATCGGAACTCGCAGAGACAATACCAAGTTAGCGCAGGCTTCTTAGTCTTGTGATCAGAGATGAGAGTCTGGACGTATTTCAGCTCGCTGGTGTACTCATCGATACTAACCAACCCACGATCATGCCTGACCCAAGCAATCAGAATTGAATTATTCTGAGTCACAGCAGCGAGTGGGTAAACATCTGATCTCTCTACCTTGTGTTTTACATTGCCATCTTTGTCGATTATAATTACTGTAAAACCATAGTTGATGATCAACAAGTCATGAAAACAAGTGATCTGCTGAGGTTTATACCCATCACATGGTATCTCTTTGATCGCCTTCCCACCTGCTGGTGAGAACACCAGGATCTTCTTGGCTTCCCAGTAGCCGACATAGATCAGATCATTACTGTCTACAGTGAGACTATACTAGTCCCACCTTCATCATAACTCATAGTATCAAACGTTACATCTAGCTTCACACCCTCCTGTGTGTACAGTGTGACACTTTTGTCGTACTTCCGAACAACATGTCGACCATCAGACAGAAATCCTACATCAGTGTTTCCGACACCCTTGAGGACTGTCTTCTGCAGCTTGCCATCAGCAGAGAAGATATCGATTCCTCCTGTGAAGTTTCCCACTGCCATCCTACCATCGGGCGTAGCAGCAATGTCATGTATGCAGTCTTTGTTAGAGAGTTCTACATCACATTCTAACTCACATTTAACGAACCTGACCTCACCAATGTTCAACTGATCACATTGATTATTAGGTGTGAATATTAGTTGCTCTGCACGTTCAGCTACAACCGTAGCAAGCTTAGTCTCTGGATCATCCCTATCTAGTACATTCTTCAGCTCACCAGACAATGTATCACGAATAACAATGATATCACCTTCTAATGGAGCCTTCATGCTATTACCCGCTAACACACTCGCACTCTCAATACTCTTAATCAATCTCTCATCAACATCTTTCAATTCATCCAATCTGTTACACAATCTCACTTTCTGAGCGTCCAACTGCTTGTGAATTGCTGCTTTCCTCTCGCTTAATTCATTGAGTGAATTGTTATACTTCTGGTTGATATCCTCCTTTTTGTCGGCAATGTGATCCGTGACACGCTTCTTCTGAGTCTTAATGCAGTTCATGTGATTCTTGATGGTTGCAGCTTTCCTCTTACCTCGGGCTTGTAGAGATTCAACTTGTGTCTTGGTAAAATCATTGTATTCCTCAGTATTCTGAACTGTGTGACCTTTATTCTCATGACTCAGCAACCTACATCTCAAACAGATGAACTTCTTAAAGGTGATACACACATCAGTACAGAGGTGTTTTAGTTTATCTGCTTTGTGTTCTTGGCAGTAAACATGTTTTTCGAGGACCACCCTTCCCTCTCTGACATCTTCTACTCTCACAACTCTATGCTTGCCATGAGGCGGCCATTTGTTGTGATTCTCAAGGCATGTGTTACACATATTCTTACCACAGTCACAACAGAAATGTACAGCTCTCGAGTTTGAGTCGCAAGTTTCACAGACTTGCTGACTATTTCTCACGTCATCAATGAGAGACTTAAGAGGCACATTTGTATTTAGATTCAAGACATTGCCAGCCTCGACATATGTCTCGCTTCGACAGATGGGACATGCTAGAGAATCTTTTGAAGAGCTTTTAAGAATACCATTAAGGCAATTCTTACAGAAAGTATGTGTACATGATAACTGCTTCGGTTCACTAAGCAGTTCGAAACAAACAGGGCACTGCAAATTGCGTGAAACTTTGCGTTCAAATTCCGACATTGCGATTCTCCTATCTCAATATGCAATAATATGATACATAATGCAAACAGCAATTTTACTTAGATAAATTTAACCCATTGATTACCAGTTCCAGTAGGCTATGTTTGTTTTTTAAAGTTTGACTAAACTTCTTCAGTCATCAAAAACTACCTTTAATCATGTTAATGATCAGATAAACCTGTTAAAAAATATCGGGATCGGACGGGATTATCTTGTAAATGTTTGGAGTTACAGTCTTATCAACAGTCGCTCTTAAACAGTTAAATATGTAATGACAAAGTATTTTTTCTTCTTATAGTTAATGCTATAATTAACTTAAGTAACATAGTTTAAATAGAAAAGCGGGTGAGTTTACAGTCGGAAATATTCTCCTTCCAGCCGTCAACCCGTATAACCTCTCTGCTGCAGATCAAGAACAAGTCAGAAGGCAGTCTGAAGAGGACTGAAGATTGTCTCGTTTTTTATAATCCGTACTCCTTACACAATAAGGTCACTGGCCCTGTCCAAAAAACAAAACAATTGATAATGTTATAGGTTTTCTTGGCTTATTTCGTTGCTTGTTGCAATCCATTTGATAACAAATTCATTCAAAAGAGCGCAAGCAACATCTACGGCAGAGACTTCATGTGATTCAAAATTGCCCTTTAGTCATTCAGTTTAGAGTATCGGTCGCGGGATTTTGTACTTTTATCATTCGTGGTAAGATTCATTCAAACTCGTCGGCAATTGCCAAAAGATGAACTCAGACATTCCAATTTACGATACGACAATTAATTTCGTTAAATGTTTATTCGTATTAATATTGATGTTTTTCATGCAGGCGCCTACCTATTTCCTTTTTTAATTCCTTAAAAGTGTAATAAGTTTGATGTATTTCATCCATTGTCAATATCGGACGCGTTTTTAACATGGTAGGCTAAATGAAGACCTCGTAAACATATATGTTATGTTACCCTATTTTCTTTACTTCTCAAAGCTACTTTAGATCAGATACCCCAACCCCGGCAACAAAACAATAAAAACGAACTTAACTTGTTTGTTTTTCTTGGGAAGATGGGTTGCTCATTGTGTGCTCATTGAGGACGTTATTCGAGGGTGAAAATGTATTCGATTAATTTACGGGGTGCATGACAAAGGCGTTAAGCCACTGTGTACGTATAAGTTTTCCTGGCAAATTTCGCAACTTGCCAATCCATTTCAAGTTTTATGCATTCAATTTAGCACAATTTAACCCTGCCCATAATTGACAATTTATTCATCAATCCTCATAGCCATTCTAATTTTGGAAATTTGTCTCTCACCACTTTTACCAAAATAAATCAACCGATATACTAACTACATACAATTGTGACCTTAAACTGCAGTGTGGAGCATAATAATTATGACGCACTTACACAACTGAAAGCAAAAGGCACTATATACCAAATATTCTTTAGGTTGGATTGGATTGGATTTTAAACGAAATAAGTCCATGTTTGATATTTTCTATTTCGACTAAAGCATATATATATATATATATGTATATATAATTTTCATATTTCATATTACTGGGGCTATTCGATGGAAAAAAAACAGTGCTATGGTTCAGTATTAAAGTCTCGTACCCAGAAGGTTCCAGGTCCAGCCCGACGCGCTTGTCCTTTCGAATTAGGCACCGTGTTTTACGGTCTTTCAGATTGGCCATGATTCTTTTTAATAAAGCAAAGCAGTAAAATAGAAATAGAATAAAATACATAGCTGGTTTCCAGCGTTCATTCCTGTCATAATGTACATTTCAAAGTTTGAATTACGGGTTCACTTTGGAAAAAAAGAGGTGCTCTTTGTTTGAAAGAGCTAGAAATTTCACGAAAAGAGATTTATTTTAGGGGTATTTTCGAATTCGATTTGTTTCTTTTATCAAGAGAATGAGATGGGCGTGGCCAGTGGGCGTCCTACAACGGGGCTTGCTAGAGTCATCTATACACAGAGTTTTGCCAACTTTGTTTCACTGGGTCACAACATGGCGTATATTCTTTTGTTTTGTGCTTGTCCAACAAAGCAGTAGTCGCCATCTTGTGTCAAACTCGAACCGGGTCGACCAAACTATGTGTATAGATTACTCTGGGGCTCGCCAGAGCAATTGATTATTAGAGTTTCAATCAAGTTGATATTTTGTCTGATCTAAGCTTAAGTAGAGCGATCGGCTTGATATATTTTGGTGGTTTACGTACGGAACAAAAAAGCATAGATATCATCGTAACGTACAACTTTGAAGAGCGCCAACTTAAACAAAATGTCGACATAAGTCTGAGTCTAAGATGGTCTGCCTTGTAACCTATCGAATTTTGACATTGATGATGATGTGAAATGTGAAAATGACGCTGATGATGATGTGAAATGTAAAAATGATGCTGATGGTGATACAAATGATGATGATGCTGCTGCTGATGATGATGAAGGTTATGATGATGATGATGATGTTGACATCTTCATAAATTCAATGTGTATTTACAATATATTATCATCATCATCATCATCATCCTCATCATTATTGCAATCATTTTTTCATCACTACTACCAACACTGTCAACATCATCATCATGTCCATCGTCTATGCCATCACTATCATCCTCTATTTAATCCCGACCTCGTCATCTATGTCATCACTATAAAAATAAAAAATAAAATGATCCATATCATTATCACCCTGCCAATCGTTCGTGTCGGCAATATCAATGCAATTATTATATTAAATAAAACGTTGCAATAGTACCACTGTCGTCATCTCTATCAATGTTTCTCTCTTTATCACTCATGGTAATGGCCACACTAATCTTGTTGATGTTTAAAGTGAACTCAAAATTGACTATGAAAACTGTCGCTGCTTGGAATTAAGCGCAATACAAGTAAATAGTAAAGTAATTAATATAAAGGTTGGGGCATGATAATTTGCCCCTAAGAGTAAGAGTCAACTTTAGGGGAGAAAATATCACAGCTTTGATGCTAACATAGTTAGTATCTGGCAATGTATCAACCGAGCTCGAAGAAATCTGACGAAAATCTTTCAGTCGGGGTCATTACAAATCGTATAAGCGGGACTTAATACAAAAAAAAATTGCCCATTAATGAATATATGACCGGCTATTATATACACATGCGATGGTGTTGGTAATGGTATCATAATGTTCACTTAAAATATGCTATTCTGTTTCCAGAGTTTTCTGTTGAATAATAACATCGACAAAGTTATGGATGTTAGCATCAGAGCCATACCGTTTAACTTAGGTGGGTTTACAACGGTGAAAGACATATTCTGGTTCTTCGCATCGGCGGCGGTGTACTCTGTCTTCGTGTAATCCATCACAGAAGATGAATGTGGATAATAGATAATAGTATGCCGTTCTTGTATATCACGTATGATATAACGTCTCTATGTGCTTCCAAAAGACTTTGGATTTATTGCCACAGCTATAGCTCCGGCAACCGTAACGCCCAGTTACCCACGTACAACACCCTGTTCGAGTGCGGCAAAAATGTGGCAAAAGGGATTCCAACGCTGTCGTTCACAGTCCTATAAAATACCTCTTCCTCTGTGAATACGTTGAGGCACTTTGTATTCCAAGTTGCAAGAAAATGCCAGTGATGTCACCATCAATTTCTATTCACAATCATTTCTTTTGCGACAATTCGATGAGCAGAAAAATAAAGTCGTATATATACTGGCAGCCAGATATATTACATTTAACTCCTTGATAATGGAAATAAAATCTACCCAAAATGTAGACCATGATATTTGTCCACTCACTTTGTTGACTTTATATTGGGCGTTGCAAGAAAGTTGCAATTAATTGCAAATCACATAAATCAAGCGTAAGTCTTGCGATTAATTGCAAAATTGCAACTGATCGCAACTCAACTTTCTTGCAACGACTCATTAGTAAGAGAGAGATAGAGAGAGAGAGAGAGAGAGAGAAAGAGAGAGAGAGAGAGAGAAAGAAAAAAAAAAGAGAGAGAGAGAGAGAGACAGGGGGGGGGAATCAAAGCTAGATCTAGTTAGTTGCTCTATATAAGCAATTGCTACTGCGAAACGCTTTCAATTCGTGTTTATAATGTATGAGACAATGTACTACATGTATGTTTATACTGTAAGAACAGTTGTGTTCCTATTCATCATTTTGTATAATTATGAAGATCTGAATAAAGGCAAAAAAGCTTTTTAAAAAAAAATTAAAAAAAATTGTATGATGTTAGATGGTTTTTCATTGTGGGTATATCCCCACTTTGGACCATTTCCCCACATCTTGGGTGTGGAATGGACAAATGTCCCAACAAAGAAGGATTTACATACGCACACACACACGCAAGCACACACACGCACGCGCGCGCACACACACACACACACGCACACATACGCACACACATATTCAGCAAAAACACTGATGAGTAGGTCCTTAGTGGTCAAAAAGCCTTCGAGAATAAAAATTGCTAAGATGCAAAGACAAATTATTCTGTCTTTTAAGTAGGTACGTTTTAGATAACCTTCTAAACCTAAAAAAGAGTTTTACTGTTTTGTTCATATCAGGCAAACTGTTTCATTCTTTAATGCAGGAGATGTGGACAGAGGGCAGAGTGACATTTGTTCTTGCAAAAGGCTGATGAATAAGACATCTTTGACGTGTGTTATAACTACGAATTTGCGAGTTTTGACGGAACTACAAGCACTGCTTTTTAGTGGATCCCCCCATTTCCTCAGAAATTAAGAATTTCTTGTAATAATTTTATTTTGTTCAAAGTGTATTTGTATAGTAACCAGAAAAAAATGAATTATGTATGACAAAAATGTAATATCTTTTGTTTATCTTTCTGTTGAAAATGAAATAAATATGAATTGAATTAAATGAAGGGGAGGGGGATTTTATGGGGCGTTTGCGAAAGCAAGTAATCGAGATGGACGAGGAAAGAGGGCGTCTTATAACAGTACCTGCGAGAGCCATCAATATACAGAGTTTGGCCAACTTGGGTTCACTGGGTGACAACATGGCGTATATTCTTTTGTTATGTGCTTGCCCAACATAGCAGTAGTCGCCATTATGTGTCCAACTTGAACCGGGTTGGCCAAACTATGTGTATAGATGGCATTGGGGCCTGCCAGAGCCATTGTTTAGGGGAGTTTGACCAACACGGTTCGAGTTGGACACAATACTTTTTTCTTCTCTTTACCTCTTCACAGGGACTTTACTTTTCCATTTCAAAATACATAAAGATTATCTTCAAAACAAGTAAAATGAAAATATATACAAGATCAATATAATTTCTTAAAATGGGCACAGTATTGAATATACTGCATTGTTGGGCAAGTACAGATCAAAAGAATTTACGCCGTGTTACCAACTAAAACCACTTTAGCCGCACCCTTCCAAGCATGACAAAATGACTCCCCCGCCAGTAGAGAAAGTTTCCCTTAGATAACATTCTTGAGAAGAAAAAAAAAAAATGCTCTCATTAAAAGGATCCGGTAACTTTGTCTGAGATTCTTAACAAAATCCTGGATTTAGCTCATGCTGCAATGATAAATATAAACCTTTAGGTCAGTGAGCAACCCCGTGACTTTTACAAGCCGATCGCCTTTCTGATTATCAAGATATTTTTGATTGGAAATCAAAACCAAATTTTGCGTTTTCCTAACTGTTTTCATAACACTGCAGTCTATTGGGGAAAACTAGTATGATAAAAACCGGTCACTCAAAGATATTTACTTTTTTGAGGTATTTCCTAATCAGTTGGAAGCGCAATTTTTATAGGGCTTAAATATTTCACCATACCACAGACACTGAACACGTAGGGGCGTGCATCTCAGATTTATTATTGTTAAACGATGCCTCTAATACACTACATTACCTGAGCAAGTCCAAAAGGATGTCTCGTACCAGGTAGATGTTCAGGATTATGTAACAATGAAATCATAAACAGGAAAATGAGTCGATATTCATAGCAGTGTCAATTAAGTTGATATTTTGTGTAATTTAAGCTAAAGAAGAGTAATTGGCTCAATAGATTTTTGGTGGGTTACGTACGGGACTAAATCATACCTAGGACTATATCATAGATCTTTAATAGCGTTCCGTACAACTTTGAAGAGCGCCATCTAAAACAAATTGTCGAAATAACTTCTAAATAAGTCTGAGATTGTCTGCGATGTAACATATCAAATTGTGGCACTCATGATGATGTGAATTTGATGCTGATGGTGGTAATAATGATGATGATATTGTTGTTGATGATGATGGTGATGATTATCATAATATTCATAAATTTAATGATTATTTACAACATGTTATATCATCAGCAGCAGCAACATCATCATCATCATCACCATTGCAATCATTCTTCATTACTACTACCGATATCGTTATCCTCATCATCATGTTCATCGTCAATGCCATCACTGTCATCATCATCATTATCAATATCATCATCATGTCCATCGTCAATGCCATCACTGTCATCATCATCATTATCATCATCATCATCATCATGCCCATCGTCAATGCCATCACTGTCATCATCATTATCATCATCATCATCATCATCATGTCCATCGTCAATGCCATCACTGTCATCATCAATATCATCATCATCATCCTCATCATCATCATGTTCATCGTCAATGCCATCACTGTCATCATCAATATCATCACCATCATCATCATGCCCATCGTCAATGCCATCACTGTCATCATCATTGTCATCATCATCATCATCATCATACCCATCGTCAATGCCATCACTGTCATCATCATTATCATCATCATCATCACCATGCCCATCGTCAATGCCATCACTGTCATCATCATTATCATCATCATCATCATCATCATATGTCCATCGTCAATGCCATTACTGTCATCATCATTATCATCATCATCATCATCATGCCCATCGTCAATGCCATTACTGTCATCATCATTATCATCATCATCATCATCATGCCCATCGTTCATGCCATCACTGTCATCATCATTATCATCATCATCATCATCATGTCCATCGTCAATGCCATCACTGTCATCATCATTATCATCATCATCATCATCATGTCCATCGTCAATGCCATCACTGTCATCATCATTATCATCATCATCATCATCATCATATGTCCATCGTCAATGCCATTACTGTCATCATCATTATCATCATCATCATCATCATGCCCATCGTCAATGCCATCACTGTCATCATCATTATCATCATCATCATGTCCATCGTCAATGCCATTACTGTCATCATCGATATCATCATCATCATCATCATGTCCATCGTCAATGCCATTACTGTCATCATCAATATCATCACCATCATCATCATGCCCATCGTCAATGACATCACTGTCATCATCATTATCATCATCATTATCATCATGCCCATCGTCAATGCCATCACTGTCATCATCATCATCATCATCATCATCATGTCCATCGTCAATGCAATCACTGTCATCATCATTATCATCATCATCATCATCATGTACATCGTCAATGCCATCACTGTCATCATCATTATCATCATCATCATCATCATCATGTCCATCATCCATGCCATCACTGTCAACATCATTATCATCATCATCATCATCATCATGTCCATCGTCAATGCCATCACTGTCATCATCATCATCATCATCATCATATCCATCGTCCATGCCATCACTGTCATTATCATTATCATCATCATCATCATCATGTCCATCGTCCATGCCATCACTGTCATTATCATTATCATCATCATCATCATCATCATATCCATCGTCCATGCCATCACTGTCATCATCATTATCATCATCATCATCATCATCATGTCCATCGTCCATGCCATCACTGTCATCATCATCTTCATCATCATCATCATCATGCCCATCGTTCATGTGTATACTATCATCATCTATTTTATCACCAATATCATCATCCACGTTATTATAATATGTTTTTAAAAAGTCATGGTACCAATACCACCACCGTCATATCGAGCAACATGTGAGGGCTCACATGCCTCCGGGTAATAGTGTTGAATTTCACTTTTGTGAGCCCTGGCTCCCTCCCTTTCCTCTTGTATTGTTTATGTATTGCACGATCTGTCAAAATGTAATTTTATTGTGCTTTTATGATTGACCTAATAAATAATAATAATAGTCATCATCTTCATCATCATCTTCATTCGACTCTGTTTACATCAGGACTAGAGGCAATCAATTATACTACACCACTATCATCATCGGCACCATCAACATCACCACTGCCTTAATATATACTGGATTGTAACCACGAATGAGTATTACCAAGGAGGTAGGAAAAGTCTTTGTAATGCATCATCATCATCAGCAGCAGCATCACGATAACAGATCCATATTCTTACATTAAGAGTGACAACATTCTTGCTTTGAATTCAACACTGTTTAAATATTACATTAATTTGTTTCCTCAAAATATAGACTTATACAAACACACATTAAAAATAAGATAAATATCTATGTATATATATTTTTTTATTATCATCTATTTTATCCTACAATGTTTTATGATACCCTCTTAAACATATCAAGCGTATACGAAACTTAATGTAATGGGTCAGCTTGCAATTTCCAAAGATAATCACCGATAAGTTTGTCCCGATTACGTTTACTTGCTCATACACATACAGAACATTTTAGATTACAGTTGTATTAAATTTGTTCATACATTTGAATATACATTCCTTTTTCTGTTTTTCATATTACGAAACAAAATACATTGTCCAAAAAAGAATGTCAAAGAGAAACTGGTAAAATATAAAATTGGTGGAGCTTCCTCATGGGATAACCACAGTATAGTCTCCTAACAATTGACGTTTAGATTTTATACTTTCTCAACAATATACATATAATTTCTCAAAGAGCTTGATTTACAGAATGATATGATTATACAGGGAAGGTACCCTACTCAAATAGATGTACAAGTATCCAACACAAATTCGAAAAATAAGTATTTTCCATTTCACCATGTGATTAAGGCGTACTATGACAAAAGATGGAGTAACATATTTACAAGGTCATCGCGTGATGGTCTCCACATATACAGCTACATGATTCTATAGCTTCATCTTGCTGGTACCAATAAGGCAGCTAGTTTTTATCAGTTGGAATACTAGTTTTGTTAATTAACCATTCCTTCAAAGCCATATGTATATTCAAGTTTCAAGTTTCAATTTTACTTCCACTCATAAAAAAAGATAACTGGAATAAAAGCATATACTTAAACAAAACTGATTATGAACATATAGAAATGAATATATACATTTACTTATACTTGTACATAATATGATAAGTGAGAAAATGATAGAAAACTACATTCTCAATGCGGGAGCAGACAGAGGCCGAAGACCTGTTAAGGGCTAGATTGTTGCAGCCTTGCTTGCTTTGAAATATAATTTTATGACATTAGTAATTGAAAAAAAGAAAGAAAGAAAAATATAATTAATAGTACGACGATTCGTATTATGTGAGTAAATATTTCAGGAGTTCAATAAATAGTTCATTGAAGACAGGTTTGATTGTGAACCTAATGTGTAATTAGAAATATTTACAAGTATGACAATTCACAATATGGGTACATACATTTATTTCAAGAATTCAATAAACAGTACTTTGATTTTTGCTTGAATTAAGACTTATTTAACACTGACCCTATCAAGGTATACTACAAATGCCTCTTCAAGTGTTACAATCTTGAGCCAACCATGCTAACGGCTTCATTTCTCATTATTATACTTTAACATATTCTCTAATGATATCATGTCACATGTATTATCACGAGATGTATTTACAATAACAGCAATCAAATCCTGGTCTATAAATCTACTTGTATTTGGGTTCAACGTTAGCTTCTACAAAGTAAAAGTAAAATGAAGATGTAGAAGTATGCAACGGGGAGAATAAATATTTTTGCTTTAAACATTGTCATTTCTAACAGAAGACTAAAAGCATACAAACTCTACAAGGTGCAGATTACACTCTGCCATGCTTTTTAGGATATTTACAATACATATATTATGTAAATGTAAACGTACATTCTCTCTGAATGCATGTTGTCGTAAGAGAAAGTGACAAGAGAGATTATCATTAAATTACAAGAAAACGGAATGCATGGTAATTTCAAAGAAGGGAGGAATACCATGCTCTCTTAAGATCAACAACAATCAAATAAAGCAAGCCACCTCTGTTAATTACATCGGGACTACAATTACGGATGATGCAAGAGGCGAGCAAGAAATCAAGAGAAGGATTGCACTTGCAAAAATCAACTGTCTCCAAATTAGAAAACGTCTTAAAGAATATGAAGCTGAAGATGAAAACGAGACTCTGCGTACCTAATTGCTACGTGTATCCAGTTTGAATGTATGGATGTGAAGCTTGGACCCTGACATCAGACCTAAGAAAGAGACTGGAAAGTTGTGAAGTTTGGTTCCAGAGAAGGATGCTAAGAATTCCATGGACAGAATGAGTTTCTAATAATGAGGTATTTGCCATGGCAGGAACAAGACGAAAGCTTCTGAATAATATAAGAGGTCGACATCTGAGCTTCTTGGGCCATGTTATACGGAATAATGGTTTGGAAAATCTTTCACTGACTTAAGGCCCGGTCACACAGAGAGGACGCATGGGGAACGCACGGCCAGCGCGTGGGAAATTTGCAATTTTGGCCAGTGCGTTGTCGTGCGCCCAACTTTTGTCGAAGCTACAGCGAGCTGACACCAAATGCATAGCGTGTTGCTAGCAGTGCGCATACAGACCGTACACAGAGCGCACATGATAACAACTTCCACGAATGCACAGCGTGTTGCTAGCGCGCTAGACGAATGGTCCACGCATGCACCGCGTTCTACGACGCACGACCCGCGCATTGGAAATCGGAAAAAGCCGTGTGCCTAACTTTTGTCATGATTTTGGAAAAGCTAGCGAGCTGACATAAAATGCACAGCGTGTAGCTAGCGCGCTGTGCGTATACAGGGCGTGTGCTCCGCGTATGTCTGGCGCTGGTCTAGCGCGCTCAACGCATGTCTGGCGTGCCTTTGGCGTGTACATTCATGCGTCGAGCTCCGCTCACACTTTTGAGCATGCTCAAAAAAACCCGACGCACACAGCGAATGACGACGAATGCATAGCGCTGGTCCAGCGTTGGTCCAGCGCGCTCGACGAACGAGTAACGAATGATGACGCACGCCTAGCGAACGAAAACGCACTGGCCCAAATTGCACATTTCTAATGCGCTGGCCGTGCGTCTCCCATGCGTCCCCTCCGTGTGACCGGGCCTTAAGAATCGAGGGGAGGTGGAGTAGGGATAGAAGGAGGATTCTGTGGATGGGTAGCTTAAGCGTTGGTCACATCCCACCGTGCGTGTTTTTAGTCCGTACGGTTTTTGGGGAGGCCACGACCGCCACGTTTTTCTGAAAACGTAGGGAGGGAGTGGCAAAGGCAGGGAGGGAGTACCGGCAAAGCACGTCACACGCACGGTGTAAGTACGTGGCCCGTACGCCACGCCTGGCCTAGAGCGGTTGCGTGCATCGTACGTTGCGCACGTGGTAAGTGCGTTGTACGTGCTTACAACGTGCTTACTACGTGCTTACAACGTACGGTCTCCGTGCGGTTACCACGTTATCTTACGGAGGCCGTACTTACACGTGCTGCTCACGTACGGTGTCCTTACTCACTCGCACGTTGTAAGTGCGTGCACGTACGAAGAACTTGGTGAGTCGGGGTATGTCGAAGTATATAGGACGACATTCCCATTTTCTCTAGAAGTCCCAGCTGCTGCTGCCTCCTCATGATGCCGCCCATTCCACCGCAGAGACTCCGGGTTCTGATGCTGCAAGAACACCTTCAAGTGGCAGCGCATGAGCACGACGTGGTATTACTTGCCTTGATACGGGAGAGAGAGAGGCAACAGAGATGCCGACGCAGGAGATGGTGGGTTCGCCCATCGATCGAGAGGAGGAGGCTTTTCGGGCAGTACGAAACGTTGTTCCAAGAGCTAGAGCGTGAATCGCGGGGGGACTATGTCGGATACATCCGAATGGACCCCAATCTCTTCGCCGAGCTCCTGCTCCGAGTGACCCCTCGAATCACCAAGTGCCCAAGGTGTGTGTCTTCATTTCTGCCATAACAAATTATTGGTTTTGCTTTGTATTTGCTTTAAAATTTACGACTTCCGGGTGGCACACAACAGCATATCCACGTTCGTGCCGGAGGTCTGCACCGCCATCTACAAGGAACATAAGGAGGAGATGTTCAACATGCCCTCCACACAGGACGAGTGGAAAGCCGTCGCCAGCCAGTTTGGAACGCGATGGAACTTTCACCACTGTTATGGGGCGATCGATGGGAAACATATCGCCATCAAGAAGCCCAATAAAAGTGGATCGCTCTATTACATTATTATAAGCGCTTCTGTTCTGTGGTGCTCCTGGTCATCGTGGATGCTAACTATTCCTTCTTGTGGTGCAAGGTGGGGGCAAACGGCTCTTCCTCAGACGCACGCGTGTTAAACGAGTCCACCCTCCGGGGGGCACTGGAGGACAACACCATTGGATTCCCAGCACCGGATCCACTTCCAGGCGACGACCGGAACTTTCCCTACTTCATCGTAGGCGATGATGCTTTTCCCCTGCAAAAGTGGCTCTTGAAGCCATACAGTCGCCGTGCCATGACCCACAAAGAGAGCGTGATGAACTATCGGACCTCTCGGGCCCGTCGGGTTGTGGAGAACGGCTTCGGGATATTGGCTCACCGGTGGCGGTGCCTACTCACCACCCTGCTGTTGGAGCCTGACAGGGTGATTCGCGTTGTGTTGGGCTGCCTCACCCTTCACAATTGGCTGCGAAAGCGCCGGCCCGGACTACAGGACCTTAATTTGGACCACGAGGATGAGGATGGCAACGTGGTCCCCGGGGCCTGGAGGGAGGATGTGCAGATGACCGAACCCAACCAGATGGTCGGCCAACGGGCCTCAAGGGAAGGGAAAACCCTGGGAAACTTTTCGAAGAAGACCAGATTGACCGAGAAGAACTCAACCAGGCACTGCCCTGTTTCGCCGAGTACGAGCAGTTGGCCTTTTCCTTTGTCACACCCTTTTCATGTGACCCCTTCTCCGATCCACCAGCAGCACCCTCCTCATGATCAGACGCTTTGGCGTCACCATCTGACTCTTTTTCGCTCCTCCTCTCCTCTTCCTCTCTGGCCCTCTCATCTTCCGCGGCCCGTTTCTGTTGGGCCTCTCTGGCCTTCTTATCCGCTGCCTTTTGAGCTGCAGATGCAGCTGACCCCTTATTCTGTGTCTTCTTCGGCGCCATCTTGGAGACGAAATGTTGGCACTCTTCCGTCGGCTCGGCTGTTGTATACTGCATAAATCAGTGCGCACAACGTGCGTTGTAAGTGCGGAGCACGTGCTTACTCGGTACGGTCCACGTGAGTTCTGCGTGCTCATTAGAAAGTTAAACTGGGGAAGTGGCGAGTAAGCACGGACCACGCGCTTATCACGTGCGCAGCACGCACGTGCTAAGTGCGCCTTCCGTAGAGCAAGTGATCGTGGGAAACAAATTTAAAAACGCACGGAGTCAGTGCGTTGTGCGCTCGTTGGCAGTACCGGGCACGCACGTCACGCGCACTGGGGGTGAATCGGTAGCCCGAACGCAGCGAAAGTTCCTCGTGCACTAAAAGTGCTACGGTGTGTCTGCGTGCTCCCAAATCCGTACGGAGGCGGTACTCACCACGTACCGATACACAAATTTTGCCCACGTTTTTGCACGTAGACAGCACGCCCTTGCAAGTACGGCGGGATGTGACCACCGCATAAGGAGTGGGATTTCTGAATGTGGAATTGTTCTCGGGGAGAATGAATTATTTCATAGAATATTGAAAAGAGAATTGTGGTACTCCATGGTCGCCAACGTGAGAGCTCGGACAGCATGGTGACATGTCTTTAAATCAACGAATCTACGAATCCTCCATAAATTGCGAAGATGACAATTACAATTACGGACTTCGTGGTTTACATGACAGGTCAATTTGAACATAGTATCAATGCATACACCAAGATCTGTAAATTTAGGGGAGAGAGGAATGAATTGACCATTTCATTTAAGCCGTACGTCTGATATGTATTGCAGATGGCGAGCATAAGAACAAAAGGCCATGAATCCAGTTTTTGTTATTATTCAATTGGAGATAGTTCGACGACATCCAAGTGCTTATCTCTGCAATACACAGTGAGATTTGGTGAAGTGTTTCGTAAATGTTTTCCAGAGAGCGTGGATCAAAAGAAGTAAACAACTGAATATCATCAGCATAGCCAATATACTGTAAACCATGTTTATTAATAATGTCAGATATGGGGGTGATATAAAGACTGAAATAGATCAGTCCGAGAACTGACCCTTGAGCAACTCCAAAGTCAGCTACACATGGGTCAGATAATTCCCCATCTATATTTACCCTGGATGACCAACCAGTTAGGTATGACTTCATCCACCTAAGAGCTACATCTGATATATGAAAAACAGGACTCTAAACGATTCAGTAATATCACATGATCGACCGTATCAAAAGCTGCACTGAAGTCTAATAAGACTAATAAAACTGACCTCTGTTGATCAAAAAATGATAGAACGTCATTCTGCAGCTTCAAAAGAGCTGTTTCATTGCTGAAATTGGACCTGTAAGCTGATTGCATTGGATCATATAAGTTGTTATCGTTAAAGTGGTCTATGAGTTGAATAGCTATTACCTTTTCTATCAGTTTGGCAATATGTGAAATATTACTAACAGGCCTGTAGTTACGTAAAGTATCCTTATCTTAGTTGAGTTTCTTGATAATAGGTACAACTACAGCCTCGTGAGCAGCTTCTGGGAAGATACCAGATTATAAGGAACTGTTTACAACACAAGTCAAGGCAGGAACATTACAATTGATAAGTTTCTTCAAAAGCCAAGTAGGTTGAGCATCTAACATAGAAGTAGCATTAGATTATAATGCGTTGATATTATCTTCGCTGACAGTTTCAAATTCAAGTTCCAATCATTCTCATGAACGGTATTGCACATCTTACAGTCTTCACTACTTCGTGGAGGTGTGCCTGTGATATTGTTGTGAAAATCACTTATTTTATTGACAAAGAACAAAGCAAAACGGTTTGCTAAATCAGTAGGATTGTCATACATAGGGAGAAGTTTTACATTCTTGTGGGGCAGATTATTAACCGTTTGAAAAACAGTTTTGGCACTAGCTTTACAAAATAATTCCTTTATGTAAGTTTGCTTGGTCTTAACAATGATCTCATTAAACATGCCTTTTAGCTAGCCTAAAAGCTGAGTGATCTGTCTCAGAAGAGCTTTTTGATCCATTTCCGTTCTTACACGGCGTGCAACAAGTATCTCCTCATTAAACCAAGAATTACAAACCGTAGTGGAGCGAGGAAATGTTTTTAGTTTGTATAATTTTATTTCAAAAGAATTTCGCTAAAAATCGTTTTGAATAATTGAGAGTCATAATTCATAACATTGGAAGAAAATTATTCGATTTTCAATCATTTATTATTGTATAGTCGTCGGATACCGGAATGTTATCGTTCATGGACTCGGGTGGTGGTTAGATAAATATATAGAATCTATCAGGAGTGCAGAAAGCAATCTCCCCTGATCGGAACACGCGGAGATAGTACCAGTTTCTCTGAGGCTTCTCAATCTTGTGATCAGAGATGAGAGTCCGGACGTGTTTCAGCTCGCTGGTGTACTCATCGATACTAACCAACCCATCGCCATGATTGACCCAAGCGATCAGGATTGAATCATTCTGAGTCACAGCAGCGGATGGGTAAACATTCAATTTATCTACCTTGTGTTTTACATTGCCATCTTTGTCAATTATTCTTACTTTAAAACCATTCTCGATGATCACTAAGTTGTTATAACTAGTTATCTCCACACACCCATTGTGTGGTATCTCCTTGATCGCCTTCCCACCAGCTGGTGAGAACACCTGGATCTTGGCAACCAAGTAGCCAACAAATATCAGATTATTACTGTCTACAGTGAGACTACCAATCACATTACTTTCATCTTTACCCAGAGTATCAAACGTTACTTCTAGCTTCTCTGACTCTTCTGTGTACAGTGTGACGCCATTGTTGCCATTCAGTACGACATACCGACCATCAGACAGGAATCCTACTCTACGGATACCGACATCCTTGAGGACTGTCTTCTGTAGCTGACCATCAGGAGAGAAGATATCGATTCCTCCTGTGATGTATCCCACTGCCATTCTCCCATCGGGTGTAGCAGCCATGCCATGCAATTGGCCTTTCTTAGAAAGTTCTCCATCACATTCCAACTCACATGTCATGAACCTCACCTGACCAATGTTAAACTGATCACATTGATTGTTAGGTGTGAATATCAGTTGCTCTGCATTGTCAGCTACATCCGTAGCAAGCTTCTCATTTGGATCATCACTATCTAGTACATTCTTCAGCCCACCAGACAATGTATCACGCATAACAATGATATCACCTTCTAATGGAGCCTTCATGCTATTACCCGCTAACACACTCGCGCTCTTAATACTCGTAATCAAACTCTCATCAACATCTTGCATCTCATCCAATCTTTTACATAATTTCTCTTCCTGAGCGTCCAACTGCTTGTCTAATGCTGCTTTCATCTCGTCTAATTTCTTGAGTGATTCTTGATAACTCTTGTTGATTTCAGCCTTTTTGCAGGCAATGTGATCAGTGACACGCTCCTTCTGATTTTTGATGTAGGTCATGTGATTCTTGATGGTTGTAACTTTCGTTTTACTGCGGGCTTGGAGAGATTCAATTTGTGTCTTGGTAGAAGCATTGTATTCCTTAGCATCTTGAACTGTGTGGCCTTTCTTGTCATGGTTCAACATTCGACATCTCAAGCAGATGAACTTCTTACATGTGATACACACATCAGAACAGATGTGTTTTTGTTCATCTGCTTTGTGTTCCTGACAGTAAACCTCTTGTTCGAGGACCACCCTCCCCTCTGTGACGTCTTCTACTCTCACAACTCTATGCTTGACATGAGGCGGCCATTTGTTGTGAATCTCAAGGCATGTGTTACACATGTCCTTACCACACTCACAACAAAAATGTACAGCTCTCGAGTTTGAGTCACACATTTCACACAACTGCTCACAATTTCTTACATCATCAATGAGAGACTTAAGAGGAAAATTAGTATTTAGATTCGAGACATTACCACTCTTTACAGATGTTTCGTTTCGACATATGGGACATGTCAGATAATTTTGTGAAGAGCTTTTAAGAATATCATTGAGACATTTGTTACAGAAAGTATGTGTACATGATAACTGCTTCGGGTCACTAATCAGTTTAGAACAAACAGGGCACTGCAAAACGCGTGAAACTTTGCGTGCAAATTCCGACATTATGATTATCCTATCTCAATATGCAATGATATGATATATAATGCAAACAACAATATTACATCAATAGAGAAATTCAACTAGTTGATCAGGGAATAATCATATCCTACTTAGGTTTAATACAGATGTCACCAGTTCCAGTAGGCAATGGTTTTATCAAGTTGATCTTACTTCTCCAGTCATCATACTGAACCACCTTTAATCATGTTAATGCAAACATAAACCGGGCTAAAATAATCGATTTAGGACGTGGAATTATCTTGTTATGGTTTTCAGCCGACGGTCTTATCGGTAGTCATTGAGAAACAGCTCATCAAGTTATGACAAAGAATTTTTTTCTTATAGTTAGGGCTATATTTAACTAAGTTAACTTAGTGTAATGAGATTTACAGTCGGGTATATTCTCCCTCCTGCCGTCGAAAACCGCATGATATCTGCTGCAGATCAAGAACAAGTCAGGAGGCAGTCTGTAGATGAATAAAGATGTTCTCATTTCTTCTGATCCGTAATCCTCACACAATGTGCTAGTTGGCCCTGAAAATTGAAAATGAATAAATAATGATACGAAATAATACCTGGTTTCATTTTAGGAATTACTGCTAACTAATAGTAGATTAATGACAAATCATCACAGCTCTGTTATCATGGAAAACTTGCCTCCCATCAGCATTAAATAGATCAACATCAATAACAGATACACACAAAGAGTGAGAAAGTCTTGTTTATTAAAGGTAATACAAAGTTTTGGTATGGGGTCATGAAATGGGTTCAAATGAACATATTGGAAGCATATGCGATCCGACAATATTCAGTGATTCAGTGTTCGTTGTCACGGTTGAAATCGAGTCTAAATTTATGAAATTGTAAATAATAAATTATTTATGTTGTATAGCTCCCTCTCAATGTCAAGATATTAATTAAGCTATAAAACAATGTATCTTGACTAAAATCGACCAATTAGCTATTCCCGTTTAGAAATTACATATCGCAACTAAGATATTCATGGTCGCAGCTGCCATTGTACGGCCGTTAGCCCTATTTCACCGGGAGCACCGGTAAATTTTTATATTCAATTTTTCTCGAAAGCAGAAGTGTTTTAAGGGCTAAATTTTATAGTGCCTACAATACTTCCACATGGGCATCCAAATATATCAAATTTGTAAAGAATCACTATCCAGCCAATTTTCAAAATTCCCCAAACTTTGTATTAATGTTTAACATAAATTTGTCACATCACCCAATTATTTACCTTTAGTCCTTATTTAGTATTGACCATTTCGGAAATGTATGAATTGGATTGTTATTTTGAAGTGTTTTATTATTGTGTTCGTGGCATTTATAAATTTGAAGCGTTACACCAAAATACTATGTTGATTGGATTGGATCTGATCGAAGACATTTATTTGTAATATAATTCCTAAATGATGCAAATAAAATGAAGTATAATTGATAATAACTATGGAGTACATGTGGAAGAGGAATAGCATGTTCGCATTTGCTTAGCAGTATGACCAAACAAAGGAAGTTTAAGTGGACTAACAAATGAGGTCTCTCCCTATAAAAATTTGTTTCGATCTGGAACAAAAGGTAGACACGTTAGTAAAATAAAGTTCCATCTATACTAATGTTTTTATCAGTCATTGTACTACAACAAGCATGTAGAACTACAATACACAAACGCTAGGAACGTTTTAGATAACAAAGTTAATCACTTGATGGAAGAATCTCGAGAGATTTGTGAGGGCCGATTAACAGTAGCAGTGCCAGGCAGCGGTTCATGAAATGCCAACAGGAAAATCACCAAAAAACGATGTCAGATTATGGGACTTTATGTCTGCTCTCTTATTATCGGTCTTAGTTATTCTTTTTTGTTAATCTGAACTGTCTGCTTGCCAATCAAAAAGTGTTATCGAATTAATTTTGATATCCAACAAGGATTTAACAAACAAAAAAGAGAATTACCGACCTATCTCATTGGTAAAAGTCGATGTGAAAATCTGGTCAAACGTACTTGCAGCGCGCTCGAAAAGTGGTACATTCAATCATTCAGATCAACATGATTTTATCAAGGGTAGAAATATTGCAGAAGCTATTGGAAATGCACAGGATATGTTTTATTACTTAAATACTGAAAACAATTTTTGTTTGATTGTTTCAATTTATTTTAGAAAAGCCTTCGATACAATAGACTATGAAGTTATTTATAAAGCAATATAGTTTGTAGGCTGTGGTCCAACAATTAATAATTGGGTTAAAACAGTCTATCATATCATTGAAGGATGTGTACTCAAGAATGGCACTTCAACCTAGTATTTTCCTATCCCCAAAGGAATAAGACAAGGGGCTCATTTTTCCCGTAACTTTTTATAATAATAATAATAATAATAATAATAATAATAATAATAAATTTATATAGCGCAGCTTTTATACAAAATATATTCAGCTGCGCTGGTTAAGAGCTCCTTTTTACTAAATTCTACAAATTAAATAAGATCTCTCAGTTGAACAAATAAGTTTTTAAATTGGATTTAAAAACATTGAGAGATGATGTGCTTCGTATTTCTATTGGCAAGCTATTCCATAGTTTGGGGGCGGCAATAGCAAAAGCACGGTCCCCAAGAGTTATTTTAGTTTTGCCATGGGGAATCTTAAATAATAATTTATCTGTGGAACTGCGTAGGCTATGACTGTGTGATTGGACTTTGAGTTGGAGTAATTCTGTGATGTAATTAGGGGCTTGACCACTCAATGATTTATAGACAATTAACAATATTTTGAATGAGATTCTTTGACGGACTGGCAACCAGTGGAGTTCTCTCAGAAGAGGTGTGGTTGAAGTGAATTTCGACCGACGATAGACAAGTCTTGCACATGCATTTTGGACTCTTTGTAACTTAGCTATCAGAGAATCAGGCATTCCAAACAGCAACCCGTTACAATAATCAAGCTTACTTGTGATAAGAGCATGTACAACCAATTTCATACTTTCTTGATCAAAATATTTGCGGATACGTCTGAGATTGTACAGAAGATAGTATGTTGATTTGCATATATTTTTAACATGTGTTTCCATGGTTAAATTAGTATCAAAGTATACTCCTAAATTCCTTGCTGTAACAGAGGGTATCACATTGGAGGATCCAACTCTTACACCGTCAATGCTTGTTTTTAAGATTTGTTGTGGTGTTCCTATAACCAAAAATTCACTCTTACTATCGTTTAGCTTAAGATTATTGTTAAGCATCCATCTTTGAATAAAGTTAACACATTTTTCCAACATTGAAACACTTGCATCTTGAGTACTAGTGGATGGTCTAAAGGATAAAAATAATTGTGTGTCGTCTGCATAACAGTAACAAGAGACTTCAGGAAAATTATCCTGAGTGCTCTTGATTAGATTACTCGTGTATAACATAAAAAGCAAAGGGCCGAGCCGAGAGCCCTGTGGCACACCAAAGGGCACCTGGAAAGAGTCAGATACAATGCCATCAATTTTAACTTTTTGATGTCGATCAGACAAGTATGACTCGATCCAGCCGAGAGCAACACCGTCGATACCGCAACATATCTTCAAAATATCTAGTAATCTGGAATGTTCAATAGTGTCAAAGGCACTACTCAAGTCAAGTAATAACAGGAGAGTGATTTTCTGTCTGTCCATTGCAATCAGAATATCACTCTTGATCCTTAGTAGTGCCGTTTCTGTACTATGAAACTGTCTATATGCAGACTGATTGGATGGAAGGAGTGAATTACTGTTAAGAAACTGTAAAATCTGTTGTGTGGCTGCACCTTCTACCAATTTAGAAATGTATTGTAGGTTACTTATGGGTCTAAGATTACCAAATTCAACATCAAGCCCTGGTTTTTTCAACAATGGTGAAACAAGTGCGACTTTCCATTCTTTAGGAAAGTGGCCCGTAGACAAGGAGACATTGATCACGGATGTGAACACAGGTAGTATAACATCAATATATTGCAAGAGAATCTTTGTTGGAATCGGATCAGCAGAGCAAGACTTCTTGCTGAGCTTCATCACAAGTTTCCCTACTTCCTGTTCAGATAGAAGTTTAAACTTATCAAGCTTGATACCATCAGGTACTGGAATAAGACTTGATGAATCAGTATCAATTCTATCCATCAAACCTATGCTAGTTTGAATGTCACTGTGAATGTTTAGAACCTTGTCATGAAAGAATTGTCCCAAGTCATTCACAAAAATCTTTTTATCAATATTACATGGCATCACTGGTTGTTTGTTTGAAACATTAAGCAGAGATTTTATGACAGTGAACAAGCCCTTTGAGTCATCTTTGTTATGTGTTACTAAATCTTTATGATAAGTTCTGTGAGCAGCGTTCAAAACATACAATGCTGCATTGCGAGCTTTCTTGTACTCATTCAGATCGTGATCAGATCGTGTTCTAGACCATCGTTTCTGTGCTTTTCTTCTTTGCTTCTTTGCTGCTCTAACCTCGTCCGTGTACCATGGCACATGAGGACGGGCAACTACTCGTTTTGAAACTAAAGGAGCATGTTTATCTAAGACCTTTCTGAGTGTGATATCATACAAGGAGGCCAGATCGGAGATATCACTGGGTACATGTACATTTTGACAGAGTATACTTTCTGCAAGATCTATACTAAACATCCTAGTATTAATACGGGAGTATTTGCGATACGACACAAGTTTGTCAGCCAATAATGGTTTACATGTATTGAGATGGCACATAACAGGAATATGATCAGATAAGAGGTAATCACATGGCCATGGTTGGCCAACAATAATATCATCAGACTCGCGACAAATAAGTAGGTCAAGGGTATGACCATGTGAATGAGTACTAAAATTTACAAATTGAGTACAACAGAGTGATTCGAGGAGGTCTCTAAATGACCTTGATTCAGATGAGCTTACATCAACTCGGATGTTAAAATCACCAGTAATTAGTAATGGAACATTGGACAAAAGGTGATCTTGAATATATTCATTGAATTGAGAAAGAAACAGTGAAACAGACACGGGATGAGATTCTGAATATGGTGGTCTGTATACATTGATCAAATGAAGACGAAACGATTTACAAGAAATATGATATTCAGCATACTCAAATGATTCCTTTTGACCAGCGGCAACTTGACGAGCATCGATGGAATCTTTGGAGAGAAGACCAGTTCCGCCTCCGCGGCGACCAGTCCTAGGATGGTGAAGGAAGCGATACCCAGAGGGAACAAATTCTCGTAGAACTGCAGTGTCACTCTGGCAATTGAAATGTTAGCTTCTCGTTAAAGAAATACGAAAAAAAATAGAAGTATTACTTTTGGCTCAAGTGAATCACAAGTATCATTATAGGAAAAATGATTGTTGTGCAATGTTTTTAGATTATTAAGCAGTTAAAGTGTTATTCGATGTTTGATAAAAGTTCTAGTTTGACATTAAACAAAGACAAAAGAGAAATTGAAGCTTCGAAAGATAAACTACATTTTGGAAACGAAGTAATGTAAATTATATGTTTCCATACAGCTCATTAAATATTTCGGTATATCTAAGTTTAATTACCGATTTTTATTAATTATTATACCGAGCTGGGATGTGATAGATATAGAAACTTTGTTCTATTTTTTTCTAAGGAAAGAGAAGGACAAAGTTAGACGGAATATCATTAAACAACAAGTTTAGAAAGGAGGTCTCAAAATTGTAGATGTCAATTTCGTAATCCCTGCACAACAATTAACTTGGATTTAATGAATGAAGAGTGGATTCGAAGCAATCAAGCCTAGTTTAATAATTTTAGCTTTTGTACACTGAAAAAGGGCGTTGCTTTTCTTCTTAACTGTAACTTTGGTACTGATCTGTTAAAGATACTATGTCCCTTTTGCAGCCAACATCAAATTCCGTAGAACTTTGCAGGAATTATGAATATGTCATGCATGTCCTATCTCTGAAATTTTGACGTTAGCAGTGTCCTTATATCAAATTATGCAAGGAAACCCGTTTACCTGCTAGACTTCACTGTCAGACACTATTGAGTGACTGGCTGGCTTTTTTTCATTGGTAACAACATACATAAAATGAGCTGGAAAGAGTACACGAGCATTTGTCTACATCAATAACCCACTTCTTGTAATTGTCAAAATTAAACTGATTGAATCTTTGCGCAGCACAAAACGTACGACCATTCGGTACAATGGGCTGAAATCAGACTATTTCTTATTGTTTTGGTAGCACCTTAGTCCAGTCTAAACTAATATTCGTTTAATAAAATGAGGGAGATTATCAATGTTTGTATTTTTAAAATGTTGTTTTATGGATTGAAACATTAGATTTTGTATTAGTTTTCAAGCCCCCTTTTTTTAGGGAAGTTCTAAATTACGATTATCTTCCAAATGCCTATGGAATTTAACCCTTTAATTTTGTTGGCCTGCAAATTGGACCTTTAAAGGTAATACACAGTTTTTGGAAACCTTGACAATCATGTGGATAGTAATTCTTAACAATTTTTATATATTTGGATGCCCCTATGGATGTGTTATTGGCACTAGAAAATGTAGCCCCCAAAACACTTCTGCTTTCGAAAAAAATTGAATATACAAAATTACCGGTGCTCCCGGTAAATTTTGATGAATTTCAAATAGCGCTTGCGGCCGTACAATTCAGTTCAGTTCATTTTTATTCAAAACCACACAAAGCATGATATAATCTGTTACATGAAAAAGAGACTGGTAATAGTACATCAATCAACATATTCTAACTTGATTACATCATAAACTGAATGGTTTTAGGACCCCTTTAGAAGCTAAGCTTGTGAGCGGGGCCCTATAGTCAACAAAATACATACATTTACAGTAAAAAGAATGTTACGTATGATTATACAATGGATGAAAATACTAAGCTACAGAATATAGAACATACAAATACTCACACACACACACACACACACGCACACAAACACAAACACACAAACACACACACGCACACTAACACACAGCAGTCACACTGATGAATAGGTCCTTAGTGGTCAAAAAGCATTTCAGAATAAGAAATTACTAAGATGCAAATAAAAACTATGTCAGTCTTTCAAGTAGGTATGTTTTAGCTAACCTTCTAAACCTAGAAAGAGTTGTACTATTTTTTATATCATCAGGCAGACTGTTCCATTCTTTAATGCAAGAGATATGGAAAGAGGTCAGAGTGACATTTGTTCTTGCAAAAGGCTGACGAATAAGACACCTTTGACGTGTATTGTAATTATGAATTTGCGAGTTCTGACGGAATAAATCTTTTAACGTACATTCATGAGGCATAGACTTCAGATTAAACATAAACAATATGCAATTGAACGACACAAGTCACTTAGTGGTAACATTCTTAGTCGAAGGAACAATGGAGAACTTGGATGTCTATAATAAGAATTAGTAATAAGCCGTATTGCCTTCTTCTGCCATACTCTCAACTTATCAAGATATGACTTAAAAGTGTTTCCCCAAGCAACATTACAATATGTCAAATAAGGAAGAATAATACTATTATATAATGTTATCCGCACTCTTTCAGGTAAAATAAATTTTAATCTAAAAATGACACCTACACTACGGGACAACTTTGTGCATACAGCATCTAAATGATTTCTCCAAGATAAATGCTCATCCATGATTAACCCTAAGAACTGAACATTTTCACTAAGCGCAACATCATGGCCTCCAACATTAAGCAAAGTAATGCCATCTGGAAGCTTTTTACCCTTGGAGCGAAAAATAACACATTTGGTCTTTTGAACATTCAACAATAACTTATTACAACAATACCATGCATACAGTTTCTGAATCTCTTGATTCGTAATTAGTAATAAATCTTCAGCCTTCTTGTCAGCCAACAGCAAGCTGGTATCATCAGCAAAAAGTGAGTATGAGAATAATGTCGATGAGTGTATAATATCATTTATATAGATCAGAAACAACAGCTGCGACCATGCCAATCTCAGAATATGTATTTGCGATATATAATTTCTAAGCGGAAATAGCTAATTGGTCGATTTTAGTCAAGAAACATTCTTTTATAGTTTAATTAATATCTTGACCTTGACATAAAGAGTGTATTGTTCACAATTTCATATCTTTTGACTCGATTTCAACCGCGACAACGATCACTGAATATTGTGGGATCGTATATGCTTCCAATATGTCCATTTGAACCAAATGCATGACCCCATACCAAAACTTTGCATTACCTTTAAGCTTACAACTACCTCTATTCTATGCTTCTATTTTGGAAAATCGGTCACGGCTACATTCATCTGTAGAGGATGAATATTATGCTAATCAGATTATACGGATAAATTTGGGGATTTAGATTGATAATAAGATGATTTGTATGTAAAGAGTTTGTTCTAAAAGGGAATTGTAACTAGACCTTTATATTAAGTTGCAAGATATGGTGCAATGATAAGATAAAACTTGTTGAACAATCAATTCAACAATAATGCATGGGGAACGGCTATTTATTACTACAAGGAGTAGCTTCATGCTTAAAGAAGAAAAGTGATCCCTATAGTCAGGTTCACAAAGATGAAATGTAGGCAATTACTATAAAATATATTGTTGTGCTAAATGAGTTAAGACATCTTAAGGTGATAAAAAGTAAACAATTTTAGATAAATCTTTGTTGAAATAAATAGAATGCAATCTCTGACCTCTTTTCGTTTAAGAAATAATTATGATTTGAGGGTTTCTAAATTATGTACAGTACGACAAATTATGATAAGAAAACACGAGTCTTTAAGTTTAAAATTCTGCATAATATTATGTTTTTTTAATTACAAGCTTTTCGAAAATGCATAAAAAGACTTCTCCAAAATTTACATTTGGCCGTAAATAATCAGAGACCTTAAAGGGACTATGTCCCATTTGCAGGCCAAAAAAATGAAAAAGTTAAATTCCAACTGCATTTGAAAGATAATACTAATTTAGAACTTCCCTAAAAAAGGTGGGGCTTGAAAATGTCTTCAAGTGGGAAAATAACGACTATTAGTTGTCAAATCGACTTTAGGGCTATAGAGCCCAAAAGTAATAGTCTTGATTTTCAGACAATTGTACCGAATGGTCATACGTTTTATGCTGCGCAAAGATTCAATCAATTTAATCTTGGCTATCACAAGAAGTGGGTTATTGATGTAGACAAATACTCATGTACCCTTTACAACTCTTTTCATGTATGTTATTACCAAAGAAGAAAAAAGGCCAGTCAGTCACTCAATAGTGTCTGACAGTGAAGTCTAGCAAGTAAACGGTTTTCCTTGCATAATTTGAATATGAGGACACTGCTAACGTTTAAATTTCACAGACAGGACATATATGACATATTCATAATTCCTGCAAAATTCTACAGAATTTGAGGTTGGCTGCAAAAGGGACATAGTACCTTTAACACATGTAATATGGCACTGTAACTATATTCAGACGCTTTAGAATGAAACCAGATTTGTCGGTGTTTGACATATATTTTCGGAATGAAAAAAGAGTAAACGTATAATAATACATCATGTTTTTTTAATAGGAAAACGATGTATTTACCTGAGCATGAACAAGAAACACAAGCCAAGCGTTGATTGTATTAAAAGGATGCTTTATAATTTGTATAAAGAAGAACAATACATTGCAAATCGAAAAGGCAAGTTGTCATTTTGCCATATAAAATGGAATTGAGTACTACCACCTTTTGTTTTTCATTAATTTTACTTTCCAATGTAATCATATTTGACCTGAAGATCTCTTTATTATACATGTACTTCATAGACGATTGGGTCAAGCTATTGGTATATTTTTTTAGATGCATCAATTATGCACAAGAATATATTGCATCCTTCCATGGAATACGTTTTGTGAATTGATAAATATCATTAAAAACATCTTTGAAATATTTTTTGATATATATTTGACGGTATTCATGTTCGTGTGTACATTGACTGTATATTCAACAATGATGTGTAATCGTCCATGACTTAGCATCGTTTTTTTCCATTCATGAATGAACCTGCATTCAATCAGCAGATGTATGAGATTTATTGTATTATTACCAACGCTCCTCCTCCTTCTCCTTCTCTCCCCTTTCCTTTTCTTCTCTGCAAGTCACTCTTTTTTAAAAAATTTGTATTGTCGTATCTAAGTTGAGGGCTCCCGGCGCGTCAAACTACATGTGTAGAAGGCCATAAATCGCTTACACCAGACTCGGTGGAAAAAACAGTAATGTGTGTACAGGTCTGCACACATTAATCCGCAGGTCTATCAAGAAAATATCTTATTATTATTATTATTATCATTATCTCCTATAGTCTCCCGGAGAGTCTACGGGTGCACAAACAATGCACCAACAATCTAGCCCCAAAATTATTTTAAAAAACAGCAGATCGTTTCCATGCACTCGCAAATATTCTTGAACAATACACGCTTTACAGTTCGTAAGTACACTGCAATCTTAAATATGTGATGGTGTCATCGTAAACACCTCTTAGTTTTGAACGCTCGAATTAGTATACGCTTTGATATAGTATTTTTTGACATGTAAATTAAAATAAACTTATCCTCCTATGCCTAACAGTATATGTTATTTATTTGTAATGGGAGTTCCCAGCATTAGCCATGCCTTAAGGGTTTTCGCCTCCTCCCATTTTCAAAATTTGCATGCTGTTCTGATCTTTATGTTTCAATAATAAATGTACCGATAACGAGAAGGAAATAAATATCAATTTGAAATGAGCCCATTTATTATTATTATTTATTATTTCCTTCTTTTTGTTTACACTACTCATTGTGGGAGGTTATTTGATCGTTGTAAACATTTACCAATAGCCATACAATCTTAGGAACATCGTAGGATGTCGAAAAATGTGTAGGTAATTGCAGATCAAGCTGTACTGCACGCTGCACAATCTTCTCATGGTCATGGGTTAAATGCGTTTCGCAACCTAATTTGTGTAACGTCATCAAAGGCTTGTACTATTGTTGAGCATTTGAATGGGGATCATGTCAGGAATGTGGGCTCGTCATCTTTTCTTATTGACAAAGTGTTCTTTTTCAATGAATGCTGATTTCTTTATACATTTCACCAAGTTTTCCCACCAGCTTTTGGTGGCTCAGTAGTTTGGAAGAGCTTTACAATAATAACCATGGACCTAAACAGTAAGTATTCCCACTGATTAAAGATAGTGTGCGTTCAGGTAATTGTATAATAAAAAATAATCACAGTCTTCTCTCAAAATATATTAAACAAGATAAACATCAATGTTTAAGAATACACATGAAATCTTTCAAAAATGATAGAACATGTCTGCTTGATTAATAAGTAAGAATAGCGTTTGGCATAATTTTCTCGGAATTTAGTTAAAAAAGGACTTCGGCTCGCCACAATCACATGTCAATTCAGATTTATTTTGATGTGTTGTACTTTTAGCCCACATTTTTGTTACCGTGTCCATACCATGTTACAATATAAAATGTTTGGGAAGATGAGCAAGAAGAAAATAATTGTACAAAACGTGTAATTTGTTTAGGTGTCTTTAAAGTACTAATAACACGGTACAGCGTTACATTGTAGTGGTAAAAAAACGAAAGTTAAAACACAGAAATTGATATCAATGAATTAGACTACTAATACAGTTCTAGATTTGAAAAATGCCCTCAATCTTACCCAATTCACTCGTTCATAGTATGTCTCAAAGTAAAACAACGATGTTTGGTTGATGGGTAGAAGTGACGACAGTGACCTGTCCTAACAAAACTTTGCCTGATATAGATATGTGTAATCATGTTTCTTTCTGATCGCCAACTATCTACCTCATGAGCTAATCACACGAAGCCATTTGTCTGTGTCTCATATTCAACGTGTGATGATTCGGCACATTATATTGTCACGTGATTGAATTGGGTCTATTGTTTCAGGGTGGGTCCACTTATTCTGAAAGGGGGTGAGCACAATAATGGGATGTTGGTCTTGGGAGGGACGAAAGCCTTTTGGGTATTCTGTTTACCTGATCTATTTCGACTTATTTATACTATTTATTCGTTTAATACTAATAAGCTCATATTATTGTAGTTATTCGATGTAAATGTGATTTTGTGGAAGAATCATGGTTCAGTAGTAGTGTCTCGTACCCAGGAGGTTTCAGGTTCCGAATGACGTGCTCGTCCACTCGGATAGAACATCAGTTGCCAAGGCCGTCAGATTGGACATGAATGCCTAAGTCCGCTGGTTACTTATCAAAAATCTACACTCGTATCATTTAAACGCCAAATGAAATTAATACACGTGATAGAAAAGTAAATGTCAATTGAAATTCCTAGGTGGTTTCAAGTTTTCATCGTTGAAATAATGTATATTTTATAGTTAGAATTAGGGGGTCACGAAAAACAAACCTGACGCAAAAGTGAGAGAACGAAGTATGGAATTGTTCTTAACCATTTTGTGAGAGGCCATTACAAGTTTGTCCTCACAACTGGGATGTGAGCAGGTATATCATCTTGGCTTTTCTCTTAATACCTGAATTGAACGAAACTTAACTTTTTATATCACATTACACTCTCTTTACAATCCCACTTTAACATTTGTGACAAAGCATCATACAAATGCATTGAATAGTGCTTCTTCGGGACTTGCATCAAAAGATTTTTTTTATCTTTTTCCTTTTCATTTCCGAAAATAGACCTTTTTTGTTGTTCTGTTGCATGAAAATGTTCGATTAAAAATTGCTTTTTTAGCGAGATTTCTCTCACTTGAATATCGTAATTATAATTATTTTCTGTGATAACCAAACAACCGAAACCTTCATCATAATCATCCTCCTCCATCACCCTCCTCATATTTACATCATCATTTTCATCACCACCATCCTCATCATTGTAATCATCATTCATCATCATCATCATTTACATCATCATCATTATCACCAGCACTATCATAAACATCATTGTCTTCATCAGCATCGTCATTAGCATCAGCATCATCATCATCACCTTCATCACCACCATTATCAACGCCATTATCCTCCTCATCACCATCACCACCATCATCACCAATATCATCACCACCACGGCACCACCATTATCCTTGTCTTCCTCCAAATCACCATCACCATTATCATCTTCATCATTGTTATGATCATCATCATCACAATAATTTTCATCACCATAATCATCATCATCCTTAACATCATCGCCAGCACTATCAAAACCATCATCATCAGCATCAGCATCATCATCATCACCTTCATCACCACCATTACCAACGCCATTATCCTACTCATCACCATCACCACCATCATCACCATTATCATCACCACCACGGCACCACCATTATTCTCGTCCTCCTCCAATTCACCATCACCATTATCATCTTCATCATCAGCAGCAATATCATCACCATCATCGTCATCATCATCATCATGACCAACATCATCATCAGCATCATCATCACCATCACTATCATCACTCTTTGGACTCCATGGAAGGACAGAGCCATTAGGTTAATGGCTCTGATATGGAATATCCAATCGTTTTATCATTCTATTATTGTTATATAAGTCTTTGATTTTGTTATATTGTGTTATAGTTTTGTATGATGATTTTTGGAAATAAAACAAACAAAACTCTCATCGTGATCGTCAGCATCATCAGCACCATCTTCGTCACCATCATCACCACCACCATAATATTCCTCATCACCACAATCACCACCATCACCACAATCATCATCATCATCATCACCACTATCCTCCTCCTCCTCCTCATCATCATCATCATGAACATCGTCATCATCATCATTACTATCATCATCATAACCATCATCACCTTCATTATCATCACCAACATCACCACCATCACCACCATCCTTTTCCTCCTCCTCATCATCATCATGAACATCATCATCATCATCATTACTACCATCATCATAATCATCATCACCTTCATCATCATCACCAACATCACCAACATCATCACCATCACCAACATCATCACCAGCATAATAATCATTCATCACTATTACAGGAATTACTGGCAATTACTTGTTCTGCATTCGCTCATCTTCAAAGTTTATTGTAACCATGAATGAGTATTACCGAGGAGGTAGGGGAGCTTCCGTATTACATCAACAGCAGCAGCCCCTTAATAATAGATCTTTATTCTAACATCAAGAGTGACACACTTTCTTGCATGGGATTCACAACTTCTCAAACAAAACGATTTATTTACGCCTCAAAATATAGATACACACGTACACACGTTATAATTTTTTGTCCAAGTTTATGATACCGTCTACATTGATGTATGATTTATGTCATCCTAGTGCCCTTTACATATTTATAAATTGTGCACGAAATTGATTTGAAACGGGTCAGCTCGCGATTGTCCAAAATAATCACGGAACCTGTCAGATATGTTTGTCACCAAATACCTGTTTAAACACATACAGATCGTTTTTCGTTATAATTGTAATATTTTTGTCTATACATATGTTTTACATATTACAAAACAGTATACATTGTCCAAAAAGAAAGTCAAAGAGAAACTAAATTAAGATAAACACGAACAACTATTTTTGAGCTTCCTCATTCTTTGTATGTCAATTCAAGAGAATATCAAAGTAATAATATATCCTATTAAGAGATCGTTGTTAAAATACCTAACAAACAAGATAAAACAGAGTTGAGGTCACGATTGTGTGTGTAGTCCAAGTAACCCATGACATTGCATGTGATCGTCAGTAAGTTGTAGTCTGTTAGTCAAAGCCTTTTCTATAATGATAATTCAAAACCTCACAGTATACATGAAGACTTATGTTTACATACTGAATGTTCCCTCTTTGCTTCTGGGCAGTATATTTCACAGTGTCAATATAACTGATTTGAATCTGATATGAATTGGTCGTCTTCCTACCATAATTATGTGCATACTATACTTATTTAATTCACTATAGTGTTTATATGTATCCTTCGCGTGCTTTGTCATGCTTTATTACAAATAGGGTTTGTTAAATCAAATATTCACGTAACATGCAAATTTAATTTCCCTTTAAACTATTACATACTCGTTTAATCAGAACTCAACTTAATCTAAAAGAACTCAAGGAAATATATACACCGACTTATTGGGTTTTCGTTGAGCTTAAAGTGAACGATGACACATTATGTTCTTCAAATAACTTTGTAAGCTTTCGGAGTTCGGGATTACCCGGTGAACATGTACAAAGGTACTCTCCTTTGGCTTCTCTCAATTATGATTCATTTTGAGATTCATCAAGAATATATACTAAACTTGTACTGTTCAAACTTCGGAAATAAATATTATCCATGGAATAACCAAAACAAAGTCTCCTAACCATTGACGTATAGATTTTATACTTTCTCAATTAACACTATGAAAATGTGTTTCTCAAAGAACTTGAGTCACAGAATTAAATAATTACACAGGGATGGTAACCTACCCATATGTTTTTGTAAAGATGCAAAGAATAGGGAAACAAAATCAACTTCACCTTGTGTATAAGGCCTACTTTAAAAGACGACAGAGTAACATGTTTACAAGGTCATCAAGTGATGGTCTCCAGATATACATGTATTAAACAAACAGTTGAATGATTATATAGCTTCATCTTTTTACATGAGTGTGTAATTTAAACAATGCAGCTAGCTATTATCAGTTTATAAATATAATGACTACTTTTTTCATCAAACATTCCTTCATAGTTATATACATATCTAAGTTTCCAGCTTCCAGTTTACTTCCACTTATAACAAACAGTCAACAACAATACACGCATATACTTGGAAATACAAATTATAAACATATACAAAAATGTATGTACATTTAATTATACGGGTACTTAAGCTGATAAGTGAGAGAATGAATTAAAATGAATAGCTAAATTCAGAGTAGAGGAGCCGACAGAGGCCAAAGACATGTCGAGGGCTAGCTTCATGCAGACTAACCTTAATTAATTCAAAATATCATTATAAAATGGCCAATGGCTTCATTTATCTTGATCATACTATAACATAATCTTTAATGACATCTTAATGGTCTAATTGTTGACGAGGTGAATACACAATAACAATAATCGAACCCCGTCCATAAATTTCCTAGTATTCGGGTTCAACGTAAGCTTCTATATACAAAGTTTGATTAAAATGAAGAGATAAGCATGTCATAATTAAATATGACAGTTTTGATTTAAACAGTGCCATTTCCAACAGAAGAAAACAAGCATACACAGTGCGTCCAAGAAAAAGCAAAACCGAGAATTATCGATATTTCATCATAACTGAATCACAATTATAATTCATAAATGACACATATTTGTAAAGCTTGGACACTCTTCTTTTATTTAATGCAACTCATATGATACATATTTCACGCATGAGTGATTAAAAATAATTTGAAGAAAAGGAACCAAAGAGTCATTTGGCGAACAATATCTGACTTCCAAAGAGAAAATCACATTTCTAGAAAGTCAATATTTTGCCCTTTCATAGACACCTCAATCAGGAAAATGAGCCAGGAATTTCAAAGTCAGTTTTGACACGAACATCAGGAAGGTGAAAACCAAAGAAAGGTTTTGATATGGTAGGTAACAGTTTTTATCGCGGTTATTTCCGTAAACCCTATGACATCAGAAGTCACGAAATGTTTATTTCGAGAACTCACGTGATACACAAGGTGATAAATAAGGTGTTACAGCCTGTTCTACTTGAATTGACTAGATTCAATTCCATCGGTAGTCCAGTTTTTCATTGCCATTGATTGATGGCCAAAGGTGTATATACATTGACGTGAAATATGTATGAAATACTTATTAATGACATGATGTGTAATCTATTATGTGTTTATGACCAGAATATTGATGGCTATCTGTCATGAAAGGAATTTGTTCCAGACGAGAAGGGAAATGTACTACTCAAAGGTCAATTAGAGGTAGACAAGCATAGAATGCATTATTGCATACATTTGCATTTAAGACACACAGTATATGGGTTTTTTGTTATGCATGCTTTTGGGTTGGCTATTGAATGTAAATATAAATAGAAATAGCTTGCATACCTAGGAGGTTTTTTAATGTTAAGGACCTGGCAAAGATAGGGTAAAGGGAAGTTGCTTTAGAATAATGGGCAGAACCCTTCAAGTCAGGGCTACGGTGCAGACGTTTAATACACGAGGTAGACTTATTTAGTAAGGCAGCAGAAACATTTTTCTTCAGAGAGACCGTCACGTCGGGACGAGATAAGCTGTCAAGTCGACGGGGATTTATACGCAGTCTGGAGACTGGCCAAGCGACCAGGGGAGTCATCGACAGAGATAGAGATGAGTTGCCAAGTCGACGGGATTTCTACGCAGTCTAGAGACTGGCCAAGCGACCGGGAGCTGTGAGGAACTCACGAGATGGAAGCTGCCCTGCACTAAAGTTATGTTCTAGTAAATTGTTTATGTTCTGTTGATTTTTGACGCAACGATTTGTAGGCTGAAGATTAAAACTTCATTATACCTTTATACAATTGTTTTCTGATGAGGTAGTAATTTAAATAACTAAAAAGAAGTCACTCACGTGACACTATTAATAAATACAATAAGATACTTTTTCACATTATGATTAAAATCCAGATGACTGGCATCACCGTTTCTTTGCTTCATTTTAGATGACAGAGGCTTTTTCCATACACAAACATATTCTTCGGTAATAGAATGAACAGTTTTTGTTTCTAATCTGTGAATCGGAAGGGATCACCATGTCGTTCTGTTGCGTTAAACAACAATAATTAAAGAAAACTGGACACAAACAAATCTAATTGAAACCATACCTTTAAAATTAATTAAATCAAAAGTAATTTTTATAGTATACGCATTTTGAATTTCAGGAGAATTTGTCTACAAATCACCTAAGATAATTGAGAGTCATAATACATCACCTTAGGATACATTTGTAAATCATTGCGTAATTGTGAAGTCGCCTGAGACGGGACTGTTATCATTCATGGACTGCATGGTGTGATGGTTAGTTTGAATATATAGAGTCTATCAGGAGTACAGAAAGCAATCTCCCCTGATCGGAACTCGCGGAGAACGTACCAGCTTCTCTCAGACTTCTCAATCTTGTGATCAGAGATGAGAGTCTGGACGTGTTTCAGCTCGCTGGTGTACTCATTTATACTAACCAACCCATCATCATGATTGACCCAGGCGATTAGGATTGAATTATTCTGAGTTACAGCAGCGTATGCCGTTAGTCCCGATTTCTCTACCTTGTGTTTCACATTGCCATCTTTGTCAATTATCATTGCTGTATTACCATATCTGATGATTAATACGTCATTATAACTGGTAATCTGATGAGGTATGTACCCATCGCATGGTATCTCCCTGATCGCCTTCCCACCTGTTGGTGAGAACACTTGGATCTTCTTGGCTTTCCAGTAGCCGACATAGATCAGATTATTACTATCTACGGTGAGACTGCGGGTCCCACCTTCATCTTTACTCAGAGTATCAAATGTTAGATCCAGCTTCACATACTCCCGTGTGTACAGTGTGAGGGGATCTGTGTCGACATACAGGCCATCAGACAGGTATCCTACATCATCAATCACGACATCCTTGAGGACTGTCTTTTGCAGCTGACCATCAGCAGAGAAGATATCAATTCCTTTTTTGCTGTATCCCACTGCCATTCTTCCATCGGTTGTTGCAGCCATGCCATTCATGTGACCTTTCTTAGAGAGTTCTACATCACATTCCAACTCACACGTCATGAACCTGACCTCCCCAATGTTCAACTGATCACATTGATTGTTAGGTGTGAATATCAGTTGCTCTGCAAGGTCAGCTAATTCCGTACCAAGTTTCTTCTCTGGATCATCCCTATCTAGTACATTCTTCAGCTCACCAGACAGCGAATCACGAATAACAATGATATCACCTTCTAATGGAGCCTTCATGCTATTACCCGCTAACGCATTCGCACTCTCAATACTCGTAATCAACCTCCCATCAACATCATTCATCTCATCGAATTTCTTACATAATTTAACTTTCTGAGCGTCCAAATGATTTTCTAGTGCTGCTTTCTTCTCGTCTAATTTCTTGAGTGATTCTTGATAAGTCTTGTTGATTTCCGCCTTTTTGGCTGCAATGTGATCAGTGACACGTTCCTTCTGTTTCTTGATGCAGGTCACGTGGTTCTTGATGGTTGTAGCTTTCGCCTCGCCTCGGGATTGTAGATATACAATTTGTATCTCGGTAGAAGCATTGTATTCCTCAGTATCTTGAACAGTGTGGCCTTTCTTGTCATGGTACAACACACGACATCTCATGCAGATGAACTTCTTACAGGTGATACACACATCAGTACAGAGGTGTTTTTGTTTATCTGCTTTGTGTTCTTGGCAATAAACCTCTTTTTCGAGGACCACCCTTCCCTCCCTGACGTCTTCTACTTTCACAACTCTATGCGTGACATGAGGCGGCCATTTGTTGTGAATCTCGAGGCATTTGTTACACATGTTCTTATCACACTCACAACAACAAGAATGTACAGCTTCCGACTCGCACACGTCACACACTTGCCCGCAATTGTTCACATCATCAATGAGAGACTGAAGAGGGGCATTAGTATTTAGATTCAAGACATTACCATCCTCTACAGATGTTTCGCTTCGACATATGGGACATGTTAGAGCACTTTGTGAAGAGCTTTTAAGAATATCATCAAGGCAATTCTTACAGAAAGCATGTGTACATGATAATTGTTTCGGGTCACTAAGCAGCTCTAGACAAACAGGGCACTGCAAATCGCGTGAAATTCTATTTTTCAAAGTAGCCATTGTGATATCTCAATATGCACTGATATGATATATGTTGCAAACAACACTAATATGCCTACATCAATGGTGAAATTTAACCCGTTGACTAGAGAATATGCGAGACGTCTTATCGGTAGTCATTCAGAAACAGTATATAATGTTATTACAAGCATTTTGTCTCATGGTTATGGCTCTATTTTACTAAAGTAACCTAGTATAACGAGATGAGAGGGTGAGTTTCCAGTCGGGTATATTCTCCTTCCTGCCGTCGACCACCGCATGCAATCTGCTGAAGATCAAGAACAGGTCAGGAGGCAGCCTTAATATTTTTTAATTTCTTCTGATCCGTACTCCTCACACAATGTGCTAATGGTCCTAAAATTGAAAATGAATAAATAATGATTATGTACCTATGGTAGCACATCAGGGTTAATACTGCTCTTCTCAAGGGCCCTGCTATTAGTATTACCTCACGAACTGTCAGTTACCAATTTACACCTGGGTGGAGAGTGGAACATATGGATTAACGTATTGCAAACAGACTTTGCAATGAACCAGATGAGAGAGAGAGAGAGAGAGAGCGAGGGGAGACGCGGGGAGGAAGGGAATCATGTAGTGAATTTTGTTACCAATCTCAGTGTCCAATCATTGTTATGGTGTCAAACTAATAGTAGATTATTGACAATTCATCATAACCCTGTTTTCTTGGAAACTTGCCGCCCACCAGCATTACAAGGATAAATCAACATAAGTAGAATGTGATGAATATAGAAACAGAGACAAAAGAGAGTGAGAACGTGTTGCTTATTTATGAGGGAATTTCAACATAAATGTGGCACATCACCCGATTATTAACGTTTAGTCCTCATTTAATATGGAGTAGTTCGAAAATTGAGTATGGATTAGATTGTTATTTTGCGTTTCTGTACAATAACCCCTTGGAAAACTACCCCTTGGAAAATTACCACCCGTTAAATTACCCCCTCCCCCCGCGGACAATTACCACACCCCTAGAAGTTACCCCTGGCGACAGGGGGAGGGGCATCAACAAAAAATAACCCAAAATAATTCACATAAATATTTGTTCATTTTTTCATTCAGAAATACCTTAGAATGTACCATTAAGCATTTTAAGGTTCAAAATTTACCAGGGGGCCCTTAATTTAGTCCATGACCAACACCGTAGAGACTTCGCGTTCGCAATTTCGTATATTTCAAGCCCCCCCCCCCCCCCCCCCTTTTGGAAAATCCTGGATCCGCCCCTGACTTCCGGAAGTTACACTGAGTAAGACTGGGTCGGTGGAAGGGCGTGTTAACTTAATCGTGGCAAGTTGATCCGATTAAGAGGATATGGGCATTTGTCCACCAAATAGATTATACTTGGCTGTCAAAATGTTGAATCTGTAATAAAGGGTAGACACGTTTAAAGTGCAAGGGATACCAATCTGTTCTTTTACTTCTTTCTTGAGAGTCTCCCTCTTCCACTTTTTGACTTCACATATGACTTTTTTGTTAAGGCGTCTATACTTCCTTCATAATATTTTGATTATTATAAGATTAGTTCAGTTTAGTTACTCTAGTTTTCCTTCTGGGCTCACGGGCATCTCTCCCATCTTCTGTGAGATGATTCACTAGTTTCCCTCTCCTGATGTCAACAACTTGCTTAGTAATCTCATTGGTTGCATTCATGAACTTAAGCCAGAGCTCAAATACGTCTGTATCTTCCAGCTGTAACAACTGTTCAAACGCTCCATCAATTCGAGCTAGGGATTCTTCAGCAGCAGATGGGTTTTTAAACCTGCCCACATCATATGACTTCTGTACGCTTTTTATTCTTCTAGCTTTTGGTGGTTAAAACTGTACATTGGCTAAAATGAGGTTGTGATCTTATGAAATGTCAGCAGAGCAGAACTTTGTGGACTTTACAGCAGCATTCGATACTGTCTGGAAGGAAGCTCTATGGAAGTGCCTTCTTTCGATAGGAGTTGAGCAAAATCTGGTTGACCTCATTAAGTATATGTATGATCAGACCAATTGTGCTGTCATCGTTAATGGTAACATCACGGAATGGCTCCAAGTTATGACAGGCGTTAGGCTTTCCCCAAATCTGTTTAACATCTTCCTAGAGTAAGTGATGATCAATGTTTAAAAAAAACCTAGACCGTGGTGTTCAGATGGGCGGCATGCGCATTAATAACACCCGCTATATAGATGACACCACTCTACTCGAACTCATCTACGACAAGCTCCAAACATTAACTAACAAGTGGGAAAATGTGGTATATTGGGGAATGAAAATCAGCACAGCTAAATGCAAACTCATGACAAAGGATGATGAGGAGATTTCAATAAATGGCAATACTATAGAGAAGGTAGAAAACTGTGCCTTCTATGGTAGTGTAGTCCCCTCGGCTACCAAGGATGTCAAGAGTTACGTAAATCTAGCTTCATGAGCATTTGGGTGACCGAGAAACAATATGGACCAACCAAGATATTTCAAGGTCCGTGAAAGTCAGGATATATAAAGCACTCTTTCCTCCTATAGCCACCTATGGGTCAGAGACGTGGAATCTAAGGAAACTGACCGAGATATATTGGAAACTTTCGAGAGGGGATGTCTGCGGAAAAAACAGCAGTCCATCTTCTGGCTAGAATTAGAAGTGTAGACATCCGAAAGTCACTGAACATATTTACGACAATATATGAGGAAATATCCAACCACCGTCTAAAATGGTTTGGACATGTTGCATGTATACCACAGGAACGCAATACCAATACAAGTCCACACCAATGACTTTACATTTCCACGGGCACCGGGACGTCCCCCCTGGGGTGGAAAGACCAAATCCGCCAAGATTCTGGATTAAGCCTGGAGGCTGCTCAACACCTAGCTCATCAATGGAGGCAGACCCCCCGGAGAAGCGCAATGTACACTCAGCCCTGTGCACTTAAAGCCCAAGTCCACTCCAAAAATAACTTAATTTCAATAGAACCAGAAAAATCAGACAAACCAATCAAAAAAATATCGGATAACTGATAACAAAGTTATGAATTTTTAATGACATGAAAAAATTTGAAAATCACTACACAAATTGGCAACTCACTCATGAGTCTGTGACGTATGGTCCTCACTATCCACTAATTATTTTCTGTATATTAATAATATAAATTTCCTATTTTTACCCTAAGAATCCTATTTCTTCACACCAGCATCTAAGATAAATTGTTAGTAGTATGTGTTTGAGTGGATGCACAAATAAAGAGTAATTTTTGTCCAGTTAAATCATGAAAAATTAATTTTTATAAACTATTTATATAAAAATCAATAATTATGAAATACAATATTCAGAAAATAGTATCAATTCTTCAAAATTCATAAAAGTTTTTGGGAAATGTCATGCACGCAATATGATACAAATCATATAACCTGGGCAAAGGCATGGGGAAATCAAGTTTTGGGGGATAAAAAGGGAAATTAATGGGAATAAAATATGTAAAGCAATTGATAAGTTGTGAGGACATGACGTCACAAACTGATAACCATCTTGACAATTTGTGTTGTGATTATCATTGTTCCATAGTTTTACATACTTTTTCAAAAATTCATAACTTTCTTATTAGTTATCCGATTTTGCTCAAACTTTTTTTGATGGTTTGTCTGATTTTTCTGCTTTTATTAAAAGTAAGTTATTTTTCGAGTGGACTTGTCCTTTAAGTCAAGTCAATCACTCGAAAGAAGAACTTCGGGAAATTTGTGAAAGCCAGTTAACAGTAGCAGAGTGCCAGGCAACTGTTAGTGAAATGCAAACTGGAAAATCACCAGTAAACAATGGCCTCACAAAGGCATTCTATGTCAATTTCTGGGACATTGTATCTGCTCCTTTACTATGGGCCCCAAAATGTCTGCTTGTCAAAATCAAAGCGTTATCGAATTATTTGATAACCAAAAAAGGGCTTTAAAAAAAAGAGAATTACCGACCTATCTTATTGGTAAATGTCAATACACTGTGAACGTGACGGACAAAGAAAGGGGACAAAATATACAGTTCCTCAGGTAGACAAAGAAACATCCCTTCACTGCTATTATGTAAAATGTGTAGAGCAGGTGTCACATGCATATTCATAGTGATGTAAACATTAACTCAAAATTACTTTCAACACGCTTAAAGAAAGTGATACATTTAATTATTCATCCAGAACAACATGTTTTCATGAAGGGTAGATAATATAGCGGAAGCTTTTTGAAATGTACAGGACATGTTTTATAACTTAAATACTGAAAATAAGAATACTTGTATTAAATCAACTGACTCTAGGAAAGCCTTCGATTTAATAGACCATGCATTTTTGTTTATAAAGCACTGGAGTCTGTAGGCTTAAGTCCAACATTTATTGAATGGGTTCAAACACTCTAGTGTGACGTTGTAGGATGTCTACTCAATAATGGCACTTCAACCTGGTTGTATCCTATCTCCAAAGGAGTAAGACAAGAAGTCCCTTAATATCCCTGTACCTTTTTCTGATTGCAATTGAAATTATAGTTTCTCGTGTAAAGATATATAACATAACTACGATCGAAATGACAGATGTTACTTTTGGCTCAAGTGAATCAAAACTGTCATAATTAGCAGAAATTTTTTCTGCACATTTAAAGATTTGTATTCAGTTGAAGTATTCGACAGATGTTCTAGTCTGACATTTATCAAAGAAAAAAATAGAAGTATTGAAAATAGAAAAGCATCGAGGTGTTTAGATTATACAGAAATCCACCGCAGTACCTGAGCAATTACAATAGCCCCTTCACCCATGGGTACGTATCGTTGTATTGAATTATATTACTTTAGTCTTATTTTGAACGTATTTTCACCTAGGTTGTAGAGTAATCATGTACTTCTAAAGATGCTACCAGTTGCCGGATGATCGCTCGCAAGGCGTAACACTCGGAGTAGCAAGCGTATTCTATTATTATCTGCCTTATTCAATATATATTTGTGCTCTGCCTATAGGCATTGAGCACTGTACGGAAGGATAGAGCAAAGCTAAGTATATTTATATAATACATATAATATTTGTTTACATATACTTTTTGTGGGAGGTATAATAGCGTTGTAGGAAAAACACATACATTTACCAACTAAGGAAAAATCTTAGGATGTTGAAAACTTTGATGGGGAATCTCAAACCGAGCCCCATATATGCAAACCTGATCACAAAATATAAGTTTTACATTTAATTCCACATTGCATTATCCTCAGGAGATTTAAAAAGCACAAGACGCAGGCATTTATAAAATATACATTATGCGGATATGGAAGAAGGAAATATAATAGACTAGCCCAGTAACTAACGTCTCGACATTTTGTGTGATAAATTGATGGGATATTATGACGGCCTTGATTTTTACCCTGTCATTTGTTTGTACCTCTGACCTTTTTTTAGTACCTCTGACATTTTTACACCGAGCTCTCTCAATAGCGAACTCCCTCCGCCTGCAAGGCAAGCATCACTTTAATCAAACGGAACTTTGTTATTCGTTGCTATTTTTCCTTATTGAGGTGTCATATGAACGGGCAGAAAATGAACTTTCTAGAAATGTGAATTTTTCTTCGAAATTCATATACCGCCCGCCAATTGACTTTTTTGGTTTCCTTCCTTCAAATTGCTTTTAATCACTAATGCGTGAAATATGCATCATATGAGTTGCATTAAATGAAAAAAAGAGGATCTAAGCTTCACAAATATGTGTCATTTATTAATTAGAATTGTGATTAAATTATGATAAAATATCGCTAATTCTCGGTTTCGTTTTTTTCCGAGTCGCACTGTATACTCATCGGGACAGATTTGTCAGCCGGTTTGTAAATGAGATATAGGCTGCCTTCATTCATCAATATTCAATTACACTGCAATTTTTAGTCTGGGATGGTGTCAAGGTAAACACCTCTTAGTACAGAAGGCCCGAATTAATATAATGCTACGATATGGTACTTATCAACATGTTATTCAAATGAACTTATCCTCTAAAGCCTAGCCGTATATTTTATTTATTTCGAATGAACGATCCCCCCACCCAAAAAAAAGCCTGCTTTTAAAGGCACACTGTCCTACTTGTAGCTACTTGCTCCCTCTATATAGAAAACTTAAAAAATCGGTGCCTGTTGGTCCCCCATGATCCTCTTTTTCTTATGTTAAATGAGAGCTGAGTTAATGAGATAGCCACCTGTCACAGTGACCTTGCCGGCTCGCTGTGTGGTCTAATCCCTTCTAGCTGCAGTAGTAACGCCTACCTTTAAAGCTTTCGCCTCCAACCATTTTCTGAATTATCTTGCTGTACTGATCTCTATGTTTTAAATAAGAAGTATACCGATAATGAGAAGGAAATCAATATTAATTTGAATTCACTTCATTTCAAAACGTTTTTTGTTTGTTTACGTTGTGGGAGGTTAAACAGCGTTGCAGGGAAAACACACACATTTATCATCTAAGGATCATAGTAGGATGTCGAAAACTGTGTTTAGGGAATCGCAACCGAACCTCCATTGTACGTTGCAGAATCTTATCGTGATCATTGGTTAAAAACACTTCGCAACCTGATTTATGTAACTTCTTGGTATAACCATAAAAGGATTATACCATTGTTGCGCATTTGAATAGAGATCACGTCAGGAATGTGGGCTCGTCATTTTTTTCTTATTAACATAGTTTAATTGTTCAATGAATGCTTGACTTCTTTTTAAAATTTACCAAGTTTTCACACCAGCTTGTAAGGTACATTAGTCTGGAGGAGCTTTTAAATAATAACCATTGACCTGACAATAAGTACTCCCACTGATAGTTTACACTCCGGGAATTATAAAATAAAATAATCATGGTCTTCTCACAAAATAAAACAAAATAAATATCAGTGTTCAAGAATACATATGAATTTTGTCAAAAATGAAAGAAAATGTGCTTTACGAAGTGGTAGGACCTTCGTATGAAGAATAGATACAACCCAAGTTTACTCTTCTACCACTATCATGACTAGGATACATGTCTTTTTCATTGTATAGCATGATTTTGCGCACTTCCATAAATACGATTTCTAGATTTGTAAGTCTTTATTCATCTGCTGCGTGATTAAGAAGTAAGAATAGCATTCGGCAAAATTTTCCCGTGTATACATTATAATAAAACCAGACATTTGACATTAAAACAATATGTAACTGATAACATACTACCAATAATTATTCACTCTAGAAAGATATTATCTTCTTGAGTGGAATGAAATAAACTTAAGAGCTATTGATTTGTTAGCGAGGGAGAAAACGAGATAGGGGCGTCCCACAACAAGACTTAAATAGCATTCTTGACAAAGACAGCTCTCATTAGTAGATAGTAGGGACATTTTGGTGCTTTGTTCCATCATTATAGCCCCCCCCCCCCGCCACACACACACCCATTACCTGAGCAACATATGGTGAATCCTTCGTTTTAGATAGATAGATAAGATAGATAGATTATTATAACCCTATCACTAACCCTAAAGGTTACCACGTGCACATGCGCAGGTTCAGATAGTTAGCTAGACTCTTCGCGAGCGCGTTTATTGAAATTAAAAGCTTTAAAATCACAGGCTGTCGTGTAGAAATACGGGTACGGGACGACAAGGCTTGGACAGGCCAACATAAATCTCAACGTACCATACAACTTTGTTAAAGGGCCTATGATATCGAAATACAAGTGTATTCCAGTTGGTGTGCAGTCCTGCATACATCTCATATTTTGATATGTAAACTTCTGAATTTGTTTTTATAGATTTTTTAATATTTGTTGAAATACTTGTTTTTCAAACTTGCTAAGCTCCACCCAAAAAACCTCCAGATCTGATTCCCCTTGTGACATCATCTGTCAGTCATCAATGAGCTAACTTGAGAAAGTGGTATGTATCTTTGCCGAAGTCGACCACCTGTTATACAAGTTGCTATGTCAGACATGCTGTAGCATCACCAGGACGACAAAGGCGATGATGATGTATTGTACATATGTATGGAAGCATGCAATTCTATTATAAACGTGTGCTAAGCTGTGGGAAATTACATACCATTGTCTATTCTAGCAATAGTTTAGTCTGACATGTCTGACATAGCAACTTATATGTTGCTATTATGTGTGGTATTGTAACAGGTGGTCAACTGTGTCAAAGTTACATGCCACTTTCTCAAGTTAGCTCATTAATGACTGACAGATGATGTCACCAAGGGAATGAGATCTGGAGGTTTTGGGGTGGAGCTTAGCCAGTTTGAAGAAAAAAATATTTAAAAAAATATTTAAAAATCTATGAAACAAAGTTTACATATCAAAATATGAGATGTATGCAGGACTGCACACCAACATGAATACACTTGTATTTCGGTTTCATGGGCCCTTTAAAGAGCGCAATCTAAAACCAAATGTCGACATGACTTGTGGGTACGTCTGATATGGTCTACCGCGTAAGCTATTAGATTGTGATATTGATGATATGAAATTTGAAAATGACGATGATGATGATGATAAACATTGATGATAATATTATTGATGGTTGATGGTTGTGGTGATGAAGATGATAACGGGCATCACTATTACAATGATAATTCTTCATAAATTGTATGATTATTTTCAACAAAAAATGTTTTCATCAACATCATCATCATCATCATTCATCATCATTTGTTTTCATAACTAATCCCAACTACTCCCCGACACCGTCAACATCATTATCATGCCCATCGGTCATGTACTCACTATCATCGTCTATAAGAGCACCGACCTTGCCATCTACGTCATTATTACATATTTTTAAAATCTCGTCACGGTATCCAATATCATTATCACAGGGGCCTTTCCATGTTTTTATCATTTTCATCATCATCATCATAATCATCGTTATCATGCCTATCGGTCATGTCGTCATTATCACTATTTCGATATCGTCATCTACGTCATTGTTTCTGAACAAGATGAACTAGGGGGTAATTGTCCGCCGTGGGTGGTTCTCGTTTGGAGGTAATATTCCGGGGGCAATTTTTCCTTTGGGGTAATTATCTTGCTCTTAAAAGTCCGGGGTAATTTTCCAAGGGGTAATTGTCCTAGAGCCATTTCTTAGAAGTGTTTTGTGTTGTGTAAGTGACCCATTATGCTAATCCGTTCTGGATGGAAATTTGAAGCGCGATTGTAACTGCAAAAAAAGGTGCTACATCAAAATACTATGTCGGTTGGATTTGCTCGGATTAATGAAATTAATTTATAATGTAATCCCTAAATTATGCAAATAAAATGAATATATAATTGATAAAAAGCTATAACATTGCATGTGGAAGAGGGTTAGCCTATTCCCAGGTGCTAAGCAGTGTGACCACATAAAGGAAATTCAAAGGGAATTAAACATTGAAATGAGGTATGTCCCTATAAGATTACCCCCTTGTGCGGTAGTAGTCAACGAAATTTAATGAAACTCTGTGGCCCGAATTCACAAAGCAAAGTTTGAGCTCAGACCAAGGTTTGAGCTCAAACCTCCTTTTGTTTCGCCAAAACCTCCTTTTGTTATTTACAAACCTGGTTTGTAAATAACAAAAGGAGGTTTGAGCTCAAACCTTGGTCTGAGCTCAAACCTTGCTTTTGAATTCGGGCCCTGTTAGTCTAAGCGAGGAAAGTATTGAACAAACACGGGTAGGTGTACTGCAATTATTGCACAGTTA
>JAVYIG010002082.1:130000-272702 GCA_035222895.1 Strongylocentrotus droebachiensis | reverse complement strand
CACCAGTTTTATATTGTTGTCCCACCCATTATTTTCTATGTGTGGTTTCTTTTTTTTTGTTGACCTGGGGGTTTGCTTCACAAAAGTGTGTTTTTGAAGAGAAATTGTATTTTATTTATTGATATTTTGTATAGAATTTTGATTTTATTAATCTGTATGATGAAATTTGAATGCTATTCCTAATTGATTTCACTTTCGTTGTTGAGACTTTTCTGCGTCACTCAGCCTCGGTGTGCACGTACATGTACATGTAGTCTTGTAGATCTAGAACTTTAGCTTACATTTAGCGCTTGCGCAGATCGCTCATCGCTCATCCGATCTCGGCCTCATTTTCATAAGTTAGTGCCTAGCCTGGCCTGTCCGACATGGGCCCTTCTGGCTATCGCTGGTCTCTAGTCACTCAATGTATAAGATATTTGTGCGAGGAGCAAGCTTGTGATTTTCCAGGTTTTTTTATACCAAAATTATGATATTTCAGTCAAACCCTCTATTTGTTATGATTTTTTCACTTAAGTATTTCACTTAAGTTATTCTGAAATGTTCGTTGATTTTTCTATTTTATGCATTTGCAATGCTGTGTGTGCGTCACCTGTTTAAAGCAGGACGTGTCAAAATCTCTGTGGTGTGACGTAATATTACGTATTGACTTTGCCATTGAACTTAAGTTGCGCTAAATTGCGCCTAAGTTAGTTCCTCTCGCACTTAAATTTGATGCATTTCACATCAACTTTGTACAGAGACTTTCACGTTATGAGCGATAAATCCTCGGGAAGACGGACAACCCATAATTAACAGTACACTGTGAACTGGGGGTATTTTATTATGCGAAATCGAATCGAAATGCGAAAAAAAAATGGCAGCGTAAATGAGGAAGATGCTTATTTTTTAGGACACAATTTGTCCGCGTTTACGAGGATATCCTCATTCTCGGACCAGCGCCCCTACTGGTTGAGCTATTGATAACTTGATCCGTATCGTCTTAAACTGACCACCGGTGTTGGAGCTCGGTTCAGCAGCCTTTCCACGCTCTCAACACCAACACCGAACATTGAACTTGTACTCACTGCTATAGCATGACATTTGGGCCGATGTCGTTGAGACAAGAATGAGCAAAAGAAACCAATTTTACACATCGAATAAAACAAATAAAACAGAAGCATTGCACTGGACGTATCGACGGATAGGCAGTGACTTAACATCAGAGTTGGTTTCATGAAACGACCCCCAGTACTCTACTTTAGCTATGAGTAACTTGTTCCTCACTTTTTCTCATTATAGTTCATTAGCACGATGCAAACATAGTGTGATTGGATCCAAGAGGATATAATAATTCAAAGCCCTCGTCGATCACCTAAACAACAAACATGGCAATGGACATCGTAGTCATAGTCGCAATTGCCATCCTCGGTCTACTCTTCCTGGCATCATTTGCGGCTCTCATCGTCGCTTGCAGACATCGTTGTCGAGTCTTTGACATCAATATTAAGGAGTCTATACACAGGAAAAACAGGTCAGTTCAATACACCTTTCACGTTTGAGGCCGCCTTTTCTATTTGCGAGTAAACATTGCGCATCAATGTTTTCGCATGTGCTTTGCATGCTGCATAAAATAAAAGGTACTCTCAATAATTACTTGCAATTTAAAATGGCGCCATGTCGGTGCATGCGCACTCTGGTAACCGTGAAAGAGTGTATTGTAAAATGATGATAATAATGATGATGATGATTATGATGATGTCCTTTTGTATAGTGTTGGTATCAGCCTCAGTTGGGCTGCTTGGCCCAAGAAAGGAATAAGAAACAAAATTCAGAAAGTACCAGAATTTGTGATGTGCCAACTCCATAATAATAAAGCGCTCATGGTGCAATGGAGATGAAAAGTATAAACAAGAAAATCCATAATAATGGAACAACTTAAAAAAAAAAGGAAATATTTAAAGTGTAATGAAATCATTTTGAATGGAAGTACATGTATGTAAGATTTGTGTGCATGTTTCCTGGTAATACATCCTTGGTCCACTTACTGTTCATGCTGTTTTCTTTATTAAATAGCGGGTGGGTTTTACCAAGGGTAAATAATTACCGTAATACAATTTATTAATTTATTTTAATTCATCAAATAATAAAATTTATATAAAAACATTACAAAGACCTCCACCATATACATGTATACAGTGTAAATTTATTTATGTGCTACACAACACTGCTATGTATGAAAAAGAGATGAAAATAACACATATTTCAGATCCATGCTGATAGTGAAGCAACATTCTCAAAGTTACGTTTGTTTCTTTGATATCTGTAACAAAGTTCTAGAGAGGAGGAAATAAACATTAAGGTCAAAAGTAAGCAGCAGAAGAAGGAATACCTACATGTAATACTATGTAGAAGTTGTATAGGTCAATCATTCCTACCAGGAAATGTTAGAGAGGAAAAGGATTATGCTGCATTTAAAAAATATATGAATGTAATGTATAATAAAAAGAAATATGTACCGGTATACTTAAAGGGAAAGTCCACCCCAGGATTTTTTTTAAATGACGATATAGACCTAATAATACCATGAAGAATGATACAAGTCTCATTAAAATCCATGATCACATAACGAAGATATATCAACTTTTTTATCGAAAATCAGCCGCCCCCCAAATGCAAATGCGTACATGGGCATGAAACGATCGTCAAAAAATAACCGATAGTATCGAAATTGTGACGTATGTTGCGAGCTGCCTTCTTATTTCGCAGACATTCACTTTCGCTCGCGGTACACTGTTATCGCACTGACACGACGAATCATGAATGAAAGTGAAAGCGAAAGTGAATGTCTGCGATATATCTTCGTTATGTGATCATGGATTTTAATGAGACTTGTATCATTCTTCATGGTATTATTAGGTCTATATCGTCAGCTAAAGAAAATCCTGGGGTGGACTATCCCTTTAATGTTAAAAATCACTGGATAAGAAGCAAATGTACACATGTGATGTAGGACCCCGTAACATTTTTAAGGGCATTTGACTTTAATAGCTTAACAGGTCTTTTTGCACAACATGTTTTGTAGTCAAAAGTAGATTTTTAAAGTACATATTGCCATATTTACCAAAAAAGCAATTTGCTTGTGAGCAGCATTAATATAAAAAATGCTTTCCCTTCATAGTGCTTTCCAATGATACACTTCATATAAAGGATAATTATGGATTTAATTGATTTAAACTAGAATGGAAATGATATTATGAAATATGAATGTGATGCATTAAAATATTTGATTCCTATTAATAGTGAGAGCTACATGTACATGTACATGTACAGGTGAATGTTTAATATGTAGCGTAAAAATAATATTTTTTTAATCACAGAAACTCTTTTTAGCTTTGCTATAATGATAATGTAATTTCCTTGCACTTTTTCTTACATACATGTAATACAATTATTGTCTACCGGATTTTATTTTGGCACTGTGAAATCACTCACTAACTGTGTATTGTTTATGTTGATATACATGTATTTACGCTGTGATGTTCATAAACAAAATCCTGAATGATTATGATTCTAATTTTTGTCAGTGGTCGTCAGAACGTGTCCCTGGTCAACGATGCAGAGATGCCTCATGAAGACTTTGAGGTGGAGCTGAGAGATGTCTGCGCAAACAACAACCTGGAACAGATACTGGAAGATGAAGACTGGGTTGACGATGCTTCGTAAGTTACTCTGACGATTGTTCATTTTGAGAAGGGGGATGAGGATGGGAGGAGGAGGAATGGATGGGAGTGGTTTAAGGTGCTTGACTGGAGATGCGAAAGTTGGGGGTTCGAATCCCGACACGGCACTAATATCCTTTGGCAAAAATTTTACCTGCACCTGCTACTCTCCATCCAGGTGTTAAATGGGCACCCGGTAGGATGCAAAAGTTCATGTGGTTGGATGAGCAAGTGTGCGCTTGTAAATTGGCGACTGGCTGGAATGTTCCCCAGGGAGTGGAAAATGTGCATACATTGTGTGCGGGTAAGCCTGAATCCGATGACAGGAGTGATAATATATCTGTAAAGCACTTAGGTACTTCGATGTATTGGGCGCTATATAAAAGCGGAATATTATTATTATTATTAGAAGAAGAAAGGAGAGGGATGTTTGTACTCTTATCAGCCTGGAGCAGATACTTGGAGATGAAGACTGGGGAAGTTAATACATGTATATGGTTTGGTTTACCTGACTGCTGAGAAAGCATGTGTATGCTTGTAAGTAAACAACTAGGGAATCAATGGATTTAAGTCCTTTCCGTGGGACTTGGTAATGGGGATTAATGCCTTACCAAAGGGCACTAGTGCATCTAAATGTACTTGGTTTCAAAACCGGGACCTCTCAGTTACAAGACCACTGCTCTACCACTGAGCCATCGTGTCTCCACCAATATCGGCCTTATAGACAATACTTCTTAAGTTTGTCCCACACTTCTTTGTTCTTGTGTCTTCTGATGTTTCACTGGTCATGTTCAGAAAGGATGCCATTAGAAAGTGGCATCTCACCGGCACCGTAGAAGTAGGTCTCCCTATCAGAACCTGAAGTTAAAGTGTTTTCAAACAAACATAATGGGCTGAATTCACAAAGGAGGTTTAAATTTAACCCATGGTTTAAATACTTTAAACCCTCATTTACATAACCCATGGTCTAAAATTAGCGCAAAATAAGCATGAAACAGTCAGATGTCCAATATTAGACGCGCGCAAGGCAAGGTACGCTTATTTTGCGCTAATTTTTAAACCATGGGTTATGTAAATGAGGGTTTAAACCATGGGTTATTAAAGCTAAACCTCCTTTGTGAATTTGGGCCACTATGTGTGAAAATGCTATGAAATGCAAGTTACGGTTTCACGGTACGGATACATGTTGTGATTGAAGTCAACCTGATTTCTTCTGCAGAGGTCTGATGCCGCACTGCATCGCTATCCTGAAGACATGCCATGAGCTGACGGAGAAGCTGGTTGCCATGACGATGGGTAACGCCCATCATCCCAAGACGTCCGACAGTCTGTCTGATATTGTGGAGGTGGCCAAGAGGATTAATCCAAGGTGAGAATTTCATTTACTTTTCATTTAACTTTTATGTAGAGGTGTTGCAGTCTAGTGGATCATTTGTCGGACTGTGGATCACAGGGCTCGCGGTTCGAGTCCCGCCGCGGCATTAATGTCCTTTGGCAAGGCATTAATCTACATTTGCCACTCTCCACCGAAGAGTAAAATGGGTACTGGTAGGAATGAATGCTGTGAGCGCCAAAATCTGCAGCCTATCAGAGCTGGATAATATTTGGAGTGTCTTGAGCACCTTGCATGGTGGATATGTGCGCTAATTAAAAATTAATTTTAGTTGTAATTCAGAGGTCACAGGTCAGTTGATATTGGATATGCTGGGAAAATATACCTTGGGTATCTTTTTTATTTACATTTATTTCATTTCCAAAGTATTAACCTAAAATCTACAAAGCTGAGGTACAAGTACCAATGATTATTGAAATTATGTTTTGAAAATGAACAAACTTTGCTTTTGTCTGCATATAGTGTTTCTTATTGAAATTTATAGTAAATTAACCTTTATGTATAGACCACTTGCCTATAAAGACAGCCTTTCTTGTCTCCTATGTTTGGTTGGAAAGGTTTCGGTATACCTTTGTTGTTGTTGTTTTAGTTTTAATGGCTTGTATCATTCATTTATGAATATTTACCATCATGTAGCTGTGCTTCAAGTCTTTTCTTTTCTTTTTTGTTCCAGGGTTGATGATGTAGTGAAGTGTATGTATCCTCCCATCGATCCACGGCTGCTGGAAGCAAGGTCAGTAAAATTCTTCATCTTTATCAAAAATATAGGGTTGGGGTTAGCGATTCAGTAAGGTGTCAGGTTAGGTTTGGGATTACTGGTAGGGTTAGGTATAGTGTTTGTTCCAGTGTAGTTAGGACATTGACTGCCAAGTACTTTTTGCTGGAGCATTTGTTTACAACCTGTCTGACATGTAAAACTCTGTTTGACCCCTCGCTCCACAGGTCAGCGGCCTTAATACTCCAGCATCTTTTACTGGTCACCAATCAAGCCTTTTCAGATGTCCAGTTATGTAGAATAAGTTTATTGTCTTTTTAATGGGAAAAAAAACTCTATGTAAAAATGGTATGAGTTAATGCCCCTCTTGCTCCCTTCAGATGATATGACCATTATTTAAAACCACATTTGACCCTTGTATCCACAGGTCAGCGGCCTTACTCTTATCACTGCAGCATCTTGTACTGGTCACCAAGCAAGCCTGTCAAATGTCCAGTTATGTGGAGTGGATTGATGGGTCAATCAAGCAGATGGAATCACACTTACAGGTCAGTTATTAACCTATCCTTTGCCACAATCACCAATTGACATGCTCGCTGGCTCGCCACGTGTGCCAACTGGCATGAACATCAGGCACAGACACCAATTAACAAGGATCACAGTGTTCATAAATACATTATTGCATAGTAATCTATTTCCGGTGTTAATCAGCCACATGTTTGTACATTGCAACCCTGCTACTGCCTGTTTATGATAGCTTCCTCCTGGTAATGAGAATTATTAACCCCATCAGACATCTGAGCAGTGGTTTTACAGAATCATATTACACTTGTTGTAATTCTAAAAGAGCTAATCAGTAAATATAAGACCATATTACCCTCTCATGAAAAGCCTATGGACTTTACGTGTTAAAAAAAGTAAATATACCAGTAGTCTCATATTGACTGCGCTGTATTTTGTCATTTTCATAGTGTATCTATTACGCGTATGAGAACCTGCGCACTTTGCACGCACTCTATTGTGATGTTATAATCACACCAAGGCACACTGTTTGCTGTGAATCAATAATTTTGATGAGCACTGGATGCACAGAGCTGGTTTGAATTTTTTTTGCAACTTTACATGCTTGCAAACCCAGTGCAGTGTAGGCTACCATATTTTATATAATTTAAGAGTAAGATAATAAGAGTTTCTTGTTTGCTCAAGATGTCTGATGTGGTTAATAATAGTAATATTGACTGCCTAATTCAGGGCAATACGAATTGTCATATACAGAGATGCCAACCGTTATGGTTTCGCCATATTTGTTACGGTTTTAATGCTCTTGTTACGGCGTTACGGTAAACAATCAAAAGGTTACGGGGAAACTATAAATAAAAGTACATTATAGCGAATGCCGCCTTATCACATAGCCTTCGTACACAGCGCTGCATGTCGCACGCATTTACTCATAAGTTCACTGAATTTGACTACACTGGATAGGCACTTTGGCGCACATGGTCCGTCCGCCGCCATCTTGTTTAATTCCGAAACAACACGGCCGCCGTTATTACTGTTTACGTGCGGTCGTGCCTTTTGGGGGGAGCATGGTGGTAGATGATCGTGCGCGCGGCGCCCGCAATACCCATTCAAAGTATAGTAGCAAAGACTTCGGTGATTCAGCGGGTGCATTGCAAGTGCGATATACGGTGTGTTGTTGTTCATGAACGCCGGGCCTAGCGGCCTGGGCTGGTGTGTCTGTGGTACTGGTGAGTGTACGTGTGCGTGTGTAGGATACGAGTTCTGCTATTTGACTGTCGATTCGAATTTGCCATTCGACGTTTGAACAAGGTGTTTTATTCCTGAATATTATCATGGATTCATTCAAAAGAGCGAGTACCCGAGGAGGAGATCCTTTGACTGGAAACAGATTTTTAAAAACGTTTTTATGCACATCTTTATTTTGGACTTAAAAATGGTAGATTCGAAATGCAGTAAGACTGATTGGGTGTTTGTGTACGTTTTGCGCGAAAATTATGCTGCGGTGTCTTGCGTTACGGAAAGACCCCCATTTGTTAGAAGTATATAAATATAAATATGGTAAATGTTACTGACAGCCATCCTATAGGGTTGGCATCTCTGCATACATGTATATCACCGTCACCTTCAGTTCAGGCAATATATGTTGTATTGGCCTGAAAGGCAGTCAATGTTACTTAAATATACTAGAGGACAAAAAAAGGTTTTACTGTATTACTTCTTAAAAATTCTTGAGTAAAAGTGAATAATTACTTCAAATGTTATTATTATTAATTTTTTTGTTTAAATCAATGTTTGTTTTCAGGTCCTAAGGGATGCTGCCATCACATGGGAAGCTACCTCAACGGAAGGCTACCAGTCGCAGCCCGTTGCTCTCGGAGCCGTCGGACCTGCCCCTCAGGTGATCTCGCTCTCTTCCTCTCACGTATAGGACATGGACGTGCGCCCTCTTTGTCCAGGATACATGTACTTGGCCGCTTATTATAAAGAGTTACGATTGATCATAAATTTGATCAATACAAGATGAGCCATAGACTTACGCTCAATCAAAAGGCTTTATAATACATGGCCCTGATCATGTGGGAGACACACCTTCACGTGAGCAAACATTTGTGGCGGTGGTAGCCAGTGGTTGTTGTGAATTTAGGTACATGGTATCTGGATACCCATGTACAGTCTGTCGGTCTTTTCATCCCAGATGCCTCATATACATTAACTCTCGGGGAGAGAAGCCTTCTTTGTTGTTTCTGCTTTCAGTACCTACATAAAATCCATTCTACCTGTGCCTCACTCTGCTCTACTTGATGTACAACTGCAGAATGTAAGAACTTATACAGAATGACAGATCTGTGTATAAAGACTTCTGTATTTTGTGGTATTAACACTGATCTTTGGAATTATCAGAGAAATATACACAAGAAGAAGAAGAAGGAATGTTCAGAACATGTCCTTCCTCTGAGACTTCTTGGCAGGGAATTCTGTTTAGCCTGAAACTGGTTGACTACTGACTTTTCTACCAAAGAATAGAAGAAGGTACTGTACTTTTCCATTTGGAGCTGCTGGTTGAAGGATTCTTTCCGTTGACTTGTGATTTACCGGTAGGCTCGATATACATGTAGGAACAACCTGGTTTAATCAATCATGCTTAAAAAGATCCAGGGGGGTGTTTCACAAAGATCCTAAGTTGAACTTATCTCTAAGTTGGACTTAAAATTTATGGAAAGCCATTAGCATCTTTGAAAATATTTTGTAAAAGTTATTTTGAAAGGCATTAATTGTTTATTCAAATCATTCATATTTTCTATCATCAAGGAGATTTCATGTTCTGGATGTGGAATTTATAAAAAGTCTAAAATACTTGAATTTTTGCTTTTGAATATATTTCATTTTAAGACTCCAATGGCTGTCCATAATTTTTAAGTCCAACTTAGAGTTAAGTCCTACTTAGGATCTTTGTGAAACACCCCCCTGGGGGGTGTTTCATTGTAGAGTTCAAGCCAATGTAAGCACACTACCTGAACTTTTAACTTTAATATCCAACGACTTTCAAAAGTTGTGCTGAATAGAGTTGACTTCCTGGTATAGATGCCACTGAGGTATCTTAATGTTTTAGTCACAGCCAATGAATATAGTTTATTTTTGAATTTATAAACGTAATCTTTTTGCAATATTTTAAAATCTTTATTTAGCACCTAACCTCATTAAACGTCTAGTAATTGCCAAATTTTGTCATGAAGTCGTTGCCTTGCACATCATACGGTTTTATATTTCAGTGTGGGAACTGCAAAGTTTTGATATCAGGCTCAAAAGTTGACCACTAAAGTATATATCAACGTCGTTATGCTCAAACCAATAGTATAGGAGAGAGGGAGAGAAAGAGATAGAGAGGGAGGGAGGGGGAGAGAGAGAGAGAGAGAGAGAGAGAGAGAGAGAGTAAATTTAAATATAAAATAAATCAAATTATCAGCTCTGACTCTGAAGTGCGCACACTGAAAGCTCTCTGCTAACAACTAATGATAAGCAATAAAATTGCCAAATTTTAGAAACGTTCTTTACTCTTTTTTGTTATTTCGACATTTTTTAATATGATATTGACATACCCTGAAGATTATATTCAGTAGACGTGGCACATTTCTTCCATTTTTCATTATGTATTACACATTTTTAGCCAAAAACAGTTGTAAATACTTATAAATATAATTTTATGTACAGGTTCCAGGAGATGAACAATTTTAAGACGTTAAAAGATTTGTAGATGTAACAGTTTCAGTTCTTACGGTATCTGATTTCATATGTGTTATTTCCAGTGCCCCTCTAATATTCCAGCGACAAGACATTTATCTATATAAAATAGAGTTTTTGTTAGTGAGTACTAAGTATCCTATTGGCTGAAATGGTGTCACATGACACTCAACATTTTGTTGACCATGCAATATAACAACCTTTTTTGCACGGTTGAACTTATACAAAAGTGAACTAGACTGCGCACCTCTCTTCCCTGTGCGTACCCATTGTTTACATATTCTGAGCTTCACACATCAAGGGCCCGTTTCACAAAGCCTTTTTTCAATGACAAGTGACAAAAATCAGTGACAAATCTGCTGATAACCAATCAAAAGCAAGGATTTCACTAGCTTATAACAGAGACTGTCATTTGTCACTGATGGCAAGTTTTGTGAAACACCCCTCTGACGGGAAGACAAAGGAGGAAGGCATGAGATCGCAAATACTCTCAATTTTATGTGACAACTATGACTTGCACGTATATCAGTGTCAAATCTGCTGATAACCTATCAGAAGCAAGGATTTCAGTAGCTTATAGCAAAAACTGGCATTTGTCACTGATGGCAAGTTTTGTGAAACACCCTTCTGACAGGAAATCAAAGGAGGAAGGCATGAGATTGCAAATACTCTCAATTTTATATAACAAATATGACTTGCACTGCGTTGTTCAGTATAACATGTATTCTCCTTCAAAGTCAGAATTCCCTTTGTTGTATTATAATTCAACCTTGACCTGTGGTATTGGTGAAATCTAACATCACTCTGGGAATTCTTAATTAGTTGGTTCATATATTTTGATATCCTGAATGCCAGAGCATGCAATGTTTGTATATTTGCCACCCTCGACCCAAGTGTAGCAAGTGTGAACCTGCTAGGATTGTATAGACAACCGTGTATTAACAACCCATGGTACATGTACATTAAGCTAACTGCTTAAAAAATTGGAGCAAGATTTCTGAAATCACAGAGTTCATGTACTGAAAACAAAATGAGAATTATTTGTAAGCCTTCTATGCATCATTCGAATGGGGAGTTGCTTCAAATACATGTAGGGAGTTCTTTCAAATAGGGAGTTCTTTCAAATAGGAAATACTTTCAAATAAAACTAAAAGGAGAAAGAATAATCGTCACCAATTTTTATTTTGTTTCCAGAACTCAATTTTCTCTTTTCAATGTAATGATTCCTGCCATATTCATATTTGTTTAAATTAATACACCATTCATTATGTCAGTAGTTAGTATAAGCTGGACCTATACAAGTTTTAAATAGTACTTTGAAGTTAAATTTCTTGCAGACATTCCATTTCGATTTGTATCGGATATTGTACTTAAGTATTGAAGATTGAATTGTAAATATTGAGACAAGACTTTCATACTAGTACAAACTTAATAGAACATGAAAAAAACCTGAAATGTATACACATGTATTCATGTTGTACTTAATGTCTGAGAAAATAATGCATTTATGATTTGTTGATAAATGGACTATGGAAGTAGGTAAAGGCATTAATCAGAATATGACCTTTATATTTTATTTTTTTCCTACTGACACACAATATGTAAATGTAGAAGAAAGTTAATTGGGTAATTTGCATTTCCACTTTTAAACATAAAATATCCTTCTCAATATGAAGTACAATGTACATAGTTATTTCTAAAGATACATAAAATGTACTTATAGAGTAATAATGTAATATGTTATTGATGAAATGCTGTACAGGGGTATGTGTTTTTCCATTTTTTATTTTGCTGAATACTAAATGCCCTGATATGTCTAATTGTATGTCTTCCTGACCCGTTTTAATAACCAATTTTATTAAAACAGTGCAAGGAATATTAATACATGTATTGTACAATCATTACAAAAATAATTTCAGGGCACTGTAACAACAAGAGATAAAATTAATTGTCCCCCCACCCCCACCCCCTCCCGAATGATCGTATCTCCTTCAAATTGAGTGTACCTCCTTTAAAGGGCAAGTCCACTCCAAAAATGACTTACTTTCAATAGAAGCAGACAAATCGGATAAACCAATCAAAAAGTTTGAGCTAAATCGGATAACTAATAAAAAAAAGTTATGAATTTTTAATGACATGAAAACATTTGAAAATCACAAAACAAATTGGCAACTCATTCATGAGTCTGTGACGTCGTTTCCTCACTATCCACTATTTGGTTTCTTTATATTGATAATATAAATTTCCTATTTTCCCCCTAAGAATCTTATTTCTTCACACCAGCATCCAAGTTAGATTGATTCTTAATGAATAGTAACTTACAATTAAATTGATGTTATTGATATATTAATATAAAATGCATGTTTTTTTCTAATTAATAGCAGCATTATTGGAGATACGCTGTACAATAGATTTATACAGTCAGTGGGTTATACATGTAATCAATTTTTATGTTACAGAGTCCTGTGATTATAAGATAACATTTCTTTGAAGTTTGGTATGTAAATATTTATATCTACTATTGATTTTTCTTCAAGTTGCTTGTATTTTGAAATATAACATGTAGAGATAGCAAATGTACATGTATCATCTGCTTATAGTCAGAAAGCCGGGCATTGATATTGTGTGCAAGAATACTTTGCATTTAATGCCCTTCTAGCTCATAGCGAATATTGTTCCGTTCGCCTTTTACATTCTAAGGGTATGTTTTGTTTTATTTTGCTTGTTTGGTCTTGTGGTTTTTAATGTTTAATTGAAATTTCTGTGAATTACGAGCTATGTGCACATATTGTATATAACAATTTTATGATAGTATCTCTTTCTTTTATAGTACTATGTAAGTACCATGATATATTAGAGTTCAGATAGTATGAAATGTTTCTCTATTTTCTTACATAGATTATTTCCTAATGAATGCAATAACAAATTTATGTGTATATCAAATTTATCAACGCTATCAAATTTAAAAGAATTTTTTTTAGCTGTAATTTTATTTTATTTTGTTTTGTTTTTGGATGTTCTTTAAAAGATGAAAATTGAAAAAGTGATGATTTATATGAGAATACAATTAATTTCTGTATGTTTTACTAATCATAGCCATCTAGCACTTCATACGGTGTACATGTACATGTATATGTCATTGAATAATGTATATATGTTTTTCAGTTTTACGCTATTGGGTTTTTAGCTGGTCGATTCCAATTCCTTTATGGAATGACATGTATTTAGATTCTTAAAGCTTTTTGCACTTTTTAAATATGTGAAGCACTTTGTACAAGAAGCCTTGCTTACATATGACATGGTCAAATTACCTAAAAAGATTAGGCAAAATAATGGCAGTGTTTTTTTCTTCTCAATATCAAATACGGTACATATAACCACCTCCCTGATATAACACACAGATATATGCCTTTTGTACAACTCACTCCTAGATCCTAATCGATGATTGGTCGAGCGCAGACAGGCACGATTCATTAATTGGGACTATTACACATTTTTTTCATTAAAAAGCATGCAATACAGTAGTTTCCAGTACTATCCAACAATTTCAAGAACACCTGTGCGGTATGCAAAGCTCAGCAGTGCGCATAGAGAAACTTGGCACTAGTACTGTGTTTAGGCGTAAATGCATGAACACGCGTAGCTTTGTACGTACAGGTTGCTCATTTACTGTCTGTACATGCCATTAGTAAGCCTATAAAATTTGGGATTTATTTGCCATCAACAATGACATAGACCAATTTTAAAATGACTGGTATTTTAGATAAATCCTAACAAATGATACATATCTTCATTCGTTCATTCTCTTGTTGAGGCTGTATGTGCATCTATCATACTCAGCCTGACAGCTTTGTACGATAGATGCACACAGTCTCAAAGAGAGAGTGTGGATAGATCGTGTAATGCACCCAAATCGCATGCATCATTTACATGTATTCATTGTTGCGTGCTGCTTCTTTCTTTTCACCTAGATGTGCCAGTTAGGAGTACATGTACATGTAAACAAATGCTATATTTTGCTGCAGTGGTTATTATTAGACGGTTTGATATACATCTATATGCCATATTTGAACAAGGTTTTATACTGTGTGTACCAGGGTATTGTGAGTTGGTCTAGCGGTATGTTCTTGTTGTCTGATCTGTGTCATCACCTACAAACTGACTCAGGTGGAGTTTTTTAAAAGTCGGACATAAATATTCATATCTGATCGATACGTTTGTAAAAAAAATGTACAAACCTTCATCCATTTTCTTCCACAATACTTCTTTCAGTCGAGCCTTTCCATGTCTATTTAAGGGTCGTTCACATGTACTGCGGTAGACCGTCATAGTATACTGTGCCCTTCAAATTACACAAAAACTTACTCTGTGGTTAACTGTGTCACATGTGAATATGCCTTTATACTTGAAACATTGTATCTGTGTGCATGTGTCTGCTTTTCTTTGGATGTTTGCACAAAACCGTTGCAAAGAGATCCACTGTACTTAAACAAATAATAAAGTTCTTTTCCATTCTATATGTCTGATACTGTGTGTTTATATATTGTTTTGTACTTTGTTACTTTTAAAGTTGCTTTGAATGAAAGTTGAAGAAAAATCTCAGTCTCTCTAGGTATATTGAATAAGAAATTTCACTTCACCACTAGCATGTACATGCACAGAAAATACATGTAGAATATCAACTAGAAAATATGGTCTTTCTATACAGGTGGTTGCTAAAGCAGGTTTCACTTTATTAACCTTTACTGTACTGGGCTATTTTGAGCACCCTCTGACTGGGGGGGGGGGCCTGGGAGGCCCCCCCCCCCTATGATCTCGGCCGTCGATTGTCCGATGAACACGAAAATTTGCATGTTTGTAGATATTTACGTAAGGAACAAGATGGTATAATTAGTTTTTTCCGAATATGCAAATTTTTGTCGTTGGCCTAATTAAACTCATGCAAAATGCGCTAATTTTATGCATTTTACAGAAAACGTGTCAAACTCCACCTTTTGAATGTTGAAACTCATTATTCATATGAAACTTCTTTTCTTACACCAAAAAGTTATTTTAATGTAATTAATAATGATAATTTATGCAAATTTTTATGCGATTTTTATTTTTTGTTTGTTTTTTTGATGACATGCGCATACTAATTGTTATGTAACGCCTTACAGGTATATCAGATTTCGACGAAAATGGTATCAAAATGTGCGTAAGACTTGAGGAAAAAAAGTCATGAAAAGAAAACTCAAAATTCCAAGCGGTTGCGGCGCAATCTCCGAAAATGTCAAGGGGGGGGGGGGCCTCCCAGGCCCCCCCCCCCCCAGTACAGTAAGGGTTAAGGGCTGTACAAAATCTGACTATTATAATTATGTGGCCCCATTCAATAGACCGACTGGTTAATACAATAATAATAAAATCATAAATAAATTATTAAAGTCACCTTTTATGTTAAATCTGAGATGCATGGCCCTACATGTTATTAGTGTCTGTGATATGGTGTAATATTGAAGCCCTAAAAGAAATTGCGCTTCAAAATGATCAAGAAGGATGAAAGTAGAGGGAAAGTCTTTTATCCCCCAACATTTGGAACAAAAACAAACCAGGCAAGCAGACAATGCATGATTGTATCAGACCTTACAATCTCAATAATTACACACGCATACAAAATATACATGTAACAACAATTTTTTATTCATATACACTGTATATACTATGTATGGTTCATTCAAATCGCGCGTGTTATATATTTGATATCAATTTCTTCTAGATAGGACATCGAAGTAACTCCATCAACTTATTCATCACATATTATAAACAAATATAAGAGTTAGTGTAATGTCTGCTACATATTGGATACCTTTATCAACATGTAGATTAGGCTTAAACTACATGTAATGATAACCCCCACCAATGAAATCTGAATCTGAATCATATCCCAATATTATACCTCACCTTATTTTCATAATGCTGAAATGCTGTCTTATCATAAATTTGGATCCGACGGTATTAGTGTAGATTTTTGTGAGTATAAAGCATTTATATCAATAAATATTACCTTGAAATAAAAGTTTAGTAATACATATAATCATGCAAAGATATCTCACTAAAAAACAAACAAAATGGAAAAATTGGTAAAATTGAGTTCTCTCCTTGTGCTACTACATGTAGGTAGTATTCTGCCATAATGTTGTTGTAACGTGGCACAAAACAATCAGATAAAGAAAAATTAGAAATAAACACACCAGAGTCTGATTTATATTGGGCCTACAGGAAAAATACTAAAATCCAAGCATTTTAGAACGACTTCAGGATCTGCGTTGAATCTACCCTCATGTAGAATTTCCCACACATTTTTTTACTTTGCACGTTTAATAAATAACATGAACCCACAGCATCCACAAGCATTATTCTTTTCAAGAAATAAATTTTTGAGAAGAAAGTACAAGAAGAATTTGGATTCTGTCCTACATGTAGTTCCTTATCTTTTCATAACTCTCCTTTCTTATTATGCATGGGAATGGGTGTTCAAAAACTGTTTTGTACTTTATGATATCGTCTGTTTGGAGCCTGAAGGGCATTAACTCGTATACTTTAACAGAGAGTTAAAAGCCCCACTGTCCTACCTGTAGCTACTTGCTCCCTCTTTATAGAAAACTTCCCCAATCGGCGCCTGTTGGTCCCCCATGATCCTCTTTTTCTTATGTTAGTTGAGAGCAGAGTTAATGAGATAGCCACCTGTCAGTGACCTCGCTGTGTGGTCTAATCCCTTCTGGCCCAGTAGTATTGACGGTCTTTAACATCCTTCTGGCTCTAAACAGGTGATATGATACTATCTATTCTAACTGCTATAACAACGGGAGGATCAAATCATCATTTTTCTAAATTATTTGGTTGACCCGTCCCAATCCAAGGGTTCAGGGTTTGAATCCCATCACTGCACTAACATGTTTCGGCAAGACATTAATCTACATTTGCCACTCTCCACCCAGGTGTAGATGGGTACCTGAAATGCCAGAGCACCACATGATTGGCTGCCGGCTATGACCGGGGTAATAATGGAGCACCAGGAGTGTCGCAGCGTAATAGACATTTGCGCTACATGTATATAAGAAGCCACCATTATTATTCATATGACCATTCAAGTATTCATTCATTCACGTTTTCAGAATTCCTATTCCTATAGCTATTACTTTCAAAATCCAGATGTTGTTTGGTTAACTGCGGCCCTAAGGAAAATTGTACTTGTACATGTATATCTGAATACATATTTTTTTCCTTTGAGCCGTGTTGCAAAAACAGGGGTCTGTTTCTCGAAACCGTCGTACAGTTCTTGGGACATGCCATAGAATCAGGGCCCCATTTGCACAAAACTTACCATTGATGGAAACTACCATGGAAACTTGATGTTGGCTGTTGAGCCCTGTTACCATGGTAGTTGCCATTGATGGCAAAGTTAATGGTCATCAATGGTAAGTTTTATGCAACAGGGCCCAGGTGTTATAGAATAACATGCCTTCCTATTCGATGTCTGGCCCAAGGTGTGCAAAACCCATTCCTTTTCATTCAAACAGTAATTCTCAGAGAACTTGGTACAGAATGCACATATTAATAGTTGAAAGTAATAAAAAGATGATAATAAATACAATTTAAAAAAAATTACCCTGAGACTATAAACAGAAAGTCACTTTTCATGCAATTTTACCTACTCTCAGATCATTAAAATTGAGAAAGCTTTTGTACCAAGTAATTAACCCCTTCTGTTTTAATTTTTGGAAAATATTCATATCTGAACTTTCAAGAGTACAATTTTGAACCGAAATGCTTTGCTTCCATGATAAAGTGGATGTACATGTATTTTTTAGTACAGTCAAACCTGTCTTATCGGCCACCTCTCTTTAAAGGCCACCTCTCTATAGCGGTCACATATACAGCCTTCCGCACATGCCCTCTCAGTGAAGCAACTATATAGTGGAAATACTCTGCAGGGAGTGGAGAAATGGAGATAGTGCACATACCAATCATTGTTTTTCGGTAGGCATCTGATGACTGGGGTAAAAAATAACTGCGAAGCTCACTATTACAGACGTTATGAAAATCCAGATTATGTCCAGCTTTCCCATGTCTGTTGATACAGCGATCATAACAATCAAGCATCATCATGCTGTTAGAAGTAATCCCAATAACATTTACTGCAAAACATATGACTGTAGTCTGCTGTAATGTGTCTAGTGTGGATAATCAAAAGACATTTTTATTCATTCAATCATGGACGATTCTCTTCGGTTCAGTTCAGTTCGCTATCCTCAGGCTCTGTTGATGGCAGAGTTGCACAAACGTTCCATCGTCAAGAGTAAGCCGATCTTTTTAGGAATCTCCTGCAATGTTGTGTCCACTTTGTACCCTGGAAATTGCGATCTTGCTGCAGCATCGTTTCACTAGTCCCACATGTTTCATTTCATGCGTTCCATCTCCTCACCCACAAGCAGGAGTCAAATGACACAAGAAATATGGTTCACAGTATCAATTTCCTGCATGCATTTCCCAAATGCAACATAGGGGGCGCTGCACGATGACATGTCTGAAAACCACAGGATACTGAGGGAGTGGGTTCATATACAGGCAAGGCTACGCCACATACGAGTACTCGTCAGCTTTGGTCGTCCTCTCTAAGTACTGCTTGTCGATGAGAGCCTCGATGCACTTCTTGATCATGCTGACGCTGGGCGAGAACCGTGACCTGGCCTGAGAGATGACCTAAACACAAAAAACACAGTTTATGGTAAAAAAACAGACCTTTATGTGTATTATAATGTAAATCATGATGTTAACAATAATACTACACTCCATAACATACTTGGGTTACAAGAAAAAAACTAAGTTAAATTTCAGGGGAACTTTTAAAATCATATTCTGCTTCATATCTGTATCTACATGTATCCCCCCTCTCTTCTCTCTCTAATTCACCATCCATTCCATTGACGTCGCTTGTCCCATTCTGACGTTGCATCTCAGAATGTGTTCCTCTTTCTGCTTGCAGTGGTATTTGCAGTCTTAAAGCCAGTGGCAACTCTGACCCCAGAGAGGTCATTCCTTATCGTCCTCATGCCCTACGTGCTTCAGTTGTACCACCTCTTTCTATATTGGAAACTTTCTTTGTCTTTCCTCATCTTTCATTCTCTCTTGCTCTCTGTAATGCCCCCCCCCTCCCCCCCCCCGACCCTCCCCCCCCCCCCCCCCGACCCTCCTTCTTTCCTCTCTCCAGGGTTTTTTTTTAATTTTTTTTTTATTTATTCACCATGTAAAATAACTGTTTACAGATAATAAAATTTGGTTACAATATATAATAATAATACATAGTAGGAACAATGCATAAACAAAAAATGTTTGAAGCGCAACGTCCCTAAGATAATAGTGATAGTTTTAAAAAAAAGTTCTAGAAATCCGAGCAAGGCGAGGTGCAGAGCACTTGCCCGAGGCGTTCAAGTAAGCCATTAAAAAAAAAACCTCACCCCCCTAATTTGAAACCGGATTTACATCGATCTCAGGGACTAACCATTTTTGGAGAATAAAAATCATTATTAAAAAAAAAATCAACAAAAAAGAAATCAGGAAAAATTAATCATCAGGAAAACCGATTTAAATCTGGAAATTATCAGGCCTGTCTCTCTCTCTCTCTTTTCGGTCCTACTTACTCTCGTCTTTCCTTTCCCCTCCCATTTCTCACCTCTTGTATGAGTATATTGTGCCTGAGTTTCTTGCGTGCTTTCATTATCCTGACGATTGCCGCTTGTAGATACAGCTTCCTGTCCTCGTCTACTGCGTTGTGGGTTTGTTCTACTTCTTGCTGTGAATCAATGAAGAATCAAGAAAGTCATTGAGACAGGGTGATAATAAGAACAATAATGGTATGGTTGTATTTACTAGGGAAGCTGCATCAGTAAAATGCTGTCCGTCCTGAGGGCCCTGGAATGGAATTATCATTACCCCAGCATTGACATGCACCCAAGACCTGTTTTACAACGCCTTTTTTCAATGACAAATGATAACTAGATGGAACTTTGACTGCGCGCAGTCAAAAATGATGCCTCCGCCATAGAGCAATTTTACAAACCAAAACAGAAACTATTTTTAAATTCAAGTTTGATTGTAATCCATCTGTGGGTTTTAATGATAATGCATGCACAAGCTATTTTTGGCATACATAATGAGCCATGTGACCTTTGACCTTCGACCTGGTGACCCCAAAATCTAATCAGTTCATTGGCTCTGCAAGATACATACATGACTTGAGTTTGATAGTAATCTGTCTATTTGATCTCATGATAATGCGATCACAAGCTATTTTTTGATACATAAAGACCCGTGACCTTTGACCTGGTGACCCCAAAACCGAATCATTTCATTGGCTCTGCAAGATACATACATGACCTGAGTTTGGCAGGAATCCATCAATCGGTTCTTGAGATAATGCGATCACAAGCTATTTTGCATACATAATGAGCCCTGTGACCTTTGACCTTTGACCTTGTGACCCCAAAATCTAATCAGTTCATTGGCTCTGCAAGATACATCCATGACTTAAGTTTGGCAGGAATCCATCAATCAGTTTTTGAGATAACGCGATCACGAGCCATTTTCGCATACATAATGAGCCCTGTGACCTTTGACCTTGGATCTCGTGACCCCAAAATCTAATCAGTTCATTGGCTCTGTGAGATACATACATGACCCAAGTTTGGCGGGAATCAACCAATCGGTTCTTGAGATAACGCGATCACGAGAACGGGACGTACGGACAGACGTACGGACGTACGGACGGACGTACGGACGGACGTACGGACGGACGGACAACCCGAAAACATAATGCCTCCGGCTACTTTGTAGCGGAGGCATAAAAATCAGTGATAAATCTGCTGATAACCAATCAGAAGCAAGGATTTCAGTAGCTTATAACAAAAACTGGCATTTGTCACTCATGACAAGTTTTGTGAAATGGGGCCCTGGGGGCGAGAGGAGCAAGCATGTACAGTTAACAACTAAATTATTCATGCCCTTACCAAGTTTCGTAATTTTAAGTAAGTAAAAAATTGAATTGTCCAGATTTGTGTTGCTTGAGAATGTGACAGATCAGCTTACATCTCAAAGTATTCAACAAAGGCCCTAATTCAAATAGTCCATCTTTTATTTTTGAGTTACAAAATACACAAAAACCATCAAAAACACACGTGGTATAAATAATTTAGTCGTTAACTGAATGTCAGTACAGCCTATTAAAGTAAGCACCGAAAAAGGATTGAACCCCAGACTTTTTGGAAATGTCAATATGATAGTGGTGGTTATTTTACCTGACAGCTAAGAAAGCAATAAATGCTTGTTAGTAAACAACCAGAAGACCGACGGCTTGAGGTCCTCTCTGAGGGACCTGGTAATGAGGATTAATGCCTTACCAAAGGGCACTAGCGCATCGACTTGGTTTCGAACCCGGGTCACCGGATAACGAGACCAATGCTCTACCGACTGAGCTATCGCGCCTTTTGAATGAGTTATGAGCCTTCACTAGCATACCACAGTGCTTCCATCAGCATATGACCACTTCGCCCAAACTGTAATACTTTTAAATGCCTTGTCTGTATAGGATTACATGTATTTTCTTTTTCTTCCCACCTTGCTCTCTGCCTATTTTCACCCATCCCCCTCTTTCTCTCTCTCTCTTTCTCTCTCTCTTATCCTCTCTTTCTTTCTCTCTCTCTCTCTCACTCTCGATTAACGCCTTTAAGGTTTTAGACTAAACTAGATAACTAGACCGATAGAATGGAGAAGAAGTTTTGTTTAAAGCCTGTCTACCCTAGTTGGCCAGTGGGATTAGACCTCCCTGCAAGGTCATTGACGGGTGGTTATCTCATCAAATCAGCACTCAAACTAACATAAGGAAAAGAGGATCATGGGGGACCAAAAGGTAACAATTAGGCACTGTTTGCTGGATAGAGGGCACAAGTAGCTATAAGTAGTACAGTGGGGCTTTAAAACGAGAAGAACTGAGAGAAAGGTGGATCCAAGACTTTACCTGAGGGGGATCTCTTTGAACGGCTGTTGTTATCTTGAACTTTGTCCTCTTGTTGGAGTACAACAGATTTAGTGTGAAGCTTGTGTTCTCTGTGATTGGGCCCTACATGGAAAACAAACAAACAAACAAAAAATTCTCAGGTGAAAACTGTTCCAGCTTCAATTCCTATATATCCATTTTCTTGTTTGTTAAAAATAACTTTGTTTCAATAGAATCATAAAGATATGACAAACCAATAAAAAAAAAAAATTAATAAAGAACTAGAATTATTTTACAGAAAGGATGTGCAAGAATGTGGCCAATAATACACATGTACCTTGGACTAAGCTACTAGGCTATACTTCATCAAAGATATAGAGTTAGGGTTGCATTCGGTTTAAGGTTAAGTTTAAGGCTATGTTTATGTAAAATAGTTGGTGCTTCGATAGAACCCCCAATACAAGGTTATGTTGGTATCAACCCTTTTAATTCCATTTCTGTGCACATTCCATAATATTTTTTTCTTTCTTTCTGTTTTTCTCATATATAATATTGTTAATTCATATGTACCCTCCCATGCCATAAGTATTGCAACATGATGAAATTCGTTAAATTTGTGGTTAAATTTGTGTAGATGGGAACATTGATAACGCCAAATATCGAGATATTCTGGACGCCCACTTGTTTCCATCCATTGCTAACATCTTTGGCAACGCGCAACACCCGTTCGTCTTCCAGGATGACAACACACCGGCACACAGGGCAGCCAGGATGGACCAATGGTATGACGAAACTGGCGTCAACAGGGTGCAGTGGCCGGCGCAATCACCAGATGCTAACCCGATAGAGAATCTGTGGGATGACATCAAGAGAGCCAACACCAAAGACCGACCAACCACGAGGGAAGGTTTGGTCCGCTCTATCTTCAGGGCCTGGGGCAGCATCACCCAAGAAAGATTGCAAGGACTCTACGCGACGATGCCAAGAAGGATGCGCGCCATCATTAGAAGGCGAGGATATCCAACAAAATACTAGAGACTCGTGAATCTTACATGAAAAATGACTATTGATATATCAATAAAATGTGCCTGATAGTATGATAAAAAATGATGCACTACATATTCATTAAAACAGCACTCATTTTCATGTAATTATTTGTCTCCTGTGTAATGTGTGTGTCTATGTTGCAATACTTTTGGCACGGGAGGGTATTTGTATGCATTTATATTTCATATCTTCAAATTGTAAGTATTCTCTTAATGTACTTATGGAATGAATAAACCTGTATCTAGTGTTTAGTTGAAGTATTGAATTTGGTAGGTCTTGGATATTATAAATGTTGCAGATGTATGTGTCATACACCCCCCCCCCCCCCCCCTCCCTTCCCCAACTTCAAATATACCAGGGAACCGTCTCACAAAGCCTTTTATCAATGACAAATGATAACAATCAGCGACAAATCTGCTGATAACCAATCGGAAGCAGGGATTTCAATAGCTTATAACAGAGACTGTCATTTGTCACTAATGACAAGTTTTGTGAAATGGGGCCCAGACCTCACCTCATGGTTTTGCTCGATGAACTTGGTATCGATGAGAGACTGCACCGTTTTACTGAGTTCCTTCTCATTGATGAGAGAACTATTGATGAGTTCCGAATACTGAACAGTGTCTTGGTTGTTGAACATGAGTAAGACGGCCATCTGAAACGTGGTGGTAGTTACTATGTACGGCTTCTTCAAGTAGTTCAGCTTAAGCTCACCTAATAGTAGATAGAGAAGAAATAACAATAAAATCAAAAACTACAATAATAATGAAATTCATCATCATAACCATCTTCATCATCACCACAATCACCATCATCACCATCATATTCACCATTACCACCATCATCATCATCACTTTCATCACCATCATCTTCCCCATCATCACAATCATCACCATCACCATCACCATCATCATCATCACCACCATCACCATCATCAACATCATCATCACCATCACCATCATCATCAACATCATCATCCCCATCACCATCATCATCATCACCACCACCATCATCACCATCACTACCACTATCATCATCATCATCACCACCATCACCACCATCACCACCACTATCACCATCATCAACGTCATCATCATCAACATCATCACCCCCATCACCATCATCACCACCACCATCATCACCATTATCATCATCATTATCAACATCATCACCGTCATCATCAACATCATCACCATCATCATCATCACCACCACCATCATCACCATCACTACCACTATCATCAACATCACCACCACCATCATCATCACCACCACCATCAACACCACCATCATCATCATTAATTACTAATATTATCATCATGAATATATCGTTGTCATCGAAGGGAAATCTCACCTGTACACAAATGATGTAGCCATGTTAGCTTCCTTCCTGGAAACTTTTCACTGTAGAAAATTTCAAACTGAAAAAGAAGAGCATATCAAAGAAGGAAAAGTTTAAAACGTTTCATGACTGGGCTGATACTCACAAAGTGGTAACCTTAGAAACATACTTCTCTTTACTATGTTAATGAATCTAGTCATTTGATTGGTCAAAATTTGAGTCTTGAATTTAGCCATGCCCACCTACCGGTCAATAGTTTTTTTTAAAGATGCCCGTTGCCCCGGGTGACGGGCCCATAAACAAATGTTGCAGAGATCTTAGGTGTAAAAGCGCGGATACCATACAGTGCTTTTTGACTGCGATTCCCGAATGATGGTACATGTAACATTCAGACAACTTTCCATGGAAGATTTACAGACGATGTCTCAGATTTTCTGTTTTGTTTTAACCAGTCTTGACTAAAAAAAAAGGATAAGGTAACAATTCTTTGTAGATTTGTTTGTGAATTTGGTATATAAAAGATATATTGACTGCTTTAATAATCGAAGCATAGCTGGGACGTTACATCCTGATATGACCCCTCAGCGTGCTATTACCAAAATTACCCAAGCATTGTTTAAGAATGTATCTTACCATTCTGACACTCTTCTCCAGCTCTTGTGATATTGCAAACGGTGTGAGAGCTGACTGACCGAGGGGCCACGAACCAGTCTGTAAACAAGGAAAACATGATGGATGCAAGCAATAGAATGGGCTAATGATATGAAGTTTGGGCAAGATGGGACGAAGTTCATGTTACTTTGGGATGAAAACTTGGAGGTCCGCTCGCTATTCATGAGGACCGCTATTCATAATTGAAGAAAAGGGCCATTATTCATAAGGACCGCTATTCATAATTAAAGAAAAGAGTCATTATTTATAATACGAGAAGAGGGTCGCTATTCTACTTTTCTTGTATTATGAATAGCGACCCTCATTTCGTATTATGGATAGCGGGACTTATCCGTAGTGACCCCCCATATAAATTATGAATAGTGCCCCTTCCTCATGTTTATCAATAGCGATTCTTATGAGTAATGACCCTTAATACGAATTATGAATAGCGACCTTCATCTCACATTATGAATACTTGTCCTTATGATTAACGCTCCTTATGCCTTTATGAATAGTGACCCCCCTTGCGTTTTATGAATAGCAGTCCTTAACGTATTGGAAGTTACACGTTATGAATAGCGGTCCTTATGACTAGGTTACCTCAGTACTTGTACATTTGAAGATCAGTCATTAAGGACGTACACATCAATGACTTTTTTCTTTTCCATTGCAAGCTTTCATGAATTTGAGATCATTATCAGCAAATTGTTCAGGGGGTTCATAAAAGACATATTTTCTAAGTTCTGATATGTCACAAATATTTTTTAACCATATGGAATGATCCATAAACTGCAATGCAAGAAAGAGATTTGCACAAATGTAATAAGGCTTTGCTCATTTCATAAGTCAATGATCTGTATCCTCATGAAAAGTGCTTTATAAATCTGATCATTGTGGTTCTTATCATTTTCATTATCAATATCACTATCACCATCATCGTCTCCATCATCATCATTACTATTACTATCAATAATACTCACTGTGAGGACATAGATGGAAAAGTTGATTCCGAGATCCGTCTCTTTCTCTTGGCTAAACTTGGCAAACTTGTTATTGAGATCGTCACTGACGCCCATATCTGTGAACATCCGATGAAGCTTATTCGTAAACTCATACCCACACGCTTGCTGAAAACAGAACAGAATAGAAGACAGAGATGCCAGTTAGAATTGATTAGAGGGCCTGCGATTTTTTACACAAAAAAGCCTTAACTATGGTCTGAAAATAACTTGCCAGGGCCTGAATTCAGGCTATTCAACTGGCATTTTCTTACTCTTTTCTGCTTCCATTTAAAATTGTTAATACAACTTGAATTCGGCGTAAATATTCATAACTGAATGACACACGCCTTTAAGACTAAAACAACTACAACACAACTGAGATAAGAAAAGAGCTGATAAATCAAACATGAATCTAAATATAAATTTGCAGAATGAGAAAAGGATAGAAGAAATGAATGATAAGAGAGATAGAAAGTGGGAAGAGAGAGAGGGAGGGAGGAGAGGGTAGGAGGGAGGGAGGGAGGGAGGGAGGGAGGGAGGGAGGGAGGGAGAGAGAGAAAGAAAGAGAGGGGAGAGAGGGAGAAAGTGAGAAGAGAAAGAGAGCCAAAACAAGGAGAGGGAGAGAAAGTAAGGAAGAGAGAGTGAGTGAAAAAGAGAGAAAAAGGGATAGAAGAAATGAATAAGAGAGATAGAAAGTGGGAAGAGAAAGATAGAGAGAGAAAGAGAAAGTGAGAAAGAGAGAAAGTGAGGAAGAGAGAGAAAGTGTGTGTGAAAAGAAAGAGAGAGAGAGAGAGGGGGGGAGAGAAGTGAGAAGAGAAAGAGAAAACAAGGAGAGAGAGGATGAGAAAGAGAGATAAAGGAAGAGAGAGTGTTTGAAAAAGAGAGAGAAAGGGATAGAAGAAATGAATGATGAGAGATAGAAAGTGGGAAGAGAAAGAGAGAGAGAGATAGTGAAAGAAAGAGAGAGATAAATATAAATATATCAATGAACATCATACCTTTAGTTTATTGATCATTGATTCCTCTGCATCCATTGACGTTGATAGACCATGTATTAACCTCTTAGCTAACATACGTGCATAGAACTGCAAATGGGATAAAAAAGCAAAGAAAAAGAAAAAGAAATCAAAATGTGAGGCCTTTATATATTTCCCCTGTTGTAATATCACATTCATAACATGTAGTGATATCTTAAAAGTGCCATTTCAGTTTTTATCTGTCACGTATTTGCCCATTCTGTTTTATGCATAATTATGTAAATTTGTCTCCTGAGAAATCATTTACCGTACCTTTGAATAATGTATGAATAATGACTACTGAAATTTTGCAGAAGCATCATGATCAAATCAATGAATGTCATTACCTGTACATGACCAGTGCATTGATTATCTTACACACGCTCTGGTAACAATTGTTCTGCAGAAAATTCTTACACCAGTCAAAATTCCAAACCTCAAACATTGACCCAACACTATACCTAATAATAAACGTAACCTTAAACCTTAAACCTAAAAGCAAATCTTAACCTTTTTTTTAATAGACAAAGTCCAAGTATTAAAAACCAGGGGAAAATGCTGTAAAATCATCCCCAACACTGCATATAATTAGGCCTAAAAAAGGTTGTTGTATTGCCCTTTGACCAACCCCAAAATCTTGAAATCTACGTTCGGCTTTAAAAAAACAAACACATATATTAAAGATAAATTCCAGTTCTGGTAAAAAAAAGAAAATTAATTCTCACAGAATCAAACAAAACTTACACTGAATGTTCAAGATTACAAATAAATGACATGTGCCAAACAATTTTGGAAGAAAATGTATACTGGCTGAGTAATGAGCATAGAAAGACGAAGAAATCAAGGTAGTACTAGCCCCGACACCATGTGTGTTGTCCCATATATGGCTTTCTGTGTACAGTGCTTGTTACTTTACCAAGACTCGGTCAAATTTATTATGATTTTGATGACTCCAGAACCTTGCAGTGCACACCAATACTTACATGCTACATGATCAACTGTTTCTGATCCTTTCCACACCTTTTCTTTTACAATGCCATCGCATTACCAGTACTAAAGTTTATCTTTAAAGCATTCAAAACAGAGAATATCAGCCCAAAGAGGGAGATTTTTTTTTATAAATTAAAAAAATTCCAACCGACCGACCCATACAACCACCATGGCTTAATGCCTTGCAGTTTGATGAAAATGAAAATAACCCCAACCCAGATTTGCAATGACCTTTTGAACTATCTGCCTGCTCACGAGGAGCCAATGTCAATTACATTCCTCCTTGTTTACAAATTTTGGCCAAGAAATTACTCAATTGTCAATTGCATGTAGATTTCTTCCCCCAGCAATTGCCATCCTTGTTAATTACACTCCTGCTAGTGTTAATTTCAGTTCAGAATTTCCTGTGTAATATACAACCTGTCAATCAAGTCAATAATTCATGCCAGATGACCTACTTCTCTCTTCAACAGGCCAAAGTTCAATGCTGAGGAATAAATGGATTGGTATTTTCAACAACTGTGCAGGAGTCCATCTTCTAGGTAGAATTTGAAGTGTAGACATCCGAAAGTCACTGAAAATCTCCAAGGCAATAAATGAGGAAATTTTCAACCGCCGCCTAACATGGTTTGGACGTATGCCACAGGAACGCCTACCAATACAAGTCCACACCAATGACTTTACATTGCCACGGCCACCAGGACGACCTCCCCTGAGGTGGAATGACCAAATCCGCCAAGACTCTGGATTAAGCCTGGAGGCTGCCCAACACCAAGCCCAGGACAGAAGTGAATGGAGGCAGACCACCCGTAGGAGCGCAAGGGGACACTCCGTCCTGTGCACTTAAGTCAGTAAGTCAAGTGCCTAGAAAAAGGCAATCTGGATGAATAAATCAACTGTTCCACCAGAAATCAGGTTGCAGGTCAAAATTTCTTAATTTCTAAGGAAAAAACATGTTTCTCTTTATAAAACTAATCCCCATCCTTGATTTTGAGTATATTCTTGGGGCACATGGCCATTTATATGGGCAGAATTTTTGTTTCTTTAAACACCAAGAGTTAGTTGGGAAAAATTCTGCAAAATTTTATTTTGATCATTATCAGAACTTGTGATAAAATTTTGCAAGAATTTTAAAAGATTATGAACATAAAAAATGTATCCTATATGATTCTTTTATTAAATTAATACTATTAAGAAATTAATTTACTTTGATAATGTATCAACAATTTTTTCTTGTTGTGATTATTTGTATAAATCTGGGAAAAGATCATAAAGAGAAAAAACATTACTTAAATCAAATCAAATAAAATAAAACTTCCCAGTTTTTAAGGGTAAAAAACCCCCTGACAAACCAGAACTAAAATATTACAAACCTGGATGGAAAAAAAATTGAAATAATATTTCTTACCCTCTGGAAGATATCTTTGTCATCTATATATCTGAAGACCAGAATGCATTGCCCCAACCTGTCGTCTAGTTCTGATTCGCTGCTCCCTTTCGAACTCTTCTTCAGTAATGCATCACAATGCCTTGCCAGCTGTGTAAAGCAAGCAGCGAACATAAGAAAATGTTTTCATAATTTCATGGGTAGAAAAATAGTACATGCACATCAAAATCGGACTTAGTAATGTTAATTAGACCTTTCCTTTGAAATACTGAATATCAAATTCACTCTCAAATCATCTCTAAAGATCTCTAAATATACTTCCAGTCAGTGAACTATGTTATTTGATTATCAAACAAATTATTATCAAAATGTGAACAATTATATGTGAATTGAGGAAGGGGGGGGGGGGGCTCCCGAAAATCTAAAACTAAACAGTAACAAAATGTCTATAAAATTCTTACAAAGGGGAGGTGGGGGGCATTGATATCAGGAAAATTGAAACTTTGGAGAAAACCAGATCCTCACATTTTTCTCAGGTACATTTTTTATGTTAAAAAATGTGACCCTCATCCCTCTCCCAATATGCTATGTGACCAAAGTGAGTTTTTGTGCGTGTGCAGGACTAAAGAAAACAAAGTTTATTTACCAATTCTGGTGATCTACATGAATTGTGTTTTGAAGACAGCTTCTTGTTGACTACTGATGAACATGCCTGGGAGGGAGAGAGCAAGAGAGAGAGAGAGAGAGAGAGAGACAGACAGACAGAGAAAGAGAGATAAGTACAATCCACGTGACATGTTGGCTAAAAACTGTTGATAAATGATCAGGTTCATTTCCTTGTTTTTTGTACATGTTATTTCTAAATTAGAGTTTCAAAACTCTCTGATGAAATGTTATGATGTACAATAAGCATTACATGTATTACGCTTAAAGTTTACCCAAGTAGAATTCACTTAGCATTATCATATACTGAAAGTATAAATAACACCTAAAGAGAAATTTATAACCTTTTCCCTGCTAATAATTCAGTAAATGTATATTGAACTAAATATATACCAGAAAATAAAATGAAACGAAAATTCAATGTTGTAGTTTTAAATGTAATATTAATAATACTCAGTTTTTATATAGCGCTTATTAGAATCACTAAGCGCTTCCAAACTTGGAGATTATTACCCCGGCGCTCTAGCATTTCAAAGAATTAATTCCTGCCAGGTACCCATTTAAATCACCTGGGGGGTGTTTCATAAAGTTGTTTGTAAAGTCACGCATGACTTTACGAATGACTTGCATATGAAGTGCCACATAGGATGCCCAAAGTTTTTGCTGATATTTCCAATAACCTCAATTAAATTATGGCAAAAAATATACTTTGCATTAAAAATGTTCGTTATGATAAGAATGTTAATCTGCATCTGCACAGTTAAACTTTAGTTGATGCAGTTAATAATGATTGAGCATCCGCCATTCGGCTTTTCATATACAAGTCATTCGTAAAGTCATGCGTAACTTTACAAACAGCTTTATGAAACACCCCCCAGGTACCCATTTACATCATTATACCGTGTTGAAGTTTCTGACCTCGTGGCATCTTGCGAGGACAGGACAAGAATTGATGCACAGAAAAACTTACCATGTCTAATGATTTAGTGAAGAGCTGATCTTTATTGAAGACTGTCGTTATCATTTCTGAAAACTTGATGTGAAGTGACAGCATTGCTTCTACGAATTGGGCGGGTATCTGCATCAAATCAAGACAATTCACACACTTAGTCATTCCACATTTTAAGGTTTTGTTCAAATAAAATATTCTAGATCAGAGCTGCCAACCTTGTGCAACCAAAAAAAGGGAAACATGATTGCATACAAATTACAGAAATGTCTATTCCTCATGCTGTTATTTCCATATTAGGACCTATAGTTTATTTACAAGTAGGTATTTGAAAAAAATTGAGAATATTTACGCCTTTCACTTCTTTTTTTTTCTTTCTTTTTTGTTTACTATTTGTAAATTTGTACTCTTCATGAATTTCTATTAAAATTTTCTATTGAAGAAGTGATCAATATCTTAGGGAATTTGGTTGAACTGCGGAATGATGCCGTGAAAAAGGTAATGGTTGGCAGCTCTGCTAGACGTAGGAGTAGAAAGGGAAACAATTTTGTGTGTGCACGCTGTATCCACTTTTGTTGCATGACCATATCGTGCTTGATGCCAGGAATTAAAAATAAAACAAAAAAAGAATTATAATTCCTAAATTGACAACATAACAATTGGTTCAAAATCACTGTTTATCAATTTTTGCTATTTTTTCATCTCATCAATAAATCTCTTACTCATGTATTTTTATTTCAGAGACATTACATCATAGTAAAATGTAACAATGATTTGCTCTTTAAAAAACAAAATGTGATCGATTAAGCCCTTAAAACAGTGCAGTCCTGAAAGGGTTGAAGGTAGATCATCTAGGGTTCTCATGAAGAATTTTACTTCCATATTCTCATACAATAACACACAATCTAAATTGTAATCTGAAAATGCATTCCCCCTCCCCCCAGTTATAATTATAGAATAACAAAAGAATGTACAATGCACATACTGATTTTAATGAACTTACATTATCCCCATGTAGCCCAGCTATTGCTTGCCGACCTGTAAATGAAAGACAAGGGTTTATCAATGTGTAAAGCAGCTCTCTTTAATTTGATAAAACAGAAAATTACATTGATACTACTAATAATAATAACACAAATAATATTAATAATAACAATAATAATAATAATGCATATCAACCAGATGGTGCTCAAGACACTTAAAATAAACAGATTAAATGTAATAACAACAGGTTAAATAAAGGTCCTATGCGTACTCATCATCTGTGCTTAGTGCATTATAACTTATAGAAATATGAAGCGTATTAATTAAAACAAATAAACATACTGCGTCTTACCTGGACAGACATTAAGGAATTATTTGTTATCATAACAAAAACTCAGCATAATCTTTAAGCCAAGATTATGAATGACACTGTGTCAACATGATTTTGAGGAACTTAAACTCTACAAGCTATGCTTTCTATTAAGTTCCTTTTCTCACATGTAATTTCGGAATTATCCTATGTAAATGCATTACAAACTTGTGCTGTGTAAATGTCTTTATCGTTCATGGATATTAACTTTGTTAACATGCTATGTTTTAGATGCTTCTAAACGGCGGATGACGTATAGTCAACCTATTTGAAACGTCGAGCCAATCCTACCACCTATCCTCTCCAACCGGCGCTATAGTTCTCCTTAGAACTATAAGTTAACATAGATAACCAACAGTCTTTTTCAAGACTATACCAACAGTCCTTTTCAGGACTCCCCAATCACCCCCTCTCTCACATGATGCAACCGCAAGCCTACTGTATATGCTATGTTTTGTTAATGTATTTTGTTTCATGTGAAATAAAAGTAAACTAATTAAACTAATCATGATAAACTCACCCGAATCTATTATATGTGCTTCTAACTCCTCTACCATGATGCTAAGCCCGCTTGTGATTGGTTTTAGAAGCTCGTACATTCTTGAAAGATCTACACAAGAAGGAGAAATAAATTCATGAAAACATAGAACAAGGGAGAAAATTTGCACTTCATAGAACACAGGTATCATATGAAGAAGTAGGACTGCGGCTCATATTTGCGCAGCCTTTCGATAACAACGTTGGAGGGCCATTGTTCAAAATGAATGTAACATGAACAGAATAGCAATGCTTTCATTGACCCCACCCCCCCCCAACTGCCTTTACAAGTAATAATGCAAACATAATGATGCCTTGTGTACAATGATTAATGTATTAGTGAGCCAACCGGTTAATCCATAAATTTCGCTCTACTCACTAATGTGCATCCATCGAAAGCACTGTAATAATAAGACCAATAATTGGATTGATAGAAACTGGGATAAGGATCTCTAATTCCTAGGACTGTATCCCTTCATAATTCACCTTGGCTTGGTATCTTCTTGCCCAGTATCCAATATTTGAAGAGAAATAGAGAAATACAATCTGCTACAAATTTTCTTTAACCTCTTGCAGATTAATTGCAAAAGGTGATGTTATGACATGTCTTTTTTGAAGAGGTGTACTTATCAAGGAAAATAATCACAACTCACTTTGTCTCTGCTCCTTCCTGCCCATTGTTCTACATTCGGAGTGAAGTAGTGAAACATGATCTGCTACCATTCTTTTTTTAACCTCGCGCAAAAAAAGGCAACAACTAAATAGCTTTCAGACACTTATTTCTTAAAGACATGTATTTTCAAAGACTGGTATTAAAATCATCACAACTCACCTTGTTTCTGCTCCTTTCTAACCATTGTTCTACATTCAGAGTGCAATAGTGACATGTGATCTGCTACCATTCTCTTCTGGCACTCCTCTAGTACCCGATGGTAGGAGCTGGGGTGAAGGAACTTTCGACTCCTCAGCTGCTCCTCTTGTAATCTTTGTAACACCTTTCAACAGATATTAACAATAAATTTATAGAGCGCAGAAACTATCCAACATTAAGTATATATTCTACTGCGCTACAAGAGCTCCTGATATGCTTAGATTTACAGTTAATTAAAAAGAGGTGTTTTCAGTTTTGATTTAAAGATATTTACAGATGGTGATTTCCTGACTTCAAATGGCAAGTTATTCCAGAGTTTTGGGGCTGCACAAGCAAATGCTCGATCACCTAGCGCTATTTTTGTTTAGATACATGTAGATGGGATCTGCAGCAACAAAGTATCTGCGCAAGTTGCGATTGTGTTGATTAAGTTTGAAATTCAACAGTTCTTTGATATAAGTGGGAGCTTGACCAAGAAGTGCTTTATATTCAATCAGCAAGATTTTGAATGTTATTCTCTGGTGTACTGGTAACCAATGTAGATTTCTTAAAATTGGGGTGATCCAAGTGAATTTGGAACAACAGAGATTAACAATAAATTTGAGTACGAGTCACAAAAGAAACTGGCTAGAAGCAGTTGGAAAGGGGTTCAATATGCAGTACATACAAACTGATGTATAGTGAGAGCCTTTAGAATGATCAGAATGAAAAGAAAGTGAGTCCATCTTGTTGACAGTCATGAGCACTGCACACAGAATTAGGTATGTGGGACTACACAGATGTGGCATAATGTTTGATCAAAACATTTCAGTTATGTCTCTTTATATTTCAAATATGAGGGCATTTGGAGTGTAACCCTTTTCAAGGAGCATTTCTCATATGATATACTTTTTGTATGTACCAACTAATGTCAATAAAATACATTGTGTATGGAGTTCTTAATACTTCTTATCTTAATACATGTACAGTCAAACCTGTCTATAGCGACCGCCTAAGGGAAACGCAAAAAGTGGTCTTTGGAGACAGGTTCCTTCATGTTTCAATGAGAAACCATTTTCAAGGGAAACAAAAAATGTGGTCCTTGTAGACAGATGGTCACTAAAGCAGGTTTGTCTGTACAAGCACAATATAAATCCTTATCTTTTATGAAAATAAATATATAAAGAACACGAGATTCTACCTTTCCCATATATTGTGAACAGTCATGATCTTGCAGTAACCTTGCAGACTCTTTCCTGTAGAATGCTCCCGTTTGCTCTAAGCATTTGATCTCAAACAGATCTTGGTAAAGCTGTAATAAGAATTTTCAAAAAAAGATGAAATGAAGATGGAGAAAAAAAATCTAATCACCAGGAAGCACACAGATGAAGTCAAGAGTTGAATACTAGTTTAAAGACAACGAATACAGAATATATTGTAATAAACATTAACCTGCTGGGAAAAATATTTTGTCTCCCTTTACCCTAAAAGGGATTGGTGGGGGGGGGGGGGGCAGAATCCACCCCAGACATGCAGCGCAATATGTTTGAGGATGATTTTCTTTCTTTGTGCAAGCCTTCATGGCTTTACAGCCAATTGTCTTATGCATTTTGATACCAAATTTATATACTTTTTGTATTTTCACCACGCTGTACGAGGCCAACATGAACCTTTGTCCATATGTACCGTATCGTACACAATCTTGAATATGTGAAGATGGAACATGTATATAATTAATTAGCAAATGATTCCAAACCCATTTGAGATATGGATATGAAACTTTATAGGTATAATCTTTAGAAGATCCCCTATCTATCTATGAGCAAAGCTTCCAAATTTGTCATCTGCCATGACCGACATATGGGGGGGGGGGGGGGAGGGGTATCCACTCCCCTCCAGTTGAGAGAGCACCAAAATAAACCCGCCTTTTTAAGGTTGAAGTGGTAATTTGATCCTACAGAAATGACCAAAACAATTAGATTACAATGAAGAATAAATTGAAGGCAGTTTCTCTTGAAATGCATTTCCATTACCAGAACTTGAGACCAGGGACCCGTTTCACAAAGCATTTTTTCAATGACAAATGACAAAAATCAGTGACAAATCTACTGAAAACCAATCAGAAGCAAGTTTTTCAGTAGGTTATAACAAAAACTGTCATTTGTCACTGATGACGAGTTTTGTGAAACTCTCCCCAGTTTAAAGTTTCATTGTGCATGGTACCTTACCTTGAGCTGCTGTTTCTTCTTGTACTGCTCTACTTCAACCAATGAATTAATGACACTATGGAGGACAGTGTGCTGGGTGTCGTCTCCTGCTCGATCCCTGCAAGTAAGTTATCAACACAAATGAAGAGTTTGATTCCCAAATATGCGACATGTTTATCTATTTTTTATATGAAAGATATTTTTGCATTAGTGCACTCACTCCCGGTAGCTTTATAACATACTTGTACATGCACTGACACAAACACAATGCTAAGCAAACTACAATGACTTTCACATCCTACCAGGTACCCATTTAACACCTTGGTGGAGAGTGGCAAATGTAGATTAATGGCTTGCCAAACGACAGTAGTGCTGGCCGGGACTTAAACCTCAAGCCCTGGATTGAGAGTCAACTGGAATGAGTGGAAAATGCAGACCGTTACATAAGGTCTGTTGGTCATAAAACTGGTAAGTGACAGCACCAGTTGGGTAAACACCTGAATGGCGTCAAATTCCCTATGAGAGCCTACTACTAAGCGTTATTAATTCTGATTTCAAGTACATGAGTTAAAATCATTCTGGCTCCAAACAGATGATATACATGGATAATTAGAAACCAAATACTCACTTGAGCATTTCTCTAAGAAGAAGTTCTTGTAAACATTTATCAAGGGGTCTGATCATCAATCTCTTCCAGATGTCCAGGGCCAACTAGAAAGGAAAAAATAGAAATAAAAGATACAACACCTTGTACCTTGTAGAAATAATCCTGATGGCAGCTTATCATACACAGCTAAACTGGGATGTCTGTGCAATGTGCCAGCATAGTGACATCAATGTATCAAAGGGTATTAATAATTACAAAAATACACAGGGTTCCAAACTAATGAACTATAATGGAAATGTGTTTCAGCTGCAAATATAACACAGTGCAGAGATGATGCAGGTTTAAAGCCCCACTGCACTGGTTTGGCCAGGAGGGATTAGACCTCCTTGCATGTTCACTGACAGGTGGTTATCTCAACAAATCAGCTCTCAATTAACATAAGAAAAGGGGGACCATGGGGGACCAACGGTCACCGATTAGGCATTGTTTGTTATGTAGAGGGCGCAAGTAGCTATAAGTAGTGCAGTGGGGATTTAAATACACTCTAGATATAGAGATAAAGTCATACCTCGCCTATGTCCATCAGCTGTTCTTCTATGGTATCTGTGAAAGCTCCAAAGTTCCTGTCTGCTTCGCTCATCTTCTGCTTGCGTATGTGCTGGTTTAGATATCTGGAGAAGAAGAAATAATGATAATAACAATGATCATAAATAATAATGATGATAATGATAATAAACATCATCATTGTCATCACCATAATAATAATACTAATGATGACATAATATACCACTAATTAATGATGATGATCATCATGATGATAAAAGAATGATACTACTACTACTACTACTAGTACTAGTAGTAGTAGTAGTAGAGGTAGTAGTAGCAGTAGTAGTATATGCAGTAGTAGTAGTAGTTGTTGTAGTAGCAGTAGTATTAGTGATAATAATAATAAAAATAATAGTGGGTTCTTGTATAGCACTCATTTTTGTCATACGTGACACTCTAGGCTTTACCCAGCTTTAGCATGGCTGCTATAACAGGACTCTAGCATTTCAAGCAATGAATTCCTGCTAGGTACCCATTTACTTCACTTGGGTAGACTGTTGCAAAAAAACTCTGAAGGTTTGTATTTCTGAAAATAAAGGAGGGTTCATAATTCAAAACACAAAACATTCTCTAAGTGAGATAGGGTTAATAATTCCTGAGTTTCATTATTCAGAAAATGATATAAAACCGTGTACCGGTATAATTGTTGGGAATTATGAACATTCAAAGAAAAAAACTATCGGTAGGTCATTTTCAGAGTTATGAACTCTATTTCATTTTTGGAATTACTAACCTTTGGAATAATGACACCTATTCTACTTTCGGAATTCTGAACCTTTCGGAATAATGTCACACATGTTCGGAATCAAGAACCCCCTGGTACGGGAAGTTTGTGTTTTCAGAATTATGAACCTTCGGAAAAATGAATGTTCAGAAAACTGAGTGCCTCCATACATGCCAACATTTGAAAATCTGAAATCTGTACAAATTATGCTATTTAAAAAAAAAAGAGGAACAATCCTAACTCTCCGATTCAATACTACAGACAAATTTGTACAGGAAGAGGAACACCTGCATTAAAATGATAATTATCTTCTCCCAAAAAGAGGAATGTTCCTCTTTAATCTGAACAGTTGGCATGTATGTGCCTCCCTACCAAACATCTGCTGGAACACCATTAGGCCTAAAAAAAAAAAGATGTTGTATTGCCCCTGACCGACCCCAAAATCTTGAAATCTACAGTCGGCTTTTAACAAAACAAAAACAAATTATCGTTATTTAGAGAAAAAAAAAAATTAAAGCATTAAAAACTGAGAAATATCAGCCCAAAGAGGGAGAGAAAAAAAAGATTTTGGACCGACCGACCCATGTTTTGGCACCAAAAGGGCAATACAACGTCCTTTTTTTTTATAGGCCTTATAAGAATAACTTACGAGTAGAGTTGATCCATGTATGCAGCTCCTTTGCTGTACTGCTGCCAGAACCTGTGGTACTGTGATAGCAGTGATTCTCCAGCGCCCGCTACTTGCTATCAGAAATAAAAGAATATTTTCCACACACAACAATTGAATGGCTATTCATGATCTAGCACTAGAAGGGCTACAGTACAGTTAAATCTAGGGATAATATTTGCAACAAACAAACATTAGAATTACATAGTTTTTGCAAAAACCACTGAATTATCAATTTCTTCACCGTTCTATGATATTTTATAATTCTTTCAAATAACAATGAATATATTGATAAATTAATTTGATTTTACTTCTCACAGCCTTTTGAGTTTGTCTATTTGTTTGTTTATTTTTTTATCTATTTTCTAGGCGGATTGAACGACATCATATAATGGAATTACTTACCTTTCTGAGGTTATCCACATGTTCTTCAAGGAATAATTTAGTCACATTGTACAGCCTTTCACTATGAGGCTCAGGGAAAGCTACACAGAGAGCATACACATCACTGAAGCAATACAACGAGTAAAGGAATCATATATGATCAAACTGCTGAATAAAAGAATATTCTCAAGAGAAAATAGTTCATTAGCGGTAACCCAGGCACACCATATAGTTAGTAGCAGACTCCATAATGATTTATTATGAACCAATTGAATATTCAGATCAAAGATAGTGGTCAAACTCAAGGCCTATCGCAGGTACTACCGGAAGAATAAGAGACTATACATAACATGTACGTTATTTCAATTTTTTTTCTTAATTTCAAACAATCAAATCTTTCTAAATTTTGTTAAATTTCATTATAAATTGCACTACCGGAATTAAATGACTTCTATATTTTTGATCAAGTTTTGGTTTGATTGACCATTATTTAGCATTTAAAAAAGGTCTCGTTCTGGTGAAGATGTATAAAGCATAATTTGTAGGCTTTCTCACCCTTTTCATTCTTCAGTGCAAGAATATCATACATGTATCAGAAATGTCCTCTGAAAAAGATACCTCTTCAAATGCGCTGATATTCAAAACAATACCAGAAATAGCATAAAAGCTTGGACCAAACTCAGTGTGTAGACCCACATACCCATTCCTGTATTCAGTGTTGTTCATTGTTTCTGATTTTCAATAAGATTTAGTCAACTTCTTATGATTGTGATAATTTTAAAAACCTCAGTTTGATGATATAAACAAAAAGTTGTACATACTACCTACACTTCCCGTCACATTGCAGTTGCATCGACCAGGGCCCCATTTCACAAACCTTGTCATCAGTGATAAATGACAGTTTTTATTGTAAGCTAGTGAAATCCTTGCTTCTGATTGGTTATCAGCAGATTTGTCGCTGATTTTTGTCATTTGTCATTGAGAACAGGCTTTGTGAAACAGGTCCCATATCATAACTTTATCATTAAGCATGAAAAAGAAGTATACAGGCCCCCAAAATCAATGAAAAAAAAAGGATACGAAAATCTGTCACTCCACGTTCCCCGTTTGATGTCCCCGAGCTGAATGACCGACTGAACCGTCTCTAGTAGTCGCCCCCACGTCTCCTCGAAGTTCACGATCCTCGGCTTCAGCGACATGGCTGAGTCAATGAGCAACAATTTCTAGTGGATGGAAAAAAATGAAACAAACATCAGGGGGTTGTTTCACAAAAGGGAAGTTGTTTCACATTTTGAGATGGCTGTAGCCATGGGCCTAAACCAACGTAAGATTGACATAAACATCGTATTCTATCTAGAGTAAAAGAGGGGGTTTTCGGCCACTTAAGACAAAATCCAATTTTTTGGACTCTTTACTTCCTATTTATTATCATTTCTTGTTCAAATCATGAAGCAAATATTATTATTATTTAAACAAAAAAAGAATCCCAGAAAAAAAATCATGAATTGCCATGACAATATTCATTTCAATTTTCACTGTTTCGGAGACAGTTATCGGCCTAGCGAGACAGTTTTTCGGTTGCATGTACAAAGTCAATAGGAAGCGCGCGCACCGTGCGTTTCCCCGCTGATCTATAGCACTAGCGGGCGGAGCAGGTATCCCACGGCGGAGCTCGCCATGCCGAAAACTATCTCTGCTGTGATCGGAAATTGGAATCTGAATTAGACAGAGATATCGTGTGTGCGCTGCGGTGTCCGGCTGCATTGATTTGATACATGCGATGAGATACTTTTGAGCTTGCGACTCACACAAATTCGGGCTCTTAATCTGAAAAATACTTGAAATAAAGCTCAATTTATGGTACCCATATCCCTTACAGACATGCGTAAGATACTCAATTTTTCAGATTTGGGTAGCGGGACCGCCGATTACATCGCTAAAATGTGTTATTTAAAGGTACTATGTCCCTTTTGCAGCCAACCTCAAATTCTGTAGACCTTTGCAGGAATTATGAATATGTCATGTATGTCCTATCTGTGAAATTTAAACGTTAGCAGTGTCCTCATATTTAAATTATGCAAGGAAACCTGTTTACTTGCTAGACTTCACTGTCAGACACTATTGAGTGACTGACTGGCTTTTTTTCTTCTTTGGTAATAACATACATGAAAAGAATTGTAAAGGGTACATGAGCATTTGTCTACATCAATAACCCACTTCTTGTGATGGCCAAGATTAAACTGATTGAATCTTTGCGCAGCATAAAACGTATGACCATTCGGTACAATTGTCTGAAAATCAAGACTATTACTTTTGGGCTCTATAGCCCCTAAAGTCGATTTGACAACTAATAGTCGTTATTTTCCTACTTGAAGACATTTTCAAGCCCCACCTTTTTTAGGGAAGTTCTAAATTAGTATTATCTTTCAAATGCAGTTGGAATTTAACTTTTTCATTTTTTTGGCCTGCAAATGGGACATAGTACCTTTAAGGATATATTTTCCATTGCAAATGTGGTTCTTTAGTGACTCTGGCATGTTATGGTATGTATGGGATATATGATATGCTATTATGCGATGCATTTTAAAGGGATTTTACCATGCATCCAACGGACCGGCCGAAAACTGACGACGGTCGATTACACCCTCCTTTAGACTCTACTCTACCTTCTAACGTTCATTTTGTAAAAATCTGTAGCACTGCACTTCATGTCACGAAGAAGAATTACACACAAAACTCGCGCATGCGCAATGCGCTCTTCTGTTCGCTCAAGCCCGACTGACGTCATTTTTCATTCATAAAAGTGCTAGCGTCACGATGCTCGTAGTTGATTGGGTGTTTAGTCATTTCATTTGCATATTTTCCCACAATGTTAAACCAGAGATGCCAACCCTATATGATGGCTGTCAGTAACATTTACCATATTTGTCCGTAACAAATGGGGGTCTTTCCGGAACGCAAGACACCGCAGCATAATTTTTGCGCAAAACGTACACAAACACCCAATCACTCTTAGAATCTACTGCATTTCGAACCTACCATTTTTAAGTCAAAAATAAAGATGTGCATAAAAACGTTTTTAAAAATCTGTTTCCAGTCAAAGGATCTCCTCCTTGGGTACTCGCTCTTTTGAGTGAATCCATGATAATATTCAGGAAGAAAACACCTTGTTCAAGCGTCGAATGGCAAATTCGAATCCCGGAGTCAAACGGCAGAACTCGTATCATACACACGCACACGTACACTCACGATCACCAGTACCACAGACACTCCAGCCCAGGCCGCTAGGCCCGGCGTTCATGAACAACAACACACCGTATATCGCACTTGCAATGTGCCCACTGAATCACCGAAGTCTTCGCTACTATACTACTATACTATAGAATGGGTATTGCTGGCGCCGCGCGCACGATCATCTACCACCATGCTCCCCCCAAAATGCACGACCGCACACTAGTATCAAAACAGTAATAACGGTGGCCGTGTTGTTTCGGAATTAAACAAGATGGCGGCGGACGGACCATGTGCGTGAAAGTGCCTACCCGACTTCGATTTTTGAACAATTTTTTTTCGCCATCGGTGTCATCGATATTTCTAGGTACTTTCAGCAAAATCGTATGGTGGTTCTTTGTCTCGGTAAGTCATATTTTTTGATGATTTCGTCAGAAGTTTTTGTAAAGGATATGTACATGTATGTGTAGGTTGAAGTGTGTGTAAAGCTACGTGCAAATTGTATGTGAGCGACATGAGTGTGTAGAGAGCGACATCGTTGAAACCATATACACTGAATGTGTCTTTGGTCGCCATCTTTTGCTTGGTGTTCGAGTTTAGTGCAGGGCCCCACTCCCGCAACACGGCCGCTACAATACACGGTACAATACACATCGCACAGTGTAGAGAATCGCCCATGCCTCGCAGCTAGCAGACAAGCGAGGGTGGCGCGATCAGCCAATCAGCGGCGCGTATTTCCGTTCACCGAGTTGGATAGGGGATTCTTCTACGTGCATGTTAGGCAGCATTTGCTCACATGAATAGTCAATACACAAAGTTTGACAGTAGACTTATAAGTCTACATTACCAGTAGGGGCGTTGGTCCGAGAATGAGGATCGTCCTCATAAACAAGGATATCCTCATAAACGCAGACAAAATACGTCCTCAAAAATAAGGGTTGTCTGCATTTTCGAGGACGTTTTTTTTCATCGGCGCTCTGGGGGTTTCATGTTACAGAACCGCCCGCTGGCGATGCCAAAAATGGATTCCCCAGGGGAAAATAACCCTAGTTCACTGTCTACTTTTATGGGTTGTTCGTCTTCCCAAGGATTTATTGCTCATAATGTGAAGGTCTCTGTACAAAGTCAATGTAAAATGCATCAAGAAAATCATTGCAGAATCCTTTTTTTGCATCGCCAATGCACCGATCAAAAATATCAAACGTCTGTCCTTACTTTTGAGGACGCATCGGTCCGTGTTTACGAAGACGATCCTCGTTTATAAAGACGATCCTTATTCTCGGACCAGCGCCCCTACTGATTACAATTTTAATTTTAATTATTCTTTCTAACATCGGTTAGGTATGTGACTATCGCGCACATTGGCTTGGTTTCAGCGTGCCTGGCAGTGGTTTCACGCCCAATGCGAGTTACTCTACAGGGCTCCTCTTTGATTGCGTGCAGAAACGGCGGTTTCTCGCCAGATTTGGCTTGCTTGTCTGATGACATCATTCAAAAAAATTTCCTATCGCCTCGACTACGAAATTTGAAAAGCAGACATGTGAAAGAGCATTTTTGTTCAAGTTCAAGTTCAATGTCATCTTTACCATTGTAACCTTCCCTGAAGCCAAGTTTTAATAGTTCTAAAACTAATTTATTTAGTTTATTTATACATTTTTCTTGTTACATGATGAATATAAATCAAATCGGAACATACAATCATTGTTTCTTTACTTCCTCAAAATTGATTGTCAGAAGCCGAGAGTAGCGTTTTGTGTCCGTTTGCGGCTAATTAACGACTAATTAGCTAATTAATAAATTATAGAAGGGTCTAGTTACATTGATCAAATAATACAATATTGATTTCCTTCCTCTATCACATGTTCTTTCCTTTAGGTTTTATCTAGAAAAATTAGTAATTTTTACATTTTTGATAAGACCATCCTTTATACTGGTCGTGGTCGGTCACAGATTTTGAGACGTCTCAATGGTAAAACAATGGCGATAATTAAATCAGATTTTTAATCTTTAAAAAATCATAACTCGTTAAATATTTGTCCTAGAGCTATGGTTTATATACCATTTTAAATGGTTTTTCAAGCCCTTTCCAATGATATAAGTGACTATATAATCCCACAATTTTTATTATTTTAGTCACATACCTACATCGGTAAGTTAACAAAATTGTATTTTAGTTTTTACTGCTATTTAGAATCTATTTAGGTGTCATCAATTGTCACTTACTAGTCTAAGTACCTATTTTGAGCGAAATCAGTTGAGTTTTGTACAGTGGTGTTTAAAATGTTGAGAATCAATAGCACAGCTTTTAATACACAGCCAGGATAGTAATGCAGCTATGTGTGCTGCAGTACAGTGTTGCCTCTTTTACTACACAGCCAGGATTTCTATGGGCGGGACTGAGGTGAAAGCAAAGTCGACGCCTAAGTTAAGTCTTAACTACATGGATCTACACACCATTCGGTAAATGCTGCTTCTTAGATCTTACCTTCGTAGAAATACAACAATTTCCGTCTGTCGACTGCCTTAAATACTAGATGGAGTCTTCACTGTGCGACGTAAATTCGTGAAAGTTGACAAAGATCTATATTATATAAGAACTTTTGGTTGTAGCTTTTCTAATTTCTTACGCCACAGCTGAACTTTTCCAATCCTCCATTTCCGCCGGTATGACAAGAGATGGCGCCAGATCGTATTGCCAGTACGAAAGAATGCATGAAGAAAAGAACTACAATTTCAGAATTTTTGATTATAGGAAATTGAGGAACAGGTCGACGGTTTTCAAGTAGGAATAAAAAGTGTTTACAGGGCTGGGGCGGTAAAGGGAAAGTGCCCCACCATTTTTCTTCAATAGAAAGTGCCACGAAAGTGCCACGAAAGTGCCTCCTGTACGCTAAGTCCCCCGTTTCAAAATCCGGAAGCCCCATTTAAATCTTAAACATGATATATGTTGAAAATCAAAGCAGCTATCCAGTAGCCTATGTGTTTAAAGGGCAAGTCCAATCCAAAATATAACTTATTTTCAATAGAAGTAACAAATCAGACAAACCAATCAAATAAAGTTTGAGCAAAATGGGATAACAAATAAGAAAGTTATGAAATTTGAATGACATGAAAAACTTCACAATTTGGCAATTCACCCATGAGTCCAGGCGCGGATCCAGGAGGGGGGGGGGGGGGGGGGGGGGGGGGGGGGGGGGGGGGGGGGGGCAAAAAAAAAGAAAGAAAAAAGAAAGAAAAATAGAGAGAGAAACAAAGAGAAAGGGAAATAATAGAGAAAGGGAAAAAAGGAAGAAGAAAAAAGGGGAGGGGGAAGGAGATCGGGGGAGTCAAAAGGGCCTTGCCTCCCAGCCTGATGTTGCCTCCCCCCTATCAACAAAATAAGAGAGAAGGAAGGAAAGGGTAAGAAAAAAGCAAAAGAGGAGATAAAGGGGAGGGGAAAAAAGGGGGGGGGTGCAGTTGCCCCCCAACATAAAATTAAAATGTGGTACATTTTTAATTCGATTAGGGATTAAGCGACGAATAATGATTGTGATTTAAATTGATGCAATTATCTGTTTGAATAAGCACTGCTATTCACCAGAATCTTCTTTGTAAAAACAACTTTTTACAAATCTCAGCCATGCTTACTGAGTTGACGTTCCATTCAATTTAACATACTCAGTAAAGAATACACTTCTCCTAATCTGAAAGTGATCTTACAGCACAGTGGCAGAATATAGCATGGCTGAGATTTGTAAAAGTTGTTTTTACAAAGAAGATTCTGGTGAAAAGCATTGCTTATTCAAAAAAAATCTTTGCATCAATTTGAATCGCAATGAATATTTGTCGCATGATCCTTTATTAAATAACCTTGTTTCTTTTTTGTTTGCAGGGGGAAAAGAAGCTATGTCATGCTAAGAAATCATAAAGATCAGTTGTATTATGCGTATATGAATACAGAAAAAAATGTTGATTATCAGAATGTCATTTTGGAATACCTCTATAAACATACCCGAGCCTTACTGTGCCGATACCACATTGTCTTTAGCCCGTATCAGTATTAGAATGAGCCAATATAAAGTTATTATTCTTTATTCAGTTCAGTATAATGCTTTTCCTCAAAAATAGTTTCGCTTTTTTTTAGGTTTGAGACGCTAAGAAATAGTTTCAAATGTACACTATACAAACCCTGAACCCTTGTATAATGATGGTGGTTCTCTCTCCCTCTCTATATTTATTTTAATCATGCATTATCAACCACATAGAAAGCAGCAACAAAAAACTTAGGGTTATCTGGGATAGGTGAAAGTGAGAGTTAAAAAGAAAGTCATGTAAAAATGGCGCTTCACCTCTCTCCCCCCCCCCCAAAAAAAAGTGGTCCTCCTCTCCAGCATCCCCTCCTCCCGCTTATTTACCGGCCGGCTGAGTCAGCGCAAAATTTTTCCTCCAAAACTGGACCCCCCAAATATGTGCTCCCCCCCCCCCCCCGCTGATTCGCCGTTCGCCGGCTGGCTGATTCGCCGCTAAATATTTTTTTTCAAGATTTGGGCCCCCCCCCCCCCCTCTTCCGCCGGCTGGATCCGCCCCTGCCTCCGCCCACTGGAGCCCACGCTAATTAGTGTCCTGCCAGTGTCACATATAAGGTATCAAAATTGAAGAGAGGGTACCAAAAAGTCAATTGGCGGGTGGTAGGCCTATAAGAATTTCAATGAGAAGATCACATTTCTAGAAGGTTCATTTTCTGCCCTTTCCTATGACACCTCAATCAGGAAAAATAAGCAAGGAATAACAAAGTTCTGTTTGTTTAAAGTAATGCTTGCATTTCCATAATTTGATTAAACATATTCGTTCCCACTGGTTGCCTACTGTAGTCTGTAGCAACAAATACCAGTTCCCTGTTGTATTTAAATCACTTCTATTTTATGAAATTTTTTGTTTAAAGGTAGCTCAGAGATTTTTGCTGTCTTCTTTATTCAAGAAATGACAAAAGACTTAACTCCGCTTCGTTGACGATCAGCCATGCATCAAGTCCTTCCGCGTCTAAGCAGGGCTTCGATCCACTTAGCCAAATTGGAGCCTCGAGTTGTGGCGAGCTGGTGCGAGCTTATGGCTAGCCGTTTTATCATTAAAACATATTTCTTGATATCAAGAAATAATTTTATGTTGTAAAGCAGTTGTAATTCTTGATATCAAGAAATATGTTTTAATGATAAAACGGCTAGCCATAAGCTCGCACCAGCTCGCCACAACTCCAGGCTCCAACTCGGCTAAATGGGAGCCCTGCTAAGACGCGGAAAGACTTGATGCATGGCTGATCGTCAACGTTTTTCATTGATATGGACACTACGGAAGCGTTAAAGTAGTTGTACAGTTTCCTGCGTTCTGATTGGTTAAAACCTTACATCCATTCGATGGATGTGTAGTTGTATAGTTGTCATCTATATGGCACGATCCGCCCGTCATACGCGCGCTGCATGAAATAGTCGTCACACTACATATCTCGCCATGACAACATATACTTTTTGGGAAGTCGACTTGGTGAAATAATTTATGTCGCTATTACGAGATGAACTTTTTTGTGAAATCGACTTGGCAAGATAATACATGTCGCCATGACGACATGAACTTTTTGTGAAGTCGACTTGGCAAGATAATTTATTTCGCCATGACGACATGTATTTTTTTAGAAGTCGACTTGGTAAGATAACCTATGTCGCCATGACAACATGAAATTTTTCTGAAGTCGACTTGGCAAGATAATTTATTTCGCCATGTCGACTAATAAAGTTGATAAGTCGACATGGTAAGTTAAATATTTTTACATGTCGACATGATATGAATATTAAGTCAACTTGACAAGATGGAATATCTCGTCATGTCGTCAAGTAGAATGGCACTTTAACGCTTCCGTACTTGCTCTTTCTCTCCCTCATAACTCTTTCATCTCTCTCGCTCTCTCTCTATCTCTCTCTCTCTCTCTCTCATACGCCTATCTACCAACTCTTTTCTGTCCTCCTTATCGTTGCCCTCCTCTCTCTCTCTCTCTCTTTCTTCTCTCTCTCCCTTGTCTTCTCCTTTCCTTCTTTCATTTCGACTCCTCCCTTGTCTGATTGAATTTATCTTTCACCTTCTTCGGTCACAATTTCCGCATGCGCATTCCCATTTCCTTAAAAGTATAACTTCATTTATTGTACTGTTTTTATCTGTATGAATGCCATTAAATGTGGCACTATGAACTGTAATTTTGCATACACAGTAATTAAAATTCCTCTAATTTTCTCTCTCCCTCTTTCTCCCCCTCCTCAGTCTCCCACGGTTACCTGTTTCTTACCTTTTACTTCGTTCTTTCTGCTATCCTCCTCTCGATTCCCTCTTCCCTAACTCTCCCTTTCTCCCACTTTTCTTCTACTCTCCTGTTTTGCTATATCTCTCAGTGCAATATGTGAACATAGCTTGACCCTGTTTTAAGAATACTGTCTTAATTATTTTGATTGCCGTATTGTTTTTATGTTTGAATGTTCTCACATTGTATGATAATTGTTACAACATTGATATGCAAGCTCAGTTGTTTGTATCATGTAAATTGAATGTAATTTAGCCTACGGGCTGCCAGGTTCAGTATTTTAATAAACCGTAAACCAAATATCGTTAAATATCGTTAAATATAAAGGACATTTCAGTCTTTTGACTCGACGATAGACGATCGGGAGTATGAGTTGAATCAAAGCTAAATTAAAAAAAAAAGGTTAAGCACAAACAGGCGCGGTGTAGCATTTTCCAAAATGGGGGAGGGGGGGGGGGGAGGGGAGGAGGGCACCATCAAAATAGGGCACTTTCTGGAATATAAGGTGCACCTATAGGGAAACATCAAAACCATATTTAGACATTGGTAGGCCTATATTATATACCCCTACATTTTTATGATTGTGATTAACATTATCAGGGATGATTTCAATATGTGTTTCTCTCTTTATACATGGTCCAATATACTGTTTAATAATATACTTTGTAGTTGGGTGTGATGGTCTGAATATTAAGAGAAAAATTAAGATTCGTGACGTCGCAGGGCGAAAATTTTAATAATGAGAAAAACAACAACAAATCCTGATGGGTTTTGTTATAATGTCGATGGATCCCGACATCCAGCATGAGTTTCAACGCCTGGGTCTACACATCGCTCCATACACTCTTGCATCCATTTAATATAGCGCCATCTTCGTCTACGTTTTCATTCATAGTTCAATGTACATACCACACACATGTGACGTAAAATGACTGAGGTCTCGTGCACCGAAAGTTTGCATTATTTAAACGCCTTTATTTGCCACATCCGTGCCTCCAAATGAATTTGCACAGGTCCAACACATCCTTGATCTTGTGGTACAACACATTTCCATGGTAACAGTCTTCAAAACGTGATAAACAATGGTTAAACAGATAACTAGAGGTTGAAAACTAATATGCCTTTCCACTGGCCTCGAAACTCCGAAAACACTTTCTCTGAACTTTCTCTGTCTCGCCGTAGATGGCATAGTTCCCTAAAACTGCCATTAACATTCCGGCCCCTTAATTGTCTTCACTTTAAACAATACAATTACTAATCCTTACTTCAACAACAAATGTATCAACTCTGAACATAAACCTGTAAGTCGTCTTACTACTATAAAGACACTTACTGTATGATGAATGTGATACCATACATGTACCTTTAACTTTACTATGAGTAATGCATCTCTGCCTCAGGTGTCCTTCACACAAACAATGGTCATTATACATGTATTCCTTGCATAACAAACAATTATTCCCAAAGTGATTATTCTCAAACCTTAAAATGCCAGCATGCATACTAGCCTGTATGTTTCTAAAGAATATCCTGCTTCATTAATCTAATAGCGAAACTCACACATGATCGAAAATCCATTGACCTGAATTCATGATAAACCACTACTCGCCAATAAATGCTTCTTGCGTTCGCTCAACAATTCACCATCATGTAGCCAACAAAATTTCAAGTCAAACTATAATGCGTAAGTAGCTGCATATTCATGCAACTATGCAAATTCTCATCTGTAAGTACACTTTTTTTGTTGTTTTGTTTCGTTTTTTGTTATTTTTTTTTTTTTTTTGCAAAAGAAATTAAACAAACACTAGTCAACTTACTTATTAACCTACCGGTATTCGTTACTAATGTAGATTTCCCCTTTAATACATTATGAATACAAGCTCTTCACTCAACAAACCAATGTTATACCTTGCCATTGGTAATTATCAAAAAACAAACAAAAAACATTTAACTGTGTCTCAGAACAAAAAACTGATTTCTTTAAAATTGCATTCCAGTCAAATTATCAAACATTCATTAACCATGCAATATCTTCACATCAATAAAGTACAAGTCTTGAAATTATCATAACTTCAGTTTACTCCCTAACTATTAGATACATTAACCAATTATACCATTGTATATCAGTTTTTAACCTAAAGTTAAAATCAATAATACCTTACAACAAAGCCATTCAAAACCATGAGCCTTTGATATAATAAACATAATACATAAACTCCCATGGCTATAATAATGTGTTCTGATCCCAGTGTTTGCTTAAACAGGGATTGACGGTACTTTCGTCATATATTCTCAACTCTTTCTATGTTCACATGGTACTGTGTACAAACAAACAACTATGATGTATTGTCAACAAACATTATGCTGAGTAAACTACATGTATGACTTTAAACAAACTCATCATTTAAGAAATCTTTGTTATTAAAGTTGGTACAATTATTAATTGATATACAATCTGTCTTACAAATGTTAGAAAACATATACACCTGTATGACAATGTCTTGTTGTCAGGTATTCAACAAATGTAACAATGTAACAATAATTCACATCACCAAATTGTATGTGCACTTCTTTCTAGTGATTACTCTAATGGTCTTTTTATCCCAACAAATTCACAAAACAAGTTCAACTTTATCCAGCTTTGGTGTGACATGGAATCCAACCTACGTACAAACACAGCTACATTGTACATGTACATATATTGTCTTGTATCACAACCTGTAAGTAACACTAATTTGAATTGAACAAGTCAGCCATTGTTCCTGCACAAAATGCATATCTACCTTTGGAAATCTAAAACTTTCTCCAAACTGATAATTCCAAATCTGAATTATATGAAATCGAGGTGGCTGATCAAAAAACAAATAGTGTCACTGCACCACTTGTGCTTTAATACCTGCCAAAATACAAAACATAATTTTGCAATTTTATCAAACGTTAAAAACATTGTTTAGCATGACAAAACATAAAAAATAAAAAACTTATTCAATTTCACAAAATCTTAAATACTCATTCAATGTAAACATTTTATATAATGTCCTCCTGTCTTGTTGCTATTCTCTGAAAGTTTATGGAACATGGACATCACAAATTGTTCTTCATATGTCTTGTTTTGTTCGAAGTTTGCAGTTAGTGAGATTCTTCTGAAATTACTTTACCAGCTGATCATTTATCACGCTTCAAACACTTGAATCTGCATCCAACTTGTTTATCTGATGGAGTAGATTATTCTCCATCACAGAAGAAACTCGACTCGCGATTTATGAATTGCTTTCAACACACGGTGCTTTAATGTTGCTGGAAATGCTCTTGATCCAAAAAATAAATTGACGTTGATCACAAAATAATTTTCATTGGCGGCGCTTGGCTCGCACCAATTTCACAAATGTATTTTATCACAATCCAAATTATTCTCCGTCACGGAAGGAACTCGACTCGCGATTTATGAATTGCTTTTAACACTCGGTGCTTCATAGTTGCTGAAAATGCTCTTGATCCAAATAAATTCATGTTGATCACAGAATAATTTTTATTGGCGGCGCTTGGCTCGCACCATTTCACAAAGTATTATATCACATTCCACAGGGCGGTTGCAAAAGTCGACGTTGATGACAAAATAAATTTCATTGGCGGCGCTTGGCTCGCACCAATTTCACAAAGGTACTTTATCACATTCCACATGGTGGTAGCAAGGCTCCAATTTTTTTTTTTTGATCCAAATTAAATTCACAGTGATCCAAACTTCACCAAAAAAAGATACAAGTTGAGCACTATTCTGCTTCCAGGAGCGAACACAGCTTTATCACTGGCCTCGTGAGTGTTGTGGATTTTGTCTTTATCCTTGCACTGCGAACTAGACCATCTTTACCCGGATATACTTCCTCCACTCGTCCCATCTGCCAGGAACATCTAGGCGCGTCCTTATCAGCAATCAAGACGACGTCTCCCACTTGTAGACTGCGATTTGGTTGGGCCCACTTCTGCCGTTGCTGCAAGGTAGGAAGGTACTCACGCACCCATCTCCGCCAGAAGGTATCTGCTAGTAACTGCATCTGCCGCCATCTTTTCTTAGAGTATACATCCTTCTCTGAGAAGCGCCCTGGGGGTGGACTTGTAGTCATCTTGGCCTGTAGTAGATGATTAGGTGTAATGACATCCAGGTCATTGGGGTCATTTGAAGCTCTGGTTAGGGGCCGACTGTTTATAACTGCCTCTATCTCACACATTAAAGTGTGAAGCTGTTCATCACTCTGGGCAGTTTTCAAGTACTGCTCATGTAGTATGGCATGAAGGATTTTTCTGATAGTTCTTATTTGTCGTTCCCATACTCCTCCAAAATGTGATGCAGCAGGTGGATTGAAATTCCACTGAATTCCACGATTACAGCAAAAGTTCATGATCTGCTCCTGACTCCATTCCTGTAGAGCCTGCTTCAATGCACTACAGGCACCCACCAAATTTGTGCCATTGTCTGAATACATTGTCTTGACAGAACCTCTTCGACTAACAAATCGTCTTATGGCATCTATGGCAGAACTGGTGTCCAAGCTGCTTGCCACTTCTATGTGTATCGCTCGGCTGGTCATACAGGTGAACACAACACCATAACGTTTCTGCATGCTTCGACCACGCCTCGTCTCGAAAGGTCCGAAATAGTCCATGCCTGTATATGTGAAGGGTGGTTCACATGCTGCAACCCTAGGCCTTGGAAGATCTGCCATCTTTTGTGTGTTTGTTTTGGCTTGGTACCTTCTGCATGTAACACATTTTCTGATGATTGTCTTTGTCAGCACACCTGCTCCAATTATCCAATACTTCTGAAGAAGTTCTGCTAGCACATGGTTTTGACCTTGATGTGCTACACTTTGATGAACATGTCTTACTATCAAGGTAGACACATGGTGCTTTTTGGGCAAGATCACCTGATGTTTTGCATTTCCATCAATCTCGGCATTCCTTAGTCGTCCGCCAACTCTCAGTACTTTGTCATGCAGTTCTGGATCTAGCTTTATGATGCTGCTGCCCTTGCGTATGGCCTTTCCTGACTGTTGATTTCCCTTCTGATTTAAGGCTTCTATTTCTTCCTGGAAGGACTCAAATTGCACCCACCGGACAATAGCCAGTTCTGCACCATTCACTTCTGCTACTGTAAGGGTGCCAGTACACACTTTATCTGAGGACAACTTGGCCCTTTCCTTCAGCTTTTCTTTGAGCCTTAGCCACCAAGCAACTGCCCTTCGTAATCTTGTCCAATCTGAGTAGTGTGATATCAACTTGTTCACGGCGCACTCTTCTCCTCCAGTCTTTGTTGAACCCATCATACAGTTCTTCTTGATTTCAAGTGGTGCGTTTACATCATCTGTGACTTCATCATTTGTCTTGGGCCAATCTTCTTCCGAGTGCAAAAGAAACTCTGGGCCGTTCTTCCAATCTTCTCTTAGCAAGAATTCTTGCACCTTCATCCCTCTCGAGCTAACATCAGCTGGATTGAGGCTGGTGTTCACATAGCGCCATTGGTCAGGAATGGACCCGTCATGAATAACTGCTAACCTGTTGGCTACAAATGTTTGAAACCTTGCTGTTTCATTCTGGATGTAGCGCAGAACAGTCATACTATCTGTCCAGTAGTATGTTTCCTTCACCTGTATTGTCAGTTCCCTTTTGAGCATTTGGTTAACTCGCACGGCAACACATGCAGCTGTCAACTCCATTCTAGGGATGGAGACTTGTTTGATTGGTGCCACTCTTGCTTTACTCATGACGAAGGAAACCGTTGTCTCTCTCTTATTGTTGACAAGTCTAAGGTAGGAGACCGTCCCATAGCCAACCTCACTGGCATCAGCGAAGTGATGTAAGGAGACCTCTGCCTGCTCATATCCTGATGGTCTAAGGCATCTATCCATCTTGAACTCTGACAGCCTTGGAAGATCTGCCAACCATTCCTTCCATAGTTCAGCTTCTGCTCTGGGGATTTCCTCGTCCCAACCAATTCCCTTTCTGCACAGATTTTGAAGAAGAGCCTTGGCTACTAGGATGACTGGGGCTACAAATCCAAGGGGGTCATAAACTGAACTCAGACTTGATAGCATTCCTCTTTTCGACAAAGGACGTGGCTTGGTTTGAATGTTGACACTGAATGAGTCTGATTCCGCACACCAGATAATTCCAAGTGCCCTTTCTTGTGGTAATTTTTCCTTGTCGAATATCAGCTCTTGGACTCCACTTGCCCGTTCCTCCTTGGGGATGGCCTCTATGACTTTTCTGTCGTTGCTGATCCATTTAGTGAGGTGAAATCCTCCTTTTCTACAGGCTTCCTGCAGATCTTCGGAGAGTTCTGTGGCCTTCTTTGCTGTAGAAGTTGAGTAGAGGCAGTCATCAACATAGAAGTTGTGCTTGATGATCTTTGCAACATCTTCTTTCTGGCCATCTGCAGTGCGCTTCAATGCATAGTTGGCACATGCAGGTGATGATGTTGCCCCAAAGACATGCACAGTCATTCGATGCTCCTCAATTGGTCTTTGGATGTCTCCTTCAGGCCACCACAGAAATCGCAGGAGATCCCTATCATCCTTGGGGATTCGAACCTGAGAGAACATGGCTTCTATGTCCGCCATTACAGCCACCTTGTCCTGCCGAAACCTGATAAGAACACCAACGAGGCTATTTGTCAGATCCGGCCCCTGTAAGAGTTCTGTATTCAGTGACCGGCCTTTGTACGATGCTGCGCAGTCATACACGACTCTCAACTTCCGTTTCTGTGGGTGGAAGACGCCATGATGTGGAACGTACCACACTCTTCCATCATCTCTCCGAATCTCGTCTTCCGGGACCTTCTCTGCGAATTTTCTGTCCATAACCTTTCCCATGAATTTCATGTACTCTTCACGGAAGGGTGGCTGTCTTTCAAATTTCCTTCGCAGGTGTTGTAGACGTTGTTCAGCTTGTGGCTTGTTTGTTGGTAAAGAGACATTCTTGTTCTTGAGTGGCATGGCAATCTCGAAGTGTCCATCAACATGCTGTAGTGAACCTTCCACAATGTTCAAGAACCGTTGGTCCTGTATTGATCGTTCAGGAGTATCCTCACTTAACCGCTCACTGAAGTCCCGGTTGAACATGCTGATCATCTGTTCATTTAGGTCAGTTTTCACCGAAATCCGGTGAGATGAAATCCGTTGGGGTCGATTGGCTCTCTTTGCACCACACACTGCCCATCCTAGTACTGTCCTGAAAGCAAACGGGCCACCATCTCGACTGTTAATCACTTCTAAGGGCTCTGCAGCTTCAGGAATGTTGTTCCCTATCAACAGGCCCACTTCTGCATCGAGTTCTGGAAGTTGAATCCCACGAAGATACGAGTACTTATTCAATTCTGCGGATGATGGCACCTCTGTTTTGCTGATTGGAATGGCCTGCACATATGCTTCGTCAATGTTGATGCTTGTTTTTTCTTCCAAGTCTAGGACCTCTAAGTCACTGATAACCTCACAATTGGTAAGCCTATCCTCCGTCAGGGTTTGAAGCTGAATCCTCCCTTTCCTGCCAGTAAGCTGCAAGCTCTCCTTGACTTCTTGTGTGCAGAACACTGCATTACTCCCATTGTCGAGAAAGGCATTGGTTCTTATTTTTCTACCAGTAGTTCTGGATCGTAGAGTTACTGGAATGATGATAGGGAGTGTGTTCGATCCTTCCTCCATGCTGGTCAAGCTTCGTTTAACCCTTTCGGTTGAGATGGATTCATCTGCTACTGCTGAGGCTTCCTCTTCGTGTGGCACTTGATTACTAGTAGCTTGCTCTTGTGGTGGCTCTTGGTTGGTGGGCGCCCGTTGGTATTGTTGGTATTGCTTGTGCAAAATCGTAGGGTGCGACGAATTGCACACAGCACATTCCAGCCTGTTTTTGCAATCCCTTGCAAAATGCGAAGACTTCTTCAGGCATGAGTAACAAAGTCCCTGGGACTTGCAAAATTGCAGACGTTCTCCGTATGGTTTGCCTCCAAGTCTCTTACAGCTGTCTAGCATGTGGGTTGATGTCTTGCAGTAAAGACAGTACTGTTCTGGTTTGACTGACACGTTGTCTGGCTGGTTTACATTTGCAGAAAAGCCACGCCTTTCATTTCTTAGCTTTGCATTCGTAGGGGCTGGGTTCTGCCTTCCTTTGTGGCCCTTTAATATTCCCGTATACAGGATTTGAGAGCACTCGAGCCTCCTTGGACACAAAGGATACTGCATCGGCAAACTGAATGGACAGGCCCCTTTCCTCTTGTATGTAGTCTGCCCTTTGACGCCACTTCTCCCGTAGGCGGTATGGCAACTTGGACACCACCATCCGGATATTGTGGGAATGATTGATCTCATGGCATTGTCCTAGATCTCTTGCTGTGTTGAGCAACTCTGTCAGGCACAAAGAAAAACTGGTCAGTTTTTCTACCTCATCAGCCTTTATTTCCGGCCAGTCCTCTACCTTTCCTATAATGGCGTCTGTGATGCGATATTTATTTCCAAAGGCCTTTTCCAACATTTCTCTTGCCTTTGCGTATGCTGCCTCAACATTCACATTGCACATGCAGCTGCGCACCATGGTGTTTGCCTCACCTCTTGTGTATTGTTCGAGGTAGTAAAGCCTGTCTTTGGGATTGTTAGTCTTTTCTTCGACGCTATGTTGGAAGGCTCTCAGGAAGGCATTGTACTCCAGCGGATTACCATGAAATGGAGTAAGTGTTCTTTGTGGTAGGGAAGATCTCATGTGACACTCTACCAGCACCTTTGTCAGATCATTCTGCTGCCTCACTACCTCATTCTGCTGCATTAAGTAGGCAGTGAGATCAAATTTCTTCGTTGGAGTGTCTGGCGGAATGGCTGTACTTGTTTGATAATTCTCTACACTTGGTCTTCCATGTGTTTCTGCACGTCCTGGTGTAGCTGGAATATCACATTTAACCTCGTATTCTGGGCGAAGATCTTCTACAACCTGCCTTTGCTGACTTTCCGCCTCTATATTTTCAATGGCTGCAAGTCTGGCGTTTGTTGCAGCTATCTCAGTCTGTAGCTCAAGCTGCTCCCTCCTTCTCTGGATGAGCTGCATTTCATTGTCCAAATCATGTTTCATCTGTAAGGCTTCAGCCTTTATTCTTAGTTCTGCTTGCCTCGCAGCAGCTTCAATCCTAGCCTGTGACGCAGAACTTCTGGTACTACTCGCATTGCTGGTGACAGACTGAGCACGTGAATCCCTCCTTCTTGGTAAGAAGCTTGCAGTTGCCGGTCCAATATTTGACACACTGTCACTAGATTTCACGTCATCGTACCTTGTTGTTTCATACTCAGATTGTATCCATATCATGTCCGATGCCCGACTTTCTTCATGTGGAGTTGATCTTGTTTCTCCAGATATGCCAGTATGTGTAATTACATGCGTAGTTTGGTCTGGTTTTTCGTTCTGATTACTAGTACGGGCTTGGGCTGATGACAGCCATGCCAAATCATCATTGCTTTCCGCCATTGTAAGCTCATAATCTGCAAACATTGCTCCAATGAAATCATAAACCAGCTACCATTTGTACTTCAAGTCATAAGTTCCACAAAACTGGGCTTCTATTTATCTTTCAATATAGTCTTAAAAGTACTTCATAAGTTCATTTTCAAGTTCTGCTAGTTTTCAACTGTTATAATGTCGATGGATCCCGACATCCAGCATGAGTTTCAACGCCTGGGTCTACACATCGCTCCATACACTCTTGCATCCATTTAATATAGCGCCATCTTCGTCTACGTTTTCATTCATAGTTCAATGTACATACCACACACATGTGACGTAAAATGACTGAGGTCTCGTGCACCGAAAGTTTGCATTATTTAAACGCCTTTATTTGCCACATCCGTGCCTCCAAATGAATTTGCACAGGTCCAACACATCCTTGATCTTGTGGTACAACACATTTCCATGGTAACAGTCTTCAAAACGTGATAAACAATGGTTAAACAGATAACTAGAGGTTGAAAACTAATATGCCTTTCCACTGGCCTCGAAACTCCGAAAACACTTTCTCTGAACTTTCTCTGTCTCGCCGTAGATGGCGTAGTTCCCTAAAACTGCCATTAACAGGTTTTAAGCACAATTTAATCATAAAAGACTGCAAATACATTTCACAAGTAACACAATATACCAATTATAAATGCGAGCGAGTTTTGGGGGAAATAAATGAAAAAGGTTGCTCTAAGTCGCTCTATAGGGGCGTATGTTATGGAGAAAGGAAAAGGGGTACTTTTCAGAAAGAAAAATGACACTTATTAGAAAAGGAAATGGGCACATGTCATAATAAACCTCGAACCTGAAAAGGGGCAATCACCAGATATGAAAAAGGTACTTATGAGAAAGGAAAAAGGGCATCTGTCGAAGGAAAAGGGGCATCTGTCGAAGGAAAAGGGGCACTTATCAGATTTTAATAGGGGCATTTATCAGAGGTGAAAATGAGTATTTATGAAAAGGGGAAGGGGCTGTTAAAAAACAGGCAAAAGGGGCATTTTATCAGAAAGAAATAGAGTAATTAATGAAAAGGGGACAAGCCGTGTCAAAATAACAGAGGCACATATCAGAGATGAATAGAAGCACGTATTTATAAGGGGAAGGGGAACTGCTTAAAAAGGAAAATGTCACTTTTCAAAGGTAAAAAGAGGCACCTTTTCCCGTTTTTTCTCTATAGTCTCTTGTTGAAATTATATTTGTATCTCCTCTATCTTTCTCTCTCTCTCTCTCTCTCTCTCCCTCTCTCTCTCTTTCACACGTACTTATTGGCACCCCTTCGTAAAAAAAAGTTGGTCTTGGTGGAAGAACACAAATCCAGGGGGGGGGGGGGGTGGGGAGATTATAGAAATCGAACAAAGTAGAAAGTCATGAAAATTGACACTCAAGATCGAAAACTTTCTCCTTGTCAAGTTGGTCCTGACGTGTATAATGCGTAGGCCAGGGGTTCTCAAAGTTTTTCTTTAACGGTTCAGAAGTTATTTCTATGAAAGCTGTAAGGTCCGAAATGACACTTGTATACTGAAGATAATGAGGCTTGTTTTTGGTCTATATCTGATCCAAGGAAAATTGTTACAGTTTTAAAAAAACAGAGCCGCCAGTGCTTCCACCCGTTTAAATAGAGTTTCCTGAAAAAGAACACCCAATTTCTTTGAATTTGAAGGAATATTCTTAAAACTTTCAAAATGCCTCTTACGTGGATTTTGTATTTGGATGAATCGCTATGGCGTTTGAATATATAATAATTATTGAGTGGGCTTATTTTGCTTTCTAATGGACACGTACAACATGGCAGAGCTTGAGGGGCCTGCATGCAGAGCCCCAGGATGCTCTCGAGTTTATTTGACTTTCAAGAGAGAAATTGTCTTTAGAAGTGAAAAAGAGGATATTTCTAAAATGAAACGAAAGGGCTCTTAAATAGCCCTTTCATTTCATTTTTAGAAATAACCTCTCTTTCTCTCTTATAGACAATTTTATGAGATGGAATGTTCAATCTGAGGTCTTTTTGTGCTCTTTGAAAAGAGCACACAATGGGGCAGTGCAATTTAAATTCCAATGGATGGATTAGAGTTTTTATCGACCTTTTAGAAATAAACTCTAATACATCCCTTAATTGCGCTGCTCCTGTGTGGATATTAGCGGGTTGATATAGTTAAAAACATTAACATGTTAAAGACATTTTTCATGTTCGATGAAGTTTTCAAAATATTTGATTTTTATGTCAAAAATTGATTATGGTGAAAATGGCATTTACTACGAAGAAAGAAAAGAGTTACCAATCATCAGTTCCCCCCCCCCCCCGTTGGATCTGCAAGAGGTAGGAAATTTGATATTATGCCATCCAGCTATCTTTTCTAGAGCCAAAAAGCCTACAAAGAAATAACACAATGCTTAAAGACATGATCCCGGGTAAAAATGTCAGAGGTAAAAAACGTTAGAAGTAAAGATGTCATTACGACCAAAATGGCCAAGAGTCTGACGGTTTTAAGCTGGTGTGGAGTCGGTGCGTCGGTGTAACTGAGGTATATTAGTCGTGTTCACACGGTGGCTATTTTAGCCGGCGTGTTTAAAGCTAGTCGGCTTAAGTATGGTAAGGTCGGCGAAAAGGTCGGCGTTAGTATGGTAAAGTCAGCGTAAAGGTCGGCGTAGAGCCCGTCTGAACGATAGTCGTGTTAGCTACGGGTTAGCTACGCCGACCTTTACGCCGACTGATTTACACCTTGATTTTCCAGGAGTAACGCGCTAACACGACTAGAGGGTTGTATGACCTAACATTTAAATCTTCCAGGGTCAAACCGGTTTAGATGCGGAAGCTGGGTTGAGGTCGACTGGTAAGGGCGCCACTACTTCCGGAAGTTACGCTGAGTAAGACTGGGTCAGTGGAAGGTCGTATCTGAGTAAGAGCGTATGGACAACTAGTGGAGTAATATATCAAATATTTATTGAATGTTTATTGCTGCAGGGAAAAACTTATGCCGACTAGGAAGCCACGTCTGAACAAGGCTATTTGGCGGGTTACGAAATGGGACGTAAGCAACTGAAGTCTTTGAATAGTCAGATCATCCAGCGTTATAAAGACGGCAAGAAAATTAGTCATGATAGAGATCTCTCCCCTTTGGTATTTTCAGCATAGGCCTACGTCACAATGAATCTTCGGTTTGGCTCCTTGTCATGTAAAGTTCTCGGGGCGTCTTTGGTACTTCAATAGGGACTTTTAGATTTGCAGTTTTTTTTTTGCACGAAGACAATGTGGATTGCTACGGTCGACGTCCTTTTAATAGGGACTTTTAGATTGAGTGGACGAGAACACGACGAACGCCGACTGATCATGCGTGTCAACGTACTAAACTGCCCATGTTGACTTATACAATTATAAATCTTTTAGATTGCACTCGATGATATACATGCATGCAGGAAGTAACACTATGAACATGACAGACAAAGAAAGAGGACAAAATATACAGTTCCTCATTCTACCCTCAACAATAGGCCATTTTCGTAATGTAACCCAATTTAATGCATAGGTCTTTGTGAAGTGCCTCAATACAAATTATTTCATTCACCTGATAGGAATAATAGTATTTCAATAGTCAGAATGCAACTGCATATATCAAGTGCTGCTAGGTAGGTCAAGCCATAATGTTTGTCCAACCTGGCAACAACTAATGTATGCAGTTAGGATTCTGTCTATTGAAATACTATTATTCTTATCAGGTGAATGAAATAGTTTGTATTGAGGCACTTCACAAAGACCTATGCATTACATTTGGTTACATTACGAAAATGGCCTATTGCTGTGGTAGAACATCCCTTCACTGCTATTATGTAAACATTTTGTAAAACAGGTGAATATGCATGTGACACCTGTTCTACAAATGTTTACATAATATCAGGGAAGGGATGTTCCTTTGTCTACCTGAGGAACTCTATATTTTTATGCGCACGCGGCATATACATGTACTAGTACCGTACTAGATTTAGGAAAATCTAGGTTGACGCATTCTCGATTGCCGACTGAGACGACGTGACGCATGCGCAGTGCCTTAAAATGACGTCACACGTTGCAGTCAAAGCTGTCAACGTAAAAATCTAAAAGTCCCTATTGCACTGCCTTGAATGGACGTCACACGTATCAGTCCACGCAAATCTAAAAGTCCCTAATAAGTCCGTTTCTTAATCCCTAGTTTTTGTCAATGCTCCGGGTTCCGAGACCTGCCGTCACCCAAACCCATTCAAGTGTTATGGAATTTGTCTGATACATGTATAGTGAAATGAAGACATAACTTGTTTAAATCGCGCGCAAACTACAGCCCGCAATCTATCTGTTGGATTTCGGCCTTCTATCAATCTTTTAAGAGATCGAAGATGTTTTCGAGACCTTTTCTTCCATTATTTCGAGTTTCTCGCGCGGGTATCACAGCCTCTGCCTATGCAGAGCCGGGGCTCAGTAGGCTTCAAATGTGTACATCGCAGGATTCAAAGAGGAAATGCTATCTGAGGTCGTCTGCTCCAGCGAGAGCGGCATCTGGGAATAGGGCGTGGAGTAGTAACCGGGTCCCTGTGGCTGCCAGAGATGAGAGCTACTCGAACGAAGTAATCTCGGCGTTCGACCATGACGCGCCGCTAATCGATTCTTGGGGAAAGAATACCCCACTGTTGTCAACGTCGATCTCCAGCGATGGTCAGTTGGTGTCGGTGCAGTGGTCGGATGGTGAGGATCAAGATTATCCAGCCGTTTGGCTAAGGGATAACTGCCATTGCATCGATTGTTGCTACCATGTGTCAGCCACCAGAAAAATCTACCTGCCTGAAATGTCTTTAGAGGTATGATGGGGGAGATAACTCACTCCAGCAAAGCATAGGGCCTACGCCTTGTTGACACTTGCACGCATTTTGGTCCGGCACTGCCCCGCTCTATGGCGTGCAAATTAGTTGCACGCAGCGGTACGCAGGGTCACTTCTAATTTACGAATAGTTCACGCAATGCGTAACCACCAGGGGGTGTTTCACTAAGCCCTAAAATCGATCTAAAAATCGATTTGATCAACCGATTTTAGCAGTTGTTTCACTAAATAAATAAATTCGATTTTGGCCTTAAAATCGATTCGATGAAACAGCTCACAAGTATCGGTTTTAAGCTAAAACTGATTCGGCCTTAAAATTGATTTTTACAATCGAAATCGATTTTAGTTGATGAAACACCCCCCATTCAATTCTTTGTTTTTATCATTCTATCACTTTATCTAATCTGTCTTTCAAGTTATTCCATGTTTATGGGTAACAGTGTAGATACGAGATCTTGTCAATATTTTCGAATTTTACGTTCCTCTTGATTTTTTGTTCTATTGATTAAGCCTCGGTCACAAATACCATTACGAACTGCTACGAACGCCGTACGAACGATTTTCAGACCTTTTCGTAAAATCTTCTTAAGATACGAAACCAGCGTTCGTAGACCGTTCGTAGACCAATCGTAAGTTCGCAGACTGGTCGATGGTCTTGTCCAAGATTTTGTTCAACTTCGTACGAAAATCTCTCTTCGTAAGGCGGCCGTATGAACGTCGTAAGAACCATGCAAGATCTTCGTACATTTTGTAGGGTCGTGAGACAATTCTAGAAGCCTTAAATTTTCAGCCTCAAATTCTTACGATGATCGTAAGAACACCTTAAGTTGTTCATAGAGGGCTCTTACGGCGTTCGTACGAACGCCTTACAAACGGAGATTAGTTTGGCCTTCGTACGAACGACACCTGGCGTTCCTAATGCGTTCATAAGATGCTCGTAAGGTGTACGTAATTTATGACATTTATGTAGCGCTTTTTTTGCAACCCGACAAAATATACAAAAAAAAATCATAAGATCTTCTTACGAATGACTTAAGAATGCCGTCAGTTACACTTACGACCATCTTGCGAGAAAAAAAACTCGTAAGATGGCCGTAAGTCTGACGTTAGATGAACTCAGGGCTTTCTTACGAAACAAGAACGAAAAATTAAACGGCGTTCGTACGAACTCCGTAAGAAGGACGTAAAAAACTTTGCCCCATCTACGAATCTCTACGAACTCTGGAATTCGTACGAACAGGGAGATTCGTACGAAGGCATCGTTCGTACGAACCATTGTGACCGTAGCTTTATACACGGTGGCGGGTGGAAAGTGTTTGAACAAAAAATATTCACGCTTTGCAGAGCTTTTAAATTTCAAGGTTTAGTTTAAATCAACCAAAAAGGCTTACGTGGAACCAGTTAAGGTCTAACCCTGCTCGGGACAGGAACAAAGTTTGCTTTAAGTTTTTCGATGGGAAACAAATATTTGCCAATTTACTTTATGCAAGTACTGGAAAATTTTCTGAATTTTGCCGAAAAGGGTAGGCTTTTTAATAGTAAAAAGGCTTTAAAGATTGCAATTTTTTTCAATGATATCCACATACACTCAGGCTTGCATACATTTGGTGCAAAATGTTTTGATTAATTTCTCAGGAGGCGCTCAAGTAAGTACATTTTGGATGACTTATTCTTTAATCTTTCTGAAAGTGCACGCCCCCCCCCCCCATTACAGATACTATGTCCCTTTTGCAGCCAACATCAAATTCTGTAGAACTTTGCAGGAATTATGAATATGTCATGTATGTCCTATCTGTGAAATTTAAACGTTAGCAGTTCCTAATATTCAAATTATGCAAGGAAGCCCGTTTACTTGCTAGACTTCACTGCCAGATATTATTGAGTGACTGACTGGCTTTTTTCTTCTTTGGTAATAACATACATAACATGAGCTGTAAAGGGTACATGAGCATTTGTCTACATCAATAACCCACTTCTTGTAATGGCCAAAATTAAACTGATTGAATCTTTGCGCAGCACAAAACGTACGACCATTCGGTATAATGGTCTGAAAATCAGACTATTACTTACTGTATTGCTATCACTTAAGTCGATTATACAACTAATAGTCGTTATTTTCCCACTTAAAGACATTTTCAAGCCCCATTTTTTTTTAAGGGAAGTTCTAAATTAGAATTGTCTTTCAAATGCCGTTGGAATTTAACCTTTTCATTTGTTTTGGCCTGCAAATGGGACATAGTACCATTTTTCTGACATCAATCTTATCCCTTTTAACCACAAGACGGAAGTAAATAATGCTTCCTTGTTGGACAACGGTCAATTGCTGTCCGTGGAGTGGGCTGATAGTCATCATGGAATCTTTCCCACTGACTGGCTTCGAGGTCATCGGTTTGACCAGTCCCAGCCGGACCCTATCGAGGGCAACCGGCCTCATCTCTGGGGCCACGACGTCATTTCAACACCTCACTTCAGAATGTTCGAATTCGACGAAGTGATGGAGAGCGACGACGCCCTCTACGACTGGCTCAAGATGCTATTTAATCTCGGGATCGCTCTCCTCAAGAACGCACCAATTGAGCAGGGTCAGCAGTACAGCCTTCAAAAGAGACTGGGATACGATTCTCCTGCTCCTTCCTCGTCAGGGTGAGTAATGTGAACAAGAATCAAGAATTCGATACTATAATTGCAATATTTCGTTGCCCGATTCGGCAATCGAGGACAGATCTTTGATTTCAGCCGGCGATATTGCGAATTTGGTGTTCCCTAAATGAAGGTCTCATCTTCTTATGCTTCTCTGAATGCAACTTTCCTCTGTATTGCCCGGAAGGTTGGGGGGGGGGGGGGGGGGGGGGGAGATGACTGAGAAAAAGACATATTGAAATACGAAATATAAAAACGCGGAGGAGATGAAAGCTGGCTCTGTAGTCTACCTGATACACCTGTGGTCCTGGTAACCATTTATTTGAAATAATTGATAGTGTCATAGCAATTTGATCTCTTAACTAATCCTAACTTTGTTCGATTGCAGAATCTTGAACCAGGCGAAGCTGCACTTGAAATCCCACCATCCATTGTACACCGCAGAGAGCCTTCAGCTCCACAACGATTTAAGCTACTATACCCAGGCTAAAGGAGTAAGTATCAGTACCGCACCCGTATCGAAGATGTTCGTTCGGCCGGAAGCCACATGCTCAATTAGTGCCAGTGGCTCCGCAGTCAATATATCTTTGACGATATAAAGCTCGATCAGAGCAGTGTTCACAGGAGCAAATATCGGAGCATCTGGTTGTTCCTACCCCTAGGCCATGTTCTTGCTCATCCCTCCCTCCCTCCCTCCCTCCCTCCCTCCATCTCCCCTGAAAAGCCATGTTAATATCCTTGCTACTTTAGCAAATACATACGTATTAGATCGCTCTTATATCCAAAGGAGTGTCTGGTCCACAACTCGATCGTCACGTGATATTGATTGCGATAATCGTCATTAGCATATTCCACTCCCGGCCATTTTTTGATGGTTGAATTAACCATTAAGAATAGTCAAATGAGTATATTCTTGCGTCGTACCATAATTTACTTAGTCACACTGCGCGCATTGTTTGCACTGTCTTAGCCGCGCGCATTTGACGCGGAAGACTGAACAGCTATAATCTATTACCAAAAGTTTAACTGTATTTCTTCGTACTGCAGAAAAGCTTTCCAATGAAATGTCTTGAAAATTTGGTGATATACAAATAAAACATTCATGAATGAAGTCCACTAACTTTGAAGCGGTGAATCTGCGGCATTTAGCGAGGATCGTCAACACAATTGAACTATTCAAATTTCGTATAGTTAAAAAGCATGCTCTATATACTGGACACTTATTTGTTATTGAACTTTAATCAAACACCGAGATAAAGTATTTTTTTAATAAAACATTAATTACAATTCCAAATGATCTCAAGATCATAATTAAACAAACTTTACTCGTTTGGAAATGATAAAATCATCGAAAAAAAAATCTAATTTCCAATGTAAATTTTGCCGGTACATATTTGAGATTTGTTTTCCCTATAAAAACTACACAATTGAACTATATGATGTTTGCGTAGTTAAGACATACTGTATATCTGCAATTTGACTAAAAAGCCCCCTTTACATCTAAGGAACAAAAAAACGTTTTCGTCATCAATGATAAGTTTCTGGACACAAATTTTGAGAGCAGAATCCCTTGTACAGAGCGTCCCAGAAAAAACGAAACCGAGAAGTATCGATGTTCTATCATAACTTAATCACAACTATAATTAATGAATGATACATATTTGGAAAGCTTAGAGTCTCCTCTTTCATGTGAAGCTCCTCAATTAATGCATATTTCACGCCTGAATGATTAAAAGCAATTTGAAGGAAGGAAACCAAAAAGACATTTGGCGGGCGGTATCTGAATTTCGAAGAAAAATTCACATTTCTAGAAAGTTGAGTTTCTGCCCTTTCATATGACACCTCAATCAGGAAAAATGAGCGAGGAATGACAAAGTTCTGTTTGTCTAAAGTGGTGCTTGCATTTCCATGATTTTATTAAACGAATTCGTATTCACTGGCTGCCTGCCGTATCAATAAACGAAATTAACAAAAGACTTAACTCCGTTTCGTTGACAATCAGCCGTAGACGAGAGTCTTCATGCATGGCTGATTGTCAACGAAACGGAGTTAAGTCTTTTGTCAAATCTGCTTTTTGCTACGGCAGGCACCCAGTGAATACGAAGTCGTTTGTTAAAATCATGAAAATGTAAGGGCTACTTTAAACAAACAGAACTTTGGTATTCCTTGCTCATTTTTCTTGATTTAGGTATCATATGAAAGAGCAGAAAATGACATTTCTAGAAATATGAATTTTTCTTTGAAATTCAGATACCGCCCGCCAAATTACTTTTTGGTTTCCTTCCTTCAAATTGCTTTTAATCACTTATGCGTGAAATATGCATCACGTGAGTAGCATCAACTGAAAGAGGAGACTCTAAGCTTTCTAAATATGTATCATTTCATTAATTATGGTTGTGATGAAGTTATGATAAAACATCGATACTTCTCGATTTCGTTTTTTCTGGGACGCACTGTATATATTACTAAAGGCGTCATTAGAGGGACATTTGGAGTGAAAAAATGAGACATTAAAGTTATTTTTTTTCGTTGGGTGGGGGGTAAGGTCACCTTTTTTAGGTCAGCCATGGGCATAATTTTTTTTTTTTCTTCTTTTTTATAATTACAAAAAAAAAAAAAAAAAAAAAAAAAATCAAAGGGGGGTTTTAGGGGGGCTTACACACATAAAAATACCAAAGGAGGGGGTTCAACCCCCAACCCCCCCCCCCTGTGTACGTACTGGGTAAGGGTTAACGTCCACTTATACCCTTTTCACATCTATTTTTCTTAACCCCGGACTATCCTTAACCCCATACTATCCTTAACCCCATACTATTTTTTTTGCTGTTCACATCTATTTTCTTAACCCCGGACTATGTGCTTAGCCGGGGTTAAGAAATTTCACGCGATTCACACCTACGTTCGCCTTAGCCCCGGACTATTCGATAGCTCATGAATATTAATGCTTTTGCTACCGCACATGCGCCTTTCGACTAAATGAAGGGGAAAAACCCGCGCGCTAAATTCAATATAAATATAAATTCAATTCCGATCGATCGTTTTCCCTTTATTATTTTACCGATACAAATCAATTACCCATTTTTCATCCAATTCACTTGATAAATTTACCTACGTACATATGACTGATAATGATAAATGCAATAAAAAATTATGAGCTACATGTTCTTTCACTATTTTTTTAAATCAATTTTATAATAAAGATTTTTTCATAATGACCTCTGCCTCGTAAAAGACTAAACGTCAATACAGAGAGCATGCATGCGTAACGTGAACTGCATGCATGCGTAACGTGAACTGCATGCATAGCGCGCGATAAATGCAAATTCACGACCACACGACCACGCTGTCTGTGATTGGCTGTTGCTTAGCCCCGCTTCTCCTTAGCCCGGTTCGGATTCACACTACGCAGCTTAGCACCACAATTGCCCGGCTAACCCCGCAATTGCCCGGCTAACCCTGCTATTTTGCAGGGCCAGATAGTCCCGTACTATTTGTGGGGTTAGCCCACTTTGGCAAAACGTAATGTGAACAGAAAGCCGGCTAAAATTACCCCGGGTAATTGGTGGGGCTAAGGAAGGAATTGGTGGGCTAAGAGCCCCCTTAGCCCCACCTATTTCCCGGGGTTAAGCAATATTTGGTAGATGTGAAAAGGGTATTAATGTACCATGTAGGGTTATTAGGTGGTCTGTCAACGACAGATCACCTTTTGATTTCGCTAGAATTTTCTTTATTCTTTCTTTCTTTCTTTCTTTCTTTCTTTCTTTATTAGGTGGTCTGTCAACGACAGATCACCTATTGATTTCGCTAGAATTTTCTTTATTAGGTGGTCTGTCAACGACAGATCACCTATTGATTTCGTTAGAATTTTCTTTCTTTCTTTATTCTTTCTTTATTCTTTATTTTTATTTCTTCCGTACACTTTTTTGTCCACACGTTTACTCGAAATCAACATGGTTAATTGCCTTCAAATTTCTGTCAATCATCCAGCCCTATGATTTCAAGTCAAATTAACTTTTTCAAGGTCACTAGGTCATCGTGACGTCATCCAGGCGCCATTTTGTAAAAGTCAGGTCATTATCATATCTCGATAACGAGTCATCAAAAATCAACCATATTTAATATACATCAACTTCAGGTCAAAGTTCAACTAAAAATGTCAACAAATTCCGCGCGCGCACCTCGACGCGCACGTACGCGCGCATTAAAAATTTAAAATGCTCAAATTCGTTCCAAATTAATTTTGCATACGTTTCAGGCCATTTTAAGCATTTTGCAAAAAAACGCGCACACGCACATGCGCGCGCGTTTTCGCGCGTACTTACATTTTGCAACGTAGAATCGCCAAATTTTCTCTGTCATCTTATTTGGCACATTTTTTCAAGCATTTTGATACCTTGTTTACCTTTTTCTGACCATTAATAACGGAATGAGCGTCCGTTAAGATACGCATCCGTGCGTGCGAGCTCTTGTAATACATAACATACATGTGCAAAAACATGCCTATACAAAATTCATTGTAACTCTTCAGGATGGATAGATACCCCCCAATTTCTTTCATATTTAAATAGATTATGAGTTGGAGATATGATTTCATGTCTCATTTGACCCTCAATTTACTCATGACGTCATCATAATGGCCTCCGAACTCAAAATTTCAATTTGCATATTATGACGTCAGCAGATTTTTGGAAAATTGATTGTATCTCTGTAAATATTGATCAATTTTCTTTCAAATTTTGATATGTTCTACCTGAATATATCCTCTACAAATGCAGTCGACACAATATTTCATTTTGACAATGGTATCATGGCGTATTTTTGCGATTAAAGGAGGCATGTCAATTTTTCACATTTTGCGTGTATTCTCTATGGGACATGACTTTTTCTCAAACTGGATTCTACATTCTCGTCTTTCGCGGCAATATCTCCGTCGTTTTATCTTTGTTTACGCTGAGTTTTGAGTATGTTGTAGCTGAGACAATAAGCTATCACAAGTGTGCCCTTTATTTTTCGATCAGATGCCGGGATCATGCTCATATTTCACTTACAAAGTGGGATTTGAGAATTCCATTTTCCGTTTACGTGTAATATCTATAGGAAATGTTTTGGTATATCGGTAACGCACTTGACTTCCGACTCGAGGTCCCTGGTTCGAGTCGGGCGTCTCCACAATTTTTTTTCTTCACTTTTTTTCTTTTGACCTTTCACTGTACCATCTCCTTTGATATTAAAACACGTAGAATCGCAATAATGTAATAAACAACCATATTTACTTTTTATTACCCTATTATCACTTGATCCATTACTTTTTGCGTGTAATCCTTAAGGGAGATGACTTTTTCTCAAATCTGGATTCTACATTCTTGTCTTTTGCGAGCAATATCGCCGTTATTTCGGCTTGATTTTTGTTGATTTTTGAGTATGTTGTAGCTGAGACTATATACTATCTCAAGTTCTTGTTCAGTCTGATGTCATCATGGTCTGTTGATGATGATCATCAACATCATCATGATCGTGATGATCATCATCATCGTCATCACCATTACTATCAAGATCATCATCATCAGATCATCATCATGATCATCATTGTTTACATGTCTATATAACTTGAAGGCAGACCACCTTATTCGTCCTCGTGACGAATTAAAATCTAGTTTATATTTATATACACATAATGTATTGTTTTGTGTAAACAACTGCAGTTTGCTTTGTGCGCGTATTAATATGCTGTGAAGTTACTGTATTGTACGCGTCTTGCGCCGGGTAACAAGCGTATGTATGTCAACTCATTAAAATGCGTTGACCGGCCATTATGTTAATTAAAAAATATACGGTCATTTACGGATGTCCGTATTAAGAGAGGTCTGGTATTAAGGCTATCTCATAAAACAGATAATAACTGGAAGGGGTGTAATTAACGATTTTGCACCACATTTGAGCTCTATCTCTCTCTTGTCTGTTTTGATCATAAATCTGATAACGCCTAGGTTGATGGAAAATAAAAATATTTCGATGCATATCATTTTATTTCCAAAAATATACGGGGCGTCCGGTAATGCGATCATTTTTTTTTGCGGCACAGATTGGGCTTTTAAAAAAAAGAGGTCTTGATTTAACCATGAACCTAACCCTAACCCTAAACTTTCCATAGGCTCAACACGCACCTAACCCCAATCTGTGCGCAGAAAAAAATAACGCCTCCGGTATCAGGTTATCTAATAAAACGGATAATAACTGGAAGGGGGTTGTAATATTATAGATATATGACTGCTATGAGAGGGATAGTTGTTTTTATAGGCTCATGGGGATGTTACATCCTGTTATCACCCCGAGGTGGTGCCGAGGGGGTGATGGCAGGATTTAACGTCCGCGAGAGCCTATAAAAAACAAATATGCCTCGATTATTAAAGCAGTAATTATATATCTTTTATATACCGAATTGACACAAAAATATACCAAGAATTCTTACCTTATCCTTATCAGTGAGTAAAGATTGGTTGAAACATCACAGAATCTTCGCTGGAAAGATGACTGAACCTTACAATCATTTGGAATCGCAGACTAAAAGCGCTGTATGGTATCCGCGCATGCACAAAGAAAATTTTAACACGTACACCAATGGGAATCGCAGCATGACGGCATTAAAAAAAGAGTATTGACCGGTTGGCGGGTATGAGGGCAATTTTTAAAGACTATTGACTGGTAGACGGGTATGAGGGCTTTAAAAAAAGACCATTGACTGGTAGGCGGGCATGGCTAAATCACGACTCCAATTTCGACCAATCAGATGGCTAGATTTCTAAAGTGAGGTATATAAAAACAATTTTAGCACCACAGGTGAGTTCTATTTCCCTCTTGTCTGTCTTGATCATAAATTTGATAACTCCCTTCAGCGGTCGATCCAAAGAAGGGTTATTACACACCATACCAGTCAATATCTGTATGGTGAACGTATACATGCAAATTGTTCTATTCCCATGACTGCAGCTGTATCTCATACTATTACATCACGATTAATTATGGTATACATGTTAAATTTTGGCCTCTATAGTTTCAACTGTTCCACTGCAAACAGCAAGTAACTGGAGGGGGCGGAGACAGTCTGCTCGTGGATGGCTTCAAGGTCGCCGAGGACTTCAGGTGTCAGAACCCGGAGTCTTTCAGGATTTTAACCGGAATTCCTGGGAATATAAGCTCGCTATCGACAAAAACTACCATGTTGCTCGTCGCGAAGTCATCAGGTAGATTTAAGATACCTCGCTTGTTTACTTGCCCATGCACATAAACAGCGAATGGATGACTGACACAGGCAGGCTCAAATCCCGAACCCTGACAATATCACTGACCCAGGTGCGTCCGCAGGATCTTTTCAAGGGGGGGGGGGGGGGGGGGGGGTTTAACATTTTAAATCGGGCCGAAAATTTCGCAACGACTCAGCCAGCCCGCTGAATAAGCGGGGGGGGGGGGGGGGTAAAAGGACACCTTTTTTTTTTGGGGGGGTCGCAAAGAAAAATGGAATATTTTTTTTTTTATAATTAAAAAAAACGTTTAGGGGGTTACATACATAAAAATACAAAGGAGGGTTCAACCCCCACCCCCCCCCCCCCTGCGTACGCGCCTGCACTGACCTATATTCACAGTTAACGAGATCCTAACGTGACAATTATTATTATGAAGAAATAACGTTAATTTGATAGTGAAAAACACTTTCATCATCTCCATTCTAAATAGGCGTTCTATATGTACTTTCAAACCTTGTGAGTGCCTCACGGACAATGAACGGAAAATAGAATGTCCGTCTACAATTCAAAATACATTAAAGATATATGTCACTTCACATGTTTAGAAAATAACGGCATGTCTGCCGAAACTTTGTATAATATGTGATTTTAAATCATTTCTAATTAACAATTAAAAAAAAAAAATTGTGCAATTTCAAACAATACTGAGTCAGTTCAGGTATCAATAGATAAATTTTTGACAGTTGGTCACACCAGCAGTCTCGCTGCAAGGGAGAGCCCCAAATAGACCAATCAAATTGGTCATTGCTGCTCAGATGATGTTATGTATCACTAATCTATTAAGAAACAAAAGTAACAAGACATTTCTAACACATGTAACATACGAAATTCGTGGAACATCCAAGGTAATGGTGGGGAAGTGTGCACTTGTATCGGAGAAAGGCGACATTACATATCAACAAAGCAACTAGGCCCTGACCTACCAGAAAGAGTTTTTTTTTGTTTTTTATAAATAATGTATATTAAAAAAAGGAACGTGGGAAGGGAAACGACACCGGGTGTCATGCATGCCGCCCCTGCCAGATGTACATGTTAATACATGCGACTAGCACCTAAAAAGTAATCACAACAAGGCGTTCAATAGTATTGAGAGTTCAGTGAGTCCATCCCTTCGCACTGTTATAACCTCGTCAATTTTTGTTTTTACATCAATCATAGACTTGACACTGACGAAGAGGTGTGTCAGATCACAATTAATGACATTTGCAGAGCAGCCATGCTGCGGATACCCCTGCAGGATGTCAACAAGGCATATGTGCACTCAAGGAATTCACCAACACTGCTGTATCATCCAGACAACCTGGTACGGTACAAGCTGGAGGCTGGTAAGTACTTTACTCTTTGTTCTATAATAATACTTATTCTTTTGTTCGTCTTATATTTGACCAGTATGATGCTCTTCTTTAAGATGTTTACATGTTTCCATGAAGGTTAATTCGGACATTCTCGCGCCAAGGCTGTATAGTTTCCTGCATTATGATTGGTTTAAAACCAGTACAGCCATAAAACTATACAGACATTCTCGCGCCATGGCTGTATAGTTCCTGCATTGTGATTGGTTAAAAACTATGCAGCCATAAAAACCATACAGACATTCTCGGCGCAATGGCTGTATAGTTACTTGCACTGTGATTGGTTAAAACCGTACAGCCATAAAACTAAACAGACATTCTCGCCGCCATGGCTGTATAGTTTCCTGCATTGTGATTGGTTAAAACTATGCAGCCATAAAACCATACAGACATTCTCGTCGCCGTAAATGGCTGTATAGTTCCTGCATTGTGATTAGTTAAATCCGTACAGCCATATAGCTGAATGGATGTATGGTTGTTCGCAATTATGGCATTTCGGCCCGCAAACGTAACAACCGTACATGCGTTCTATAGCTGTATGGTTGCATAGTCGTATAGTTGTATAGTTGTACAGTTGTACAGTTTCCTGCGTTCTGATTGGTTAAAACCTTACATCCATTCGATGGATGTATAGTTGTATAGTTGTCATCTTTATGGCACGATCCGCCCGTCATAGCCGCCGCCGCCGCCGCCGCCATATGGAAAACTTTGGGGCGAATTCGTTCATAAAATGGATTGCTCACCGGCCCCGGGGGGGGGGGGGGGTACTCACGTATATTGGGTATACGGGGATGTGCCGCTCGGAAGGGTGACTTTTTCAGGAAAGATCCTTAGACATGGGTCCCCTTTTCATTAAAAAAATCCTTAGACATGGGTCCCTTTTTTCATTTATTCCTTTCCCCTCTTTTCTCCCTCATTTTCTCCTGGATTTTGGGATTTGCTCCTACATTGAAAATGCCTAAATCTCTCCCATCTCTAAATAAATGGACCCTTCGGTGATTGCATTTCCAGTGTACGAGGTGTACGCACTGACCTCTAAGTCAGTGGGTGTACGTACGTAGCTCGTAAACTCAACTAGATCCCGGGGTACCACATATATCAGGACCCCATGGGCTCTATACCGGGTACTCATATGGCATAATGCGCGCTAGGTATGGTATCCGCCCGTATAGGGGTCGTACCCCCGGAAACTTGTAGCGCTTCGCACGCTGAAAGATCGGCAGCTGTACCCTGCTACACTCTGCCCAGCAGCCGGCAGCAGCGGGGCTCAAGCAGGGAGCTATATAGCCAATGCTTGAGAGCTCGTGTACGGGTACGTTAACAGGAAAAGTCCTTCAATTAAAACATATGCTAGAGGTGCTAGCACAGTATTATTATGTTGCATGGTGTTTTCATCTTTATGTGTGTAAACTACTTGTAAACTACATGTAGTATGCTACAGTTTACTAATAAAGAACTTTATCGAGAAACTGCAAAATTATTGGCCATTGTATTATTACACACATAGGTGCATTACTATCCTTGCTGTGTATTAAAAGCTGTGCTATTAGTATTGATTCTCAACATTTCAAACACCACTGTGTAAAACTCAACCAATTTCACTAAAAATCGATACTTTAGTGACAATCAATAAGATCTAAATAGCAGTAATATACATTTTTTAACTTTCAGATGTTAGAAAGAATAATTTAAACAAGGGAAACGCTCTCGGCGGTCTCGCCTGCATAACGCAATTCAATATGATAAACCAGAACGTCAATGACGTACATTGTAGTGCTCATCCGCATCTCGCAACAACAAATATCGTGGTACACTTTTGAACTGGTCAAAAAATAAAAATGTGATGCCCTGGAAGGGACATAATTTCATTTCATTTGCATAAAGTACCATAAATAATCAATGGAGCAAAATCTCAAAATTCTGTGTAGAAGTTTAGTGTTCCAAATTTAGCTCTACCAGATAAGGCAAACCAAATCAAAATCGGTCAAGAAATGAGGGAGAAGAAGCAATTTTTGTTATTTTTGGAATAAATTTGCATAAATTACCATAATTAATTAATGGAGAACAATTTCAAAATTCTGTGTAGACCTTTAGTGTACCAAAGTTAGCTCTACGATATAAAGCAAACCAAATCAAAATCGGTCGAGAAATGAAGGAGAAGAAGCATTTTTTGTGATTTCAAATAAATTTGCATAAATTAGCATAGATAATGAATTTCACGATTCTGTGTACAAGTTTTAAATCCCCTTCCTAGCCCTATCATATGAAACAATCAGAATCAAAATCGGTTGAAAAATAACGAAGCATTTTGAAAATCTTGATGATGATGCCACAACATAGTCCAAGTCTGTTGACCTGAAATGACCTTTGACCTTGACTTTGTGATCTGAAATTCTACTCACATGATTGGGGATACTTGATTACCCTATAGTCCAAGTTTCATTGACTCAGAACTTATACTTTAAAAATTATATCAAAAATTCAAAAACTTAACCTTAGGTTAAGTTTTCGATGATGATGCTACAACATAGTCCAAGTCTGTTGACCTGAAATGACCTTTGACCTTGACTTTGTGATCTGAAATTCTACTCACATGATTGGGGATACTTGATTACCCTATAATCCAAGTTTCATTGACTAACAACCTATACTTTAAAAATTATATCAAAAATTCAAAAACTTAACCTTAGGTTAAGTTTTTGATGTTGACGCCGTCGCCGTCGCCGCCGTCGCCGCCGTCGCCGCCGTCGCCGCCGTCACCGGAAAAGCGGCGCCTATGTCTCGCTTTTTGCTACGCAGGCGAGACAAAAATCAAATTGTGAGTCCACTGTCGAACTTGCCGATCAGCCGCATCGGCATGATTGTGTGCATCTCTGTGTTATGAGTGTATTGACTATTCATGTATTTAAATGCTGCCTATTAACGCGTAGTGCAGTGCTAAAGGTCAATATGCATTAGCGTTGAATCTCCATATGCTTTGCTGGAGTGTATTATTACAGCTTAAAAAGTGTAATATTTGAAGTTTGAAATCCTTAGACATGGGTCCATTTTTGACAAAAAATCCTTAGACATGGGTACCTATTTCAGCAAAAGGACCCTTGGATGTGGGTATGGGTTCGGAGGACTCAGCCGCACACCCCCGTCCGACTATAATCTGAGTACCCCCCCCGGGTCACCGGCTCGGTCAACTCTGCACAGAGCTTCGCACAAACTCCCGCAGTGTGCACTGGCGCGTAACACAGATCACTGGGTGCGTCCATTATGACAAAATAGGGAGAATGGGTCTTGTTCATAACATGAACATAAAACAAGGACGATTTCATTTGCATGTTTATGTCTTTTAATGAAACTCTAAGACGACACAAAAACAATAACAAGACTTTAAAACTGTTGAAGATTGAATTCATATCGATAATTCAATATCAAGGAGTTCACTAATTATATATCTAACCCCACAATCAAATGGAACATTCCTCTCTCAGGGTCTGAGGTTTACGACGAACAATTTTACAAAATCCTTTGTGTTTCTTCATGGTCACTGGCAAATTACACAACAAATCCACGATGTATCACCATTTAATTATCATTACTACAGTACACATGTCTTCTTCTTTCTATATTTAAGGTTAAAACTCACATATTGAAAGAAATAACTACACAAAATGGACAAGTTCGAAGAACATTCCGAGAGGAGACGTGCTGTTTCAAATCACATGCAACGCAAAAGTTCGCACGCTAATGTGTACGTCTATGGAACTCGTGTAGTGTGGCATATGTCATGCTCTTGCGCAAAAAGGAGCATACATGAGAGACAGCAAATCATTGGATGCAAAAGTGCAACCTTTTCCTTTTATCCAATCAAAATGAATGATACATTACTGGAATCTTTGAAACCTCGGCTTCAATTTGATATGCGAGATGGTGCAATTCGCCGATCGAATCAGTTATACAGCCAAGATAAGTATGGAGAGTTGACGGATTTTGGGCGAAAATCCGTTGACCTCCATAGAGAAAGTGTCGTGAAAGGTTTTTTTTTAACATTTTAAAGCAAAAAGTGCAACCTTTCCCACGAATGAAATTATTTCAAATTTATATCATCTTAAAGAGAAAACATTGAACTTTAAAATTCAGGCCGAGATGGTATTAAAAGTGGGTCCAGTTAGACTGTTGCTGTGATTTAGCGTAGGTAATGCATGAAATGGTAAGGAATTTCACGTGTTGTAGCTCACGGTGCGATGCGTGCGGAGCAGATGAACGAAAGTTTTTCATATACCAATTAACGAATATCAACGAAAACAATTCTTCTTCTTTTCAATCTGTACGAACAAAGGTAAAGGTGGTGTGCTCCAATGGATAAGTCACCAGACTGTGAACCACAGGGTACGGGGTCCGAATCACGGTCACAGCACTAATATCCGTTGACAAGACATTAATCTACATGTGCCACACTCGACCCATATGAGGTACATGGGTACTGTGGCAAGAACTAATTCATACCAACATTCTAGAGCACCACTATGGCAACCTTGGGTAATGTAGAGCGCCCATAATATCAAGTCTGACAGACATGTGATTGATAAAAGAACCGACTATTATTATTATTATTACAATCACTATCATTAATATATCTATAATTCATAATGTAAGAGTAGGGGAAAACCCCGGTGTAGTGGTCAACCTGCACACCCCCAATCAGTTAGGCCTATACCGGGAGGAGAGACCCGAGGGTTATAGTGATTCGATTTTACCTCTCAGGCACTGGTGCCGCCAAATACTTAATAATAATAATAAAGTCTGACAGACATGTGCTCTATAAAAGAACCCACTATTATTATTATTATTATTACTATCACTTATATTAATATATCTATAATTCACAATGAATTAAAACCTCATCTGTCTCCCTTCGATTCCTTCCAGGTGACATTCTGGCCTTTCACAATCATCGTATTTTACATGGTCGTCTAGGCTTCAGCATGAAAGCTGACACTCAGAGGCATCTGGAAACATGCTACTCAGACTGGGAGATCGTGTCTGGACGGATGCGCAATCTGAAAAACCAGCGACTGAGAAAATCTCAGGGGGAAAATCAGAAGTGAAAACTCGGGAGAGATGGTAACGGCAAAGCAACACCTTGGATCCGCCACTGGTGACGACACACTTTTACCCTTGTCATTTAATCTGCGGACCGGCTCATAACCCGTTACGGACATTTTTATTTAGTTATTCTTCTATTATGATAATAAAATCCGGCTAAATTTCGGCAATAATGGTTTATCGCTCACCCCCTCGATATTTTGAAGTCAGGGGCGGTGTACCAAAGTGGGGTTGCACCAATAAAAGTAGATACTTTCTGAAAGAAAAGGGGGCACCTATACAAAGGGTAGCCTAAACGCGAAAAAATATAATTTTTAGACAGTATATTATATCCCTAAATTGTAATACATTATCAGGGATGATACTCAAAATTGTCTCTTTACGTGGTCCAGGATACTGCTTCAGCACCGTATTATTTAAATAAAACCACAAATCCTGATGGATTTTTAAGCACAATCTCATAATGAAAGAACGAATAAGTCCTTTAATAATTACGTAATTAGATACTATACATGCAAGCGAGTGAGTTTTGGGGAGGTGCAAGACTTATATTTCTCGCAGTCGCTTTAAATTAAGGGCGCATATTTTTAAGCAGGCTATGGGCTTTGTTATTGTTTATTGGGAGATGAGGGGTGATATTACTCATCTTGTCATAGCACGTATGATGATTATGTCTCCTTTAACATGATTGACATTTGGTAATGTAAATGCAGTTGCCTTGGGTTTGAAAACTCTTTTATTGTTTGAACTTTTATATTCTTTAACAAAAGGCAATTGATTACTTTGGTATTCTATGAAGTTCACAGGGTATACGGTTTAACATATGAGAGGTTGAGCAGTTGAGTAGAATATGCCATAGTGGTTTTAATGGGGCAAACATGTAGTGTAAAAAGGGCACACTTCTCATATTGAAATGACCTGAGAAGGGACATTGGGATATCAGTGAAAAAGAGCACTATTATAACCTAAAAGGAGCACAATTCTTTTTATGAAACTTGGGGCGTATTGCACTGCCCCCTCCCTTACATCGTGGTGGTAGCAATACGTTACCTGTTACTACACAAAGCTGCTCCAATTTTTGGAAACTAGATATTGCTCTAGACCTCAAAAAGGCACACTTTGTGCGACAATGTGAAATATATGTAAAAAGGGGCACTTATCAAAGATCAGTTATTTAGAAAGGAAGAGGGACACAAATTATCAAATGTTCCAAGGGGAATTGGTCATATTTGTAAGGGGCACTGATTAGAAAGGAAAATGGGTATGTTTTAAAGTAAAGGGGGTCAATATTTCAGAGTTGAAAATAGACACTTCTCATATTCATATTTTAAAAGGGGCACTCATCAGAGATGAAAAAGGGCACGTATTAGAGGTAAAAAGGGGTATTAATTAGAAAGGGGAGGGGCACTTATTACAAAAAAAAGGGAATAGGGCACTTAACAGAAAGGAAAACGGGCCCTTATAAGAAGGGGTACATTTGGGGGCACTGGTTCCCCCCAAGTACGTGGCTTTAGCATTTAGCATCATTTTGGATCGCGTATTACCTACATTAAATATTTTAATATAAGGAAATAATGATTATTTCATCGTACTAATGTTTTCTTTCTTAATTCGCTAAATGTGTTAATTACGAGGTCAAATGTATCATATTGTAGGTTGGTGGGATATTCTTTTTACGTCATATTTCAATTATATATTATACATTTATATATGTTTTATTTTGTATTTTGAAGATTATCACTTCCTGTAATCAACATCCAGCATCTACTTCATGTCCATGGCTTTAAATTCAAGATCAATTATGAGATGTATAGACTAGTCTAGGTCTAGTAAGACTAGTCTTGATCTACCTGAACTATTAACCCTTTAGTGTGTTTCCACGATTTCAAAGATAGACCTAAAAATGTGTGTGATTAAATTAAATGCGAGTTTTAAATACTGAGATATCAATTATGATTATCTGAACATTACTACATAATAATTTATATACATAGCCGTGTGTCCTTCCACACATCAATAATACATGAAATTCAATTGTTACAAAAGCTATACACAACCTCAAACTTCTGAATTTTCCATCGTCCATGTCAATCCTTTTTTCAGTTTAATATAGTGCTTCGTTGAAATAAACTTCACTCGGTGAAAATTTAGAATTCGTCGGTGCGTATTTATGTGTGGCTGGGTGGACGTGCGTGGATGCGTGAGTGTGTGTGTGTGTACAGAAAATAGCCATTAGAATGGGAAAGCTGGGATCACATTTCTTAAAGTGGGAGCAGCTTTAGATTAATTAAGATTTATTTTCTTCTCCACCGTGAGCTTGTTAAAAGTGTAACTGGTTAACTTACTTATTTAGTATATTTTTCTTGAGTTGAGAGTGTTAGAAGACATCATGGCCCTGGGAAGCGGGGGTGCTGGGGGTGCTGCAGCACCCCCGGAATTTTTCCAGGGGGGGCATAGCACCCCCTGCAAATTTTTTCGGTATGATATATTTACTGTATATATACAAAATTGTAGCGTTTCTTTCACAAAATCATATAAAATTACCCCTCGAAGCGTTTTCTTGTGGTAATTGGTGACCAAAAATGACAGACCTTACCCCACCCCAATACCGATCGACCAAATTTTCAAATTATGGAGATATTTTGCGAGATTTTGGGGACCCCCCCAAAAAAAATGTCCTCTTACCCCCCCCCCCCCCCCCCGCTTATTCAACGGCTGGCTGAGTCGTTGCGAGATTTTTGGGACCAAAAAATGTCCTCTTACCCCCCCCCCCCCGCTTATTCAACGGCTGGCTGAGTCGTTGCGAGATTTTTGGGACCAAAAAATGTCCTCTTACCCCCCCCCCCCCCGCTTATTCAACGGCTGGCTGAGTCGTTGCGAAAATTTCGCAATATATATATCTCAGCGGCTCCGGTGAAAAAATCGTTCCCAGGACCCTGAGCACCCCCGGTGAAAAAATCGTTCCCAGGGCCCTGGCAGACATCCACTGAGTGAGTAGTGTTTATATGTGTGTGGGGGGTGGGTGGGTGGGTGAATATGTGTGCGGATGAGTGGGGTGTTTGTGTGAGGGAGGGGGCAGGAAGGAGCAGACATTGCTCCAGTAAAACTACCTCCAGATTTGTTTAAGTTTTTTTTTATTTTTATATTAAAGTGAATAACATTTACAATTGACATATTTATTATGTTTAGGTACTTATACGTTTACTTTGATGCTAAGTTATATATATATATATATATACTCCAAACAAGTTTTTTGTGTAAATATGTTTATATATAAGCAATCAATATTGAAAACGTTTATTTTATTGAATTGTATGTTATTGTTTATATTACACATTTGGAGAAATAAAACAAAATTGCTTTAAAAAAAAAGGGTACGGGTGTGTGCACGTGTGTTCGTGCGCGAGAGGACCCCATGTATACACTATTTAGGCCTAAATGTATATGCCGCTTCTGTTTACACACTGATTTTAATTTGGGGCATTTACCAGAGAAGAAAAGGGGCACTTATGAGAATGAAGAGGGACTATTTGCATAGGTGAAAAGGGGCATTTATGAGAAGGGGAAGGGGCTCTTTTTTAAATGGGGGCACTTATCATAAGCAAAAGGGGCACTTTTTAGAAAGGAAAGGGAGCACATGTGAAAATATAAGGTGCCTTATCCGAGTTTGATTTGATTTGATTTGATTTGATTTGATTTGATTTATTCATCATCAATAACATCAGTGATTAAACATTTGAATACATCGTGAATGGTACATGTTCATAAATGAATATTATAGATCATATTAAAGAAAAACCTAACAAAGTATTGATATGCTAGACATATGTCTTTTCTCATAGAATATAGAAGGTGATGAAAAGGAGCCAAATAATAGCACATGTGCTAGTCGAGTCTGGCCCCTGTTCTTAGCACACACTTGGCAAAAATAAATATATCATTATCAAAAAATAAAACTTGACAGTAGAAGTATACATGTTGAGTAATACCGTAGCACAATTTCTACACTCCAAATATAATTATGAAGAGGATATACCAGGTTAAAAAGTCATAGATACATGTATCTACAGATTATTTATACAAAAAAATTGCATTTTTTTGACAAAAAAAAAACAACAAAAATGTAATATGGAGATTATTTACAATATATACATGTGTACTTGCATAATTCAATCACTTATTCATCAAGTAATCGTTGAGATGTTTACGAAAAGTGTTTCTAGACCCTTTGTTTTTGATTTCATCGGGAAGTTCATTCCATAATCGGGTTCCTACACAAGTTACTGAAAATTTGCCTTGTGTTGTTTTATACAGTGGTATACGTAGATGGCCCTTTTCTCTTTTTCTTGTATTGTATCTATGCTCAATTTTATCACAATAATCCGTCAAACAGTGAGGTAAATTATTATGTACTAGGTCATACATAAATGTACATAGAGACAACTCATAGAACTTGTTAATATCTAAGATTTTCAATTCGTAAAACAATGGTGCTGAACGACTCATAAAATGGCTAAATGTGATTGTCCGTATGGCCATCTTCTGTGTATACAGTATGCAATTTAAGTGAGACTTGTAAGTGCTCCCCCACACTTCAATTCCGTATGATATATGAGGTTGAATAAAGGTTTTATACAACAACACTAGGATATTTCTAGGCACAAAATGCCGTAAGCGGAAGAGGATTCCTACTTTTTGTCTGATGCATTTATTAACCATTTGTATGTGGGGTTTCCAAGTCAAGTGTTTATCAATCTTTATCCCAACAAAGAGCGAAGAATCAACTTCTATTATTTCAGCTTCTGATATAGCCAGTTGCCCTTGAACATTAATCTGCCGTCTCTGGTTTCTTATTAGCATATAACTCGTCTTTTGTAAATTAATTGTCAGTTTATTAGCATTACACCAGTCTGAAACAATTTGAAGATTTGTGTTCACTTCAGTCATATCAATTTCTTTTTGCCCTTCAGGAAATGTATGGAATAAGTTTGAGTCATCCGCAAAGAGTCGAAAGTTAAAGTAACGTGTAGCAAATGGCATATCATTAATATAAAGTAGGAAAAGCGTTGGGCCTAGGACAGAGCCTTGCGGTACACCACATGTTAAAGGCAGCATGGGAGATGTTACATTTCCGTACTCTACAAATTGAAATCTTCTATAAAAATAGTCCTTAAACCACTGTAATGCTATTCCTCGTATTCCATAGTGTGAAAGTTTGCTGTATAAAATATCATGATTAATTGTATCAAATGCTTTCTTAAAGTCTACAAATATCCCAAGTGTGATTCTTCCCTCATCCATTGAATTCCTCAAAGTGTTAACTAAATTTATCATTGACAATTTTGTACTGTATTTTTTACGGAAGCCATACTGGTGCTCATATAATACATGATTTTTTTCAAGAAAGTCAAGAAGCCTATTATTTACAATTTTTTCAAAAACCTTCCCAAGAACAGGTAATACTGAAATAGGTCTATAATTTCCTGCTTCATCTTTAGGTCCTTTCTTATAAACAGGTGTCACTTTTGCTATTTTAAAGGCATCTGGGAATTTACCAGAGGTGAAAGACAGATTGAAAATAAATGTAAGGGGAGAAGTTACATAGTGCACAGCATCTTTTATCAGCTTGATTGGCATATTATCATACCCACTAGCTTTCTTTACATTCAAGGCTATTAAATGGTTGTTAACCTCAGTCTCAGTAACTGGTTTCCAGAAGAAAGATTTGTCTACACCATCGTCTAAAACTTTCTCTGTATTACGATTTGTGTTTGGTATGGCATTCGCCAAATTTGGACCAACATTAACAAAGAAGTCATTAAATGCATTTGCAATATCTTGTTCATTACACAGGGTTTCATTAGTACCAGTATCATTCACACACAATTTATCCACCACTGTTGGCTTAAACGAATTGTTAAAAAAGGTTAGTTATTAAAAGGGAAAAGGGGCACTTGTCGAAAGTAAAAGAGGCACCTCTCAGATTGGAATAGGGCAAATATCAGAGGTGAAGGGGGCACTTATCAAAAGTGAAAAGGGGCGCTTCTCTTACCTGAAAAGGGGCACTTAACTAGAGATTCCAATGAATACGAGATTGGCTAACTCAATGAGTGTTGTCCTTCCCAAGCCTAATATTGAAATTTTAAAGAATAGTTTACGTTACGAAGGCGGCAAAGTATGGAATAATTTACCCTCTAACCTACAAAATGCACAATCCATCGACTGTTTTAAAAACATGTATAAGAAAACCTATTTCAGCAAATTATGAATAATATCATCGTTGTTTTTGCTCTTTTTGCTTTGAGTTTAATTTGGTACTTCATGATATAAGTTCATATTTGAAGTGTGATAGAGTTTTGATTTTGAATAGATTAGTTGATTAGTTGATTACTTGATTCCATTATTGTGTTTTTATATATTCAATTAAATATCATGTATTTTTGACTTGGTTTTTACTCAAGATTATGGTCACTAAATATTTTTATCATGACTTCATGAGTATTTTAACAATTCTCATTATATATTTTATGTTTTAGTGTAAGCTTTTAATATTCAGGACCAGGATGTAAGCCAGTCCTTTCTGATCTTGTTATCTTGATGAAATATGTTCAAATAAATAAATAAATAAATAAATGAATTAAAAAGGGAACTTATGAGAGTGGAAAATGGACACTTTTTGCAAAAGAAAATGGGTAAGAGGACATAAACAAAAACGAAGGGGGGGGGGGGGGTTTCCTCCAAAACACACACATACAAAAAAATGAAGGGGGGTTACCCCCCCCCCCCCCCCCCCCCCCAGCGTATACGTACGCGCTTGATCATGATCCGGACAGTATTTAAAACTTAGTGAAGAAGTGTGCAAGCAATATTTCATCATTCTTCTAAGATTTTGATGGTTAGTTATACTAATTGTTGAATTAATCCCCACGGAAAAAAGCCTCCTGTGCCCGCGGACGCGGTCCTTACTTTGTCACTATTGAAAATTGTCACTAAATTTCTTGTCAACATGATCTTTCATTATAAGTTTGGATTAAAAAAAAAGGATAGACTATAGAGTCACCTAAGTGGTATTGAATTGCTGAAAGTGTGCGGCTTAGATCTCAAACCCAATCATTGCCAATTTACTTCGGCCTCTTAAAGAAATCCAATGGTGTACAATACAAGTTTTATTGGAAACGTGTAGAAGAAGCGAAATTCATATAACTTCGTCCCAAGACAAGTCCTGCACTGCCACGCCCACCTTTCTTTGGTGACCATTCGCCCGCGTCACTTCAATTCTCACCCAGCCATCCGCGTCGCTCCACCCACTGGGCCTGCGGCGCCCCGTCGAACCGGCCCATACCAGGAAGTCGCGGCAGCGCCAGCTAGCTAGCTATCCGCTCTCGCGTATATCATTCAGCCAGCTCAAGGACCAGGCGTGCAATTTGACGCTCAATGATCATGAACTTTCTCTGACTCTGATAAAGAAGAAAACTTGCTGTAGGTAAGAAGAACTGTAATGCCAAATAACTCCAAAGGACAGAGAAATATTAAGCTCTATAACCTCCATATACAAGACGTCAAAATGCTACTCTCTAATAATAATATAGACCGGGTGATTGCTTATTGCTTGTGCAGTACCGGACCCAATTCGCCGACGGTGCGGGGCCGTGTACGTGCCCCCTTCCAGCCGGCAGCCCAGGCCGCTAGCGCTCAGTTCATCTTGCGCTTGGGCAGGCCAGCCAATTGATCTAGCCCACACATACATGTAGCTGCATTACTATCCTGGCTGTGTATTAAAAGCTGTGCTGTTGATTCTCAACATTTCAAACACCACTGTACAAACAGGCGCGTAGCCAGGGGGGGGGCGGTGGGGGCGGTCGCCCCCCCCAAAACGCCGGCCAAAAAAAAAAAGAGAGAGAAAGAGAAGAAAAAAAAGAAAGAGGACGTAGGAAGGAAGAGGGAAAAAGAGTCGAGAACGGTACAACGAATCGTCAAAGCTTCCGCGCTTCGCGCGGGAAGGGGGAGACTGAGTTCAAATTAAGGATTAAGAGTCGGGAAAGGTACAACGAATCGCTTTCTTTCTCTAATAATTTAATGAAACGTCAAAGCTTCACGCGAGAGGGGGGGGGGGGGGGAACAGAATCCAGACAGGGATTGAGAGTCGGGTAAGGTACAACGAATCGCTTCTTTCTCTAATTATTTAATGAAACGTCAAAGCTTCGCGTGAGAGGGGGGAGGGACTGAATTCAGACGAGGATTATGAGTCGAGAAAGGTAGAACGAATCGTCTTCTTTCAAAAACTTCCGCGCTTCGCGCGGGAGGGGGACTGAATACAGATAAGGATTAAGAGTCGGGAAAGGTACAACGAATCGTCTCCTTTCTCTAGTAATATAATGAAACGTCAAAGCTTCGCGCAAGAGGGAGGAGGGACTGAATTCAGACAAGGGATTACGAGTCGAGAAAGGTACAACGAATCGTCTTCTTTCAAAACTTCCGCGCTTCGCGCGGGGAGGGGGACTGAATACAGATAAGGATTAAGAGTCGGGAAAGGTACAACGAATCGTCTCCTTTCTCTAGTAATATAATGAAACGTCAAAGCTTCGCGCAAGAGGGAGGAGGGACTGAATTCAGACAAGGATTACGAGTCGAGGAAAGGTACAACGAATCGTCTTCTTTCAAAGCTTCCGCGCTTCGCGCGGGAGGGGGGAAACTCCCCCCTCCCCTGCACCCACCCCCCTAGGGAGCGCGCTGCGCGCGCCCTTAAAGTGATTCGCACGCTTCGCGTGCTCACTACCCGCCCCCCCCCTAAAATGAAATCCTGGCTACGCGCTTGTGTACAAAACTCAACTGATTTCATTAAAAGATACTTTAGTGACGATTGATGACACCTAAATAGCAGTAAAATACAATTTTTTCAACTTTCCCAGGCTATGTTTCTCAATTCAATTCAGAACTTTATAGAAAGAACAATTTAAAAATTCAAATTGTGAGTCTACTGTCAACTTGCCGATCAGCCCGCATCGGCATGACTGTGTGCATTTGTGTGTTGTGACTTGTGAGTGTACATGTATTCAAATGCTGCCTATTATTAACACGTAGTGCAGTACTAAAGGTCAATACACATTAGCATTGACTCTCTATGACTATGCATTGCTGGAGTAATCTAGCCATGGCATGGCTTGAGGGCATGTCGATAATAAGACCGAAAATTCTGTTAAATTTCATTCGTTAGCTGCCTCTTATTCGGGTATAGGGTAAGAGAGGCCAACAGAAGCGACACAATTTTTGGTTTAGGTGAAAACGTGAAATATAATGCTAAAATTGAGGTCTTCCTAATTTTAAAGCTAATTTATTATGATTGAGAATATTTACATTTGTACATTCCTAGCCTTATTGAAAGCTTCATTGAATTATTGTACACCTGGGATAGTGAGCAACAAGTTTTTTTTTTTTTGCCCCCCAAAATTTCGAAATCGCGCCGACCAATATTTTGCTCAGTGGGGGTGGAAGGGGGGGGGGGGGGGGGGGGGTAGTGAGCAACAATTTTTTTTCCTTTCGTGCCCCTGCAAATGTGGGGAGTGGACGTTTAGGAGTACGTATTCATTTTTTATTTATTTTTTTTAATTTAACATTTTTTTTTTTGGTCTTTTGGTTTTTATCTCGTTTTATTGGTTGTTCACAGCATAAATTTCTGTATAAATCATCTCTACAGTCCACAACAATCTTTCTCTCTTTTTTTGTTTTATAATTTCATAGAAATTTTTAGTTTTCATCTATGCACTGATCAAAACCCTTTATTCGTTCCCGTAATCTTGTTTTAAGTGTAAGCAGCACAAAACACATGAATAGCAAACATTTGTTGAAAATTACTCACTTACTTTCAATTTTGTAACAAGGTGAACATAAGAACTCTGAACAGCATAATGAAAGAACACTTTGGCATTTTTTTGTCATTTACAAAAGAAAACATGTAAATACATGTCGAACAAGTTACAAACACTATAGGAAACAGCCACACTTCAAGTTTAGTGGCAAATACAATAGGCTTGAATACAATTTCAAAAGAGCACAAAGAATTGAGTTTCACTATTATTGCATTTTTTTATGAATATTGAAGATATTACAAACTGTCCCTGCAGAAGTTACATCCCCCCCCCCCCCCCCCCCCCCCCCCCGAGTACAAAAGTCTCCCTGGTTACTGTATGCATCATGTAGTACTTTCGATCATTAATAATGGATTGCATATTTAATCATTTTGTTTGCATAAAACTTGGGTTTCCAGCCCAGCCCCAACCAACCAATGGGTTGGCATCAGGCTGTTGGTTAGAGGATTGAATAAAGGAGCTCAGATGCTGTAAATACCGGTAGAAGAAATTCCTTCCTTACGATAAAAAGGTGTATACCCGTCTAATGGAGATACATGTAGAATATTCTCTCACTATTTTGGGACTAGTTTATCAACTCCAGACCCTGCGAGATGCATTTATATGACTGACAGCAGAAATGGTGGTTGTTAGACAAAAAACGCATTAATATTGTGATACTTGGATCATACCTTCTTCCCTGCATACTGTATGTATAATTCAGATTTCTATTAATTAATCTTAGTATTAAACATATTTGCTGCACTTGAAGGCACAGTGATAACATTTGTAACGCCAATTACTCAATTATCAACTTACTAGAATAAGTAGAAATTGTTTATTTCCGGTTTCAAGTACAAATATTTTATCTTAAACATTTTAACATCTAAAACCAGCAAATCAGGGCCATCAGAAAACTTTTAACAATTAAAAAAATGGTTGAACTTGAAAACAACTTTGATTGATATGACTTAGCAACGGTACATGGCAACTGCAAATTATTTTTTATTTATTTTTCAAATTGAGGGGGGGGGGGGGTTAACCCTTTAAACACCCCCCTGCGTACGCGCCTGATCTTAGGTATTTCAACTTTTTACTTATCATTGGTTCTCTTCTCCTTTTCCTTTTGAATATCCTTTTGAGTCTTACTCCTAAATCCTATTTTGCTATTAATTTATGATTTATTTGATTTTAATATTATTTGCTTAGAAATGTTCAGTACGTTGCTGCAGAGCAGCCTACAGTAAAAGACAGACAGACCTGCACTCGACATCTTCTGAGTCTGTCGTATTGATTTAGGGCTCTGCTACTCTTATGTTGGAGATTTAGGAGAGAGGATTTAAGTGAGTTTGGCGGTGGTTTTAGGATGATTGGTGTTTTAGAGATATATTAGTGAGAGGTCATTTTTATTACTAGTTTACAGAGTTATAAGATGTTTGAAGAAAAAAATAATAAAACAGGTAAATCTAGCCATTTCATATAGCAGCTGCTGTAGGCAGTGGCGGATCCAGGGGGGGGGGGGGGCCTCCCCGAGGGGAAAAAAATGTGTAAAAACACGTTAATTTTACCTTTTTTTGAGATGTTTGGACTAGTTTGGGTGCCCTGGTAATGGTAGACAAAATTTGTAGTTACCAGGGGAGTTGAAGTTTAAACTCTGTATTGAGTGAAGCACATTTTTATTTAACACGCGTATTTGATTTTTGATATATTTTACCGCTTTTAAATACAGGAGTATTTGAATGCAGAGTTCCAGACACATTGTAGGAGGGGGTGTCAAATGTCTAGCATACTTGGGTCTGAGACGTCTAGCTCCGAAGTTGCAAGGAATATGCCATCACCCTAACAATTTTGTCAACGGCAATTTGGTAATATATATATGATAACGTCTTTGTGTCTCCGCCCACTGAAGGTGGTGACGTAGGCATTATGTTTTCAGGGTTTATAAGGTGATACCCTAGCTAGGCTGGGTGGGGGTAGCGACTACCGGAAGTCATCTCACCGGGGCGTGCCATTTAATCTATAGCTGGGTCTATCTCCTTTGTTTTGATGATTGTAAAAGATATGTTGACGTATAAATTTCAGAATTTCATTTTCAGATTACTTGACCTTGAAGATGAAATTCAAGGTTAAAGCCAAAGGTAATACAAAGTTTTGGTATGGGGTCATGAATTTGGTTCAAATGAACATATTGGAAGCATATACATTGTATATACCATCCTATAATATTTAGTGATCGTTGTCGCGGTTGAAATTGAGTCTAAAGTTATGAAATTGTAAATATTAAACTCTTTCTGTTGTATGGCTCCCTCTCAAGGTCAAGATATTAATTAAGCTATGAAACAATGTTTCTTGACTAAAATTGACCAATTAGCTATTCCCGTTTGGAAATTACATATCACAACTACATATTCCGAGATTTTCATGGTCCCAACTACCATTGTACGGCTGTAGGCGCTATTTGAAATTTAATCAAAATTTACCGGGAGCACCGGTAAATTTTTATATCCAATTTTTCTCGAAAGCAGAAGTGTTTTAGGGGCTAAATTTTCTAGTGCTTATACATCCACAGGGGCATCCAAATATATCAACATTTTAAAGAATCACTATCTACCCAATTTTCAAAATTTCCCCCAACTTTGTATTGCCTTTAAAGCGAAGGTTATGAAGTCGTTACAATGTCTGGACATGGAAAAATAATGCTAAATTTAGATATCTTGCAGTTGCATGTATTACTCTCCGAAATACAATGTTATGTACGTCAATATCAACACATACAAAAACATTATGTCTCATAATAAAACGCATAAATCCAAGTTCTTGAGGTATATGGTTGTTTGAAAAGTGAAAGGTGTCATTTTGGCCAACATGCAATCAAAATATGTGCCACAACACACATAACATTTGGCTAGGTAAAGCTTAACTTAGAATTTTAATCTCAAAAAGTCACAGTCACACCGTAGACTGAATATAGGCCATTTGGAAGGGGGTAGGGTTTAAACTGCAAACAATTTGGAATGATTTGTTACGGACTGACCTAATTATATTCTGAATGCTAGGTTCCGTACAAAATGGCCCATACATCACCCCAACCATGCTTGATCAGCCCCGCCCAAGTTGTCGAAAGCCTGACGTACAAGGATCTCATACCCGCCGTGGAGCAAGGTCTTGGGAACTTTTCTAGAAGGAATGAAGATGGAGGGGGAGGAGGAATATATCCACAGAGAACCATGATGAACATTGAAGAGCATAATGGGTCAGTTGCATTGAGTAGACCATTTTTATAATGTAATCAATTTTAATGCGTAAATTGTTGTTAAGTGCCTCTTTAGAAATTATTTCATTCACCTGTTCCAAATAATTGTATAGTCAGAATGCAAATTGTATATATCCCGTGTTGTTAGGTTGGGGAATTAGCCATAATATTTGTCTGGACTAGCAACAATTAACATATGCAATTCTGACTTTTGATATCATCTGTCGCACGTGAATGTAATAATTTATTAAAAAAATCACAGCACTTACATGTAATTAAGATTTATGAATTGAATTTTATAATTTTGATTACATTACATTACATACCCTAGTCATTTTTACACTTCTTTGCATGTGTTACCGGTAACCCATAGCAGAACAGTGTCTCCTTTATGTGAAAGCCATGAATTACATATTATACATGAGCAAGAAGAGCAAAAATCACAAAAAATGTAAAGTCTATTTTAAATACAGTAGGTAAAATGTGCATTTCTCGATTAAAAGCAATTTAATTATAACTAATCATTAAAGTCTCTAAATTGGCAACACTGGAATATATAACATCACAATTTTAGCCTACAAATTGAAATATTTCCATTTTGGGAATAACACTTTGCAATTTGCTTCCACATTGGTTCATGAACACTTTCTTTTCTTCATAACTATGAAGGAATGGATAAAAAAAACTACTGTTGCCAATTTGAGGAGAGAAAACTGATTAATCTAGGAAGGAAGAAAACTCTGAACTGCTTTGGGTTATCAAACCTTTGGAATCACTAAAACTCTTTGCCTGCTTCGGTCAACAAAATATATCAGTGTACTCTTTGCGGAAGGGTATTGACATTGCCTTGATCTTTTATAAAGCCTTTGCAATCATCTTTTCATTTCTTTCATCTTCAGAAGCGCTGCATGCCCCTCCCCTCCCCCTCCCTCCTGTAAAGCTTTGCTAATAAACAAATTTTCCTTCAGTACATGTGAGCCACATAACCCAATCCATTTTATTATTACATCTAAGTCAATATTCATGCTGCAAGTGTAAAACCAGAAAATTTGCAACCGTGAAGATGATAGCTGTTTTAGATCAGTGTTTTAGAGATAATATTGGAGAGAGGTTATTTTTATTAGTTTACAGAGTTATAAGATGTTTAAAGAAAAACAAAATAAAATGGTTAAATCTAGCCATTTCATAGCAGCTGCTGTAGGAGACCAGAATGAAACTTTCATAGATTTTGAAAATGTAGTGTAGTGTTAGGACACGTAAATAAATTTACATGGCAGTAAACATCAACAAATCTGGGTCACTAGTGAGATTCCCAAACATTACTTGCAGGGGAAAGGTTCTGGTATTACAGCACTCTTTGCATGTCTTCCCTGGAATGAGATAAAATCTAATCTACAAAATTAAACAGCTTTTTCTTCTTCATAAACTGTATGATAAATTGTACAGTAGGGTTATTGCATGCAATGTGTCCCATACAACATATGTTTTTATTTCATTTACTTCATCCAAAAAATTACCAGTGATACCAGAAAGAACCATTTGTCATTGGTTGTAATTGAGAGATTTTCACTTTTGGATGAAATAATTAATAGATAAGCAATGAGGCATAAAGTCCCACTTACATGTATACGGCCCCCGCACCCCGAACCTCCCCGCACCCCCACCTTCCCCTCGCCCTATTCTTAACCAGCCAAATATTCAAATCCACTTTTTTGGGGGGTTAAAGGGATAGTTGAGTCTTGTTGCAGAGGGCGCGACACAACATATTTTTTTTATTGTGAGATAATGAAAAACTAAGTGTCAAATTTGAAAGAATGCAGTTACTAAAGACCTTTTTTCCAAATTGTAATCGTCCACCCTCCACCACCTCCAGTCAAAACTCTTCTTTGGAGTATTTAGGAGGAAAAGAATCCAAGATCCAAGAAGAATATACAATTTAAATGACAAAATCATCTTTGTTTGATGATATGCTAAAATTGGCTTTTTGTTGGCTTTTTTGTGTCAGTTATAATTCGCACTACCAGGTGGCCCGTTTATTGTTATTGTTAATTAATTAACTAATTAACGGTCACCATATTTTTGGGGAAGTGGAGCTGAATAGGTATCGTATTCAATCTAAATTTACACATTTTGGGGTCTAAAATGACCTTTATAGCAATTTTAGGTTATAAAAGGGCACTAGAAATGTCATAAAAAAGAATGAGAGCAATTACCATGCACGTTGAAGGCAGTTGCGGTCTTAAACAAGAACTCAACTATCCCTCTAATGCTTCCTTTCGCATGTGTTTTCATTTTGCATGTGCACATTTCACCAGTTTTACTCTGTTTTTTCTTCTTTGCTTTGCTTTTTGTTGTTTCTTCAGTTCTGTGTTTGTCATGTCTGCTTTTAGTCCTCCTGGTAATGTCATTGTAACAAAGATTATCAATCGTTACGTTGACAACACTGAACGCAACCTCCCCACACATTTTGGAACAATTATTTTGCATGATGCCCGGACCGGAGAATCCAAAGCAGTAAGTTACGACCTTGATAATGATTCCTTGCTCCTCGACATGAAACATATGTCCAGAGTACATTTATAGAGGGAGAGAGTTTTACATTGCACATACATTTAAAATCATGCAGGGTCATAGGTCATATTACGGGGATCCAAACAGTTCCTTCCCATTTTTCAATTTCCATGGGAGGGAACTCTTTGGAGCTATGTGAAGTGACTTTAAAGGCACACTGTCCTACTTGTAGCTACTTGTTCCCTCTATATAGAAAACTTCCCAAATCGGTGCCTGTTGGTCCCCCATGATCCTCTTTTTCTTATATTAAATGAGAGCTGAGTTAATGAGATAGCCACCTGTCACAGTGACCTCGCTGGCTCGCTGTGTGGTCTAATCCCTTCTAGCTGCAGTAGTAACGCCTACCTTTAATACCAATCAGGTAACACTTCCTGGGACATAACTGTACCTCTCAAATAGCTATGAGCATGTCCTATTTCATTCGAGCATGAAAAATAAAAAAGAGGGGAGGGGGAATATTCTGAAAAACTGTTTTCTTATGTTTCTTTCTTCAGCCATGTGTTTGTAATGCCTGTTGTCAGCTCAGCAGATAATATCATAGCGACTAAGATTGTTGCTAGTTTCCCAAACAATGCCAAGAACAACTTATCGTCCCATATGGGAACAATTATTTTGAATGATGCAACGACGGGAGTACCCAGAGCAGTAAGTAAATTACTACTCTGTATTTTTTTGTTGGTTGATTTATTTCCATTGTCATATTAAAAATCCAATGCATTATAACATAGAAAGAATCCCCATGTTCCTTTATGTACATCAAGGTAGTGAGCAATTCAATATTTTTTTCGACTCAACATCACCCCCCCCCCCCGTTGAGCCCAAAAAATTGCATACGTTCTCCCTCAAAGCAGTTCCCCAGAGTTGAGAACCCTGAGTAAGTAATCATTGACATCGTTGGTGTGATCTTTTATAATCAAGGTCATAGGGTTACTTACCAGCTCCATGTCGTAATGATGGTTCTAACTCTATTCCTAAAGGCCGGTTCACATAAAAGCGGCAAAGACCCCGCGAAAGGCGACAGACGTTTTGCCACCTCAAAATTATCAACACGCTGTAAATTTGCAGGCGCGTAGCCAGGGGGGGGCGGTGGGGGCGGTCGCCCCCCCCCAAAACGCCGGCCAAAAAAAAAAAAGAGAGAAAAAGAGAAGAAAAAAAAGAAAGAGGACGTAGGAAGAAAGAGGGAAAAAGAGTCGAGAACGGTACAACGAATCGTCAAAGCTTCCGCGCTTCGCGCGGGAAGGGGGAGACTGAGTTTAAATTAAGGATTAAGAGTCGGGAAAGGTACAACGAATCGCTTTCATTCTCTAATAATTTAATGAAACGTCAAAGCTTCGCGCGAGAGGGGGGGGGGGGGGGGGACAGAATCCAGACAGGGATTAAGAGTCGGGTAAGGTACAACGAATCGTCTTCTTTCTCTAATTATTTAATGAAACGTCAAAGCTTCGCGTGAGAGGGGGGAGGGACTGAATTCAGACGAGGATTATGAGTCGAGAAAGGTAGACCGAATCGTCTTCTTTCAAAGCTTCCGCGCTTCGCGCGGGAAGGGGACTGATTAAGAGTCGGGTAAGGTACAACGAATCGTCTCCTTTCTCTAGTAATGTAATGAAACGTCAAAGCTTCGCGCAAGAGGGGGGATGGGGACTGAATTCAGACAAGGATTACGAGTCGAGAAAGGTAAAACGAATCGTCTTCTTTCAAAGCTTCCGCGCTTCGCGCGGGAGGGAGGAAACTCCCCCCTCCCTGCACCCACCCCCCTAGGGAGCGCGCTTCGCGCGCCCTTAAAGTGATTCGCACGCTTCGCGTGCTCACTACCGCCCCCCCTAAAATGAAATCCTGGCTACGCGCTTGTAAATTTGCAGACGGACGCGACTGATAATTTCGACCGTCTACGGTCGCTAGCGGAGTCGTCAGCGACAATTGAAGGCAACAGGACTTTGAATATTGCAATTCGCAGCTTATCGTAGCTTGCGGTACCCCCTATTCGTCATAGTGTGAGCCGGCCTTTAAGTAATAATGTTCCATCATTATGCATTTTGTGTTCCAGCTTTTTTGTGTGCTAAGCTACGTACTGTTCATTCCTGTTCATTTACTAGGTAATGGATGCAGAGCACATTACTGCTATGAGAACTGCAGCAGCATCAGCCGTAGCTACAAAGGTAAGAAATTATATCTGACATTAGATTCAACCTGTGTGTTGGCTCAGTCAGTAGAGCGTCCACCTCACAACCGGCCGCATCTGAAGATGTTAAAAGACGGGATTTGCTGCTACCTTGTTTGGCGTTCAACAATAAAGGATAGAGCAACGTCGATCTGGTGCTGCTCAGCTAGTGGCTGCCGGGCTCACGATCAATTGGGCAAAAAGAATTTCCATTTTCGGTTTAACTTAATAAAATTTGGAGTGGACTTTAAAAGATTATTATTAACAGGAGTTGATTTAGCCTGTTGAAGATCGACAGCAATATCTTTCACTCAACATGGTATTTGCAATGGGTTCATCCGTAATATTTGAAGGCTTAGTTATACAATTATTTTAGGCATGACATTTTCACTAATATCGACCACTTACAAAATTTGTGGTGGTTTCATCCTCCTAGCAATGATTTACCTTTCTAGCACTTTGTACTCATGCGTCTGGACTTTCCTCCTTTGTGCCTGTAAGTTGAGTGAATTTATCCACCTGCCCGCCCCCCCCCCCCCCCGAATATAAATATATTTATATATGAGTAGAAAAAGGAAACAAATCTTATTATATTTTTAAAATAGATTCTACTGAAGGTTTAACAAAAATTATTTAATGTCTTATCTCATTAATCTATTGTGACCTAGTTTTTCTGAGTGTTTTTAATGTTGTCATTCTTTATTCAAATTTCTATGCTCCGTTTTGTTTAGTGCCCCTAAGTAGTATTGTTATTATAAGTAGAAGAGTCAACTAGTTTTACATGTATTTTTATTGTGCACGGACCTGTGGAAGAACAGCCTTTGGCTGAGGTGGGTGCCGTGCAAAAATAAAATAAACTGAACTGAGCTGAACTGAACTGTAGTAGAATCATTACTAATTTTCTTATTTTGCTTCTTCTTCTCCTCCTTCTCTTTCTTCTCTTTCTTCTTATTGATATAATTGTTATAATCAGGATTCATATTTGTTATTGTTCTTATTGTAATTTGTTATTGCTTCTATTTCTTCATGATAATCATCAATGTCGTCCTATAATTATCATCAAAACATAAAAGATGTAATATAAGTTTCATTTTTCATCCAGTACCTGGCGAAGGATGGATGGCAGACGTTAGCAATTCTTGGAGCAGGGTCCCAGGCCGTGGCTCACCTTCATGCCTTGAAGCATATGACGACAATTAGGGAGGTCTGTATCACTAGGCCCCATTTCACAAAACTTGTCATCAGTGACAAATGACAGTTTTTGTTAAAAGCCACTTTGGGGCGATGCTGCCCTCATTGTTCTGTCCTTTAATGTGTCAAGGTCATATGTTGTACATGTATTTTTATTGTGCACGCGATTTGACCTTATAAAATTGGTTCTCTTTTGTGGCACAGAAAATGTATTGTTTCAAAATTTACAAAAAACGTATATTTAAAAATATCATATATATATATATATATGAATAAGAAACATGCAGGAATTCATGTATAAATAAGTGATCAACTATATACTGACGAATTTCCTAAAATGATTAATATGACACGATTTGGGAATTGATTGTGAATTAGTCTTAACGCCTTAACCTGTCAGGTCAATCTTGTTTGTGGTTTATTTCAATCGCAAAAAAGCTTTGTCGGATCACTCTTAATTGGTTGTGATCACACCTACAAATGGTTGACATTCAACATACATATTCTATATTTTTTTTTTTTTTTTTTTTTTTTTTTTACATCAAGCATATCAGCTTTTGTCACCTTTGCCAAAAAATTATTAGTGTAGAATAAGTGCATTACAAACAGATGAAAATTAACAAACTATTCTATGACACAAAGCTGTTAACTACTTACCAAATGATATCATGTTGATCTCTTTGATACAGGTACGAGTTTGGACAAGATCCTCTGAGAAGTGCCAGGCTTTTGCCCAGAAGTTTGATGTAAAAGCGTGTGAAACAGCTCAAGAGGCGGTTACTGGCGCAGATGTAATTGCCACATGCACTTCTTCTCATACTCCTGTATTGGAGTCTAGCTGGCTGAAACCTGGTGCTCACATAAATTGTAAGTACATGATCTTTACTTTTCTATTGTGCAGTAAAACATGAACTTCTGGGGTGGTATTCTAAAAACGATGTTATCTTTTATGTTAGTCAAACAATATCAATTGTGGGTAAGGCCAGACATATCTCTTGAATGATGTGGCATGGCACAGAATATTACACATGTATATATGGCCAATAAAGGGGTAATGCAACAGTATTTTAAAACTTACATCTATCCTCTGCCATAATGCACTATAATGCTTAATTTTTGTTGTTTCTTATTTGATGTAATTATTGACAACGTCTTTCAAGTCATACATGATGGTATCTGGTGAAGGATAACAACGATGGGATAATTGCAAGGGAGCCAAGCGAGCAAGCAAATTGTCTGACATTTATTCAATATCGATGTCCGTGTTATTTACCCAATTCAAGCATGAAAATGAACTTAACAACTCTTTTTGGTTGAGTTTTGTATGCCTCCACTATCAAAGGTGGTGCCGGAGGCATTATTTACTTGTTTTTTTAGGTGGTCACTGGCTCCCACAGGTCATTATTTAAGCACCAGTGATATCAGACATATTTTGAATTCATGGTACAAGATCAATCATTCTGATACGCTGCTATATGACCTGAGTACAGTACTTTGAGAATTTCAGTTCTCTTTGATCAAATGTAGGAGTGTCGTCGAGTGGTTTAAAGGCACTTGACTTGAGATGCGAAGGTCGAGGGTTCGAATCCTGACACGGCACTCATATCCTTTGGCAAGATATTAACCTTCACTTGCTACTCTCTACCCAGGTGTTAAATGGGTACCCGGTAGGATGCGACCGTCATTGTTGATCAAACAGTTTTGAGCGTCAAGTAACGCCTGGCTGGAATGCTCCCCAGGCAGTGGAGATTGTGCGGGCAAGTATTGAATCCAATGACCGGGGTAATAATAAAATAGTATATGTGTAAAGCGCTTAGAGACATCATAGATGTATTAACCGCTATATAAAAGCGGAATTATTAATATTTTCATCTCACTGTGATTCAGGTGTTGGGGCCTGCGTACCATGGGCTCAGGAGTTGGGCGCTGAGGTGATGAAGAAGGCTGTAGTCTACACAGACAACACTCCAGGTGCATATAAGGAATCTGGAGACATCCTCCATTCCAAGGTAATTAGCATTATATTCCACACAACAAGAACCTTGCAACACGTTTGATCTAAATGAGGTCACATGATAAATTGCATTTTTTTTTATGGTCGTAGTAATAGTATATACATTAAAAAAAAAGATCATTATTTGCTTAAGATATCTCTGCTCCTCCATAAGACTGAACAAACTTGAGTTTGAGATGTAAGACCAATCAGAACTACTTGAGAAAATACTTTGAGTTGAGAGTTCCACAGCTTTAGTAGCCCATTAACTATCTATGCTACTATTTTTTCAATTCTTACAAAGTACTCAAATTATAAACATTTAGCATTCATTTCTTCATAATTTTTTTGGTGTTACTTACTTTTTCCTTTCAAGAAGGTTGGCGCTTCCAGATCTTAGACCACGGCCCGGTATCATAACACTTTTCATCAATAACAAGTAACAATATATGTTATAAGCTACTGAAATCGTGGCATTTGATTGGCTGAGAGCAAATTTGTCACAGAAATTTAGCTTTTTTTTTTTTTTTTTTTTACTGATAACACGTTTTACATGATTGTTTCCAATCGGATGAAAGCCGTTTCCTACACATAGGATTCCTAAAGTCCTGTGGTTTTAACTGAAGAATCTTAACCTCTATGAAAATTGTTTGCAATCCAATTTCTAAGGTTTTGAGGAATAATTTTCTCTGGTTTATGAAGTCCTGACTGGCACATAATCGGGAGAGGGCGCCCTCCTTTGTGATACTGCCTGAGCCATGTAGTAGGATTTACAAACCTTGTTATGACTTATACACCAGCTCGTAGTCTAAGATCATCACACCAGCATCTTCTTAAGATTTACATGATTGTTTCCAATCTTAAGACATGGGTAGCCTGTGGTGAAAGCTAGGGCCTTTTCAGCTGCAGCACCTTCTCCTTGGAATAATTTACCATTTTATTTCAGAATCATAACTTCCTTAGAGACCTTTAAATATAGCTGAAATCTTGTCTTTTTTAACAATACTGTACTTTTTTTTTTTTTTTTTTTTTTTTTTTTTATTCGGTCAAAACTTCTCATACATAAGACAAATTAAAATGTATTTTGGCACTATGACACTCATCCAAACTCTCTAATTCTTTCTTTTTTTCTTGTGCGACTCGAAATATATAAATGCCTATTATTATTAGAAGTAGTAGTAGTAGTAGGATTTGAATGGGAAGTCTGCAATGAAGCAAATGCATGCGCAGATGTCTTGCAGTGATAGCACTTGTTACGGAACGATAGGATGTTTCAATAGCTCCCCAATATCTGTACGTGTGTATCCACCACTACCTTTATTACATAGTGTTAAAGGTGGTGGTATGTAAAGACAGCACTTGTCAGAAATCGTAAGTTGCGGCATGGTGGTAGAACATTAAGAATCACATGTAGGATGGACATAGACATGTACAGTGTACATTTACTATCAAGATCATGCTTAACGTACGGAAAGTGGCATTGTATATTGTTGAAATTACAAGTTTAAATTCACCAATATCACCAACCTTTATGCCTTTGACATTCCTAACGTGCTACAACTGTGCTTTGCTAAGCTACAAATTTAAAGTGTCATTCTTTATTCGCTAATTATCTTGAAGGTGACGGTGTTTGCAGAGATTGGAGAGGTGATTAATGGGACCAAGGGAGCCAAAAGAGACGAGCTTACGGTCTTCAAATCTCAAGGTAAATATTGACTGCTTCAACATTACTTGCTGTACATGTAGCTACAAAATGGTTTAGACTTCTACTTGTATTCAAATACAAGAAGACCAAAACAACTTCATCAATTATGATGTTAGAAATCATTGATACATGTTTTTATATAAAATTAGGCACTTCATGCATGTTTAAAAATCCCTTATTTGTATGACATGTATCTCTTGCTGCTGTAATGCATATGAAAGGATTAATAATGTAAAAAGTCATTTGGTTAGTACATGTATGTCCCTTTCAAGACAGGTATTTCTCTAGGGATCACGTATTGTTCTTCGAATTGGCAACAATATTTTTCTTTTTATGCTCCATTGTTCTAATAATTCAAATAAAATGAGATGTCTATGAATACATGGGTCAGAATTCTGTCAAAATTTTTTGATTTTAACTTGTAGGTGTGGCTATTAAAAATGTTGTAGCAGCAAAACTGGTCCATGACAAAGTCAGTCTTCTAAATGATGTGAAACCATAACAAATGAAACCAAGGGTAGGCTGATCTTTGCATCCTGAGTTAAAACGTTAGAACCACTTGAATCCAATCCCTTGATAGCCTTGACAAACAAAATTTCTAAGTTTTAACCGACCTTGCTCTTATCTTGATTTTATCTTCTAGGAGTGGCTGTTGAAGATGCAGTAGCAGCAAAACTCGTCTATGATAAAGTGAGCGTTCTAAAGGACATGAAATCATAATAAACTAGATGGAACTTCAACTGCGCGCAGTCGAAATGATGCCTCCGTCATAGAGCAGTTTTACAAACCAAAACAGAAGAAATTTTTCAAATTCAAGTTCAATTGTAATCCATTAACAGGTTCTCAGAAGATCGTGATTACAAGCAATTTCTCATATACATATATGACCCTTTGATCTTTGACCTCATGACCCTAACATCTACTCAGTTCATTGGCTCTGCAAGATGTCCCGAGTTAAATAGTAATCCATCTGTCAGTTCTAATGAGAATGCGTTCACAAGCTATTTTTGCATACATAATGAGCCCATGACCTTTGACCTTTGACCTCATGACCCAAGAATCTACTCAGTTCATTGGCTCTGCAAGATACATACATGATCTAAGTTTGGCAGGAATCCATCAATCTGTTCTAATGATAATGCGATCACAAGCTATTTTTGCATATATAATGAGCCGCATGACCTTTGACCTTGACCTCATGACCCCAAAATCTAATCAGTTCATCAGCTCTGCAAGTAACATACATGACCTAAGTTTGGCAGGAATCCATCAATCGGTTCTTGAGATAACGCGATCACAAGCTGTTTTTGCATACATAATGAGCCGTGACCTTTGACCTTTGACCTCGTGACCCCAAAATCTAATCAGTTCATCGGCTCTGCAAGATACATACATGACCAAAGTTTGGCAGGAATCCATCAATCGGTTCTTCAGATAACGCGATCACAAGCAGTTTTTGCATACATAATGAGCCCTGTGACCTTTGACCTTTGACCTCATGACCCCAAAATCTAATCAGTTCATTGGCTCTGCAAGATACATACATGACCAAAGTTTAGCAGGAATCCATCAATCGGTTCTTCAGATAACGCGATCACGAGCAGTTTTTGCATACATAATGAGCCCTGTGACCTTTGACCTTTGACCTCGTGACCCCAAAATCTAATCAGTTCATCGGCTCTGCAAGATACATACATGACCAAAGTTTGGCAGGAATCCATCAATTGGTTCTTCAGATAACGCGATCACGAGAACGGGACGTACGGACGGACGTACGTACGGACGGACGGACGGACGGACGGACAGACGGACGGACGGACAACCCGAAAACATAATGCCTCCGGCTACTTCGTAACGGAGGCATAATAAAACCAATTGATGGTGATGATGTTCCAGGGATAGGCTCCCAGATAGCAAAAAGTTGTGGGGCCCATCTGGGTTTTATCTGGTAACAACTGGGCTGGTATATGGGCCCCAAATGGACCCATTGTGGGGCCCAGCAAACTGCATCTGGGTTATAGATGGGCCCCAGATAGACAGCCCATCTGGAGCCCACTCTGCCCGGATGGGCCCACGTGGAACCCAGATGGACCCCACAAATGGCCCAGCAATATGCACAAGGGTTACCAATTGTGGGTTTTATGTGGGACTTACCACATAAAATCCAGGGTTCTATATATTGGCTACATATGGGGCCAAGTGGGTTTTATATGGGGCCCATATGGGTCAAGTGGGTTTTATATGGGCCCCATATGGGCCAATGTGGTTCTAAATGGGCTTCATATTGTTTAAATGGGTTCTATTTTTACCCAGTTGAATTCAGTTGTTTACCATCCAATTTCTAAGGTTTGAGGTATAATTTTCTCTGGTTTATGAAGTCCTGACTGTCACGTATTCAGTTACCAGTTGGAATTAACTGGTCTAACTGGACCAGTTGTACCATTTGGCACAATTTTTAACCAGTTGAAAGCTCCAGTTAAAAGGCTTAATTAGTAAGTTAAGGTATAAGTAGCACTAAATTGTACTAATTAATTTTGTTAATGGCAACAACACAATGTAAAGGCATTGGTAATAAGAAGACTTTGTTAATTTGCCAATGTGCGCTTTTCACAACCAAAACCAACATGGGGCCAACATGGGGCCCCATATGTGTTGGTAGTAGTACTTATGGGTTCTGAATGGGTTCTGATCTGGTATACATCTGGTTTTTATATGGGCCCAGACGATGCTCGATGTGTGATTTTCACCACCAAAAACCCACATGGGAACCACATGGGGCCCATATGTGTTGGTACTTGTGGGTTCTGGGTGGGAAGGCCCATGCATCTGGTATACATCTGGTTTTTGTATGGGCTCTAGTCGGCCCACACAAAACCCAGATGGGCCCCAGATATTTTGCTATCTTGGCTGGTAATCTTCTAAAAATATTAATTTGCTGAAGACAAGTTGTCATGAATATTTGAACATGTAAATGGAAATTGTGCTGCATAAATGAATTACATTTATAAGGAAATATTATTGTTATAATGTGTTTATTTACATGTAGAGGCTTATAAACATACATGTATCATTTAATTAAAGGTGAAATTCAAAGAAAATCACAAATATGTCAACTAATGTATCACTAGAAACTGGTAAGCTAACAGAGGGCCATCGTACAAGTTTTAGGTCAACTACATGTCGGGTGATTTATAAAAATACAAATACAACCACCTCCATATCAGCTGGGATATACGAGAGATTTGCCGGAAAAATAACGATGTTTTAATGACGTCACTATATGGACCCATACTGCTCAAGCAGACGACATCCCATAAAGAATGAACATAATTGCAAAGCTATTATTTGTCAAATTATAATGAGTTAAGTGTATATAAAATGTAATGGCATATCAAACCATTGAAAAGGGGATATGACCCGATTCTGATTACTAAAATCTTTTGCTTGTAAATACACAGGATAGGGGTTAATTAACAACCAAAGAAACCAGACTTTCAAATTGAAAAACCCCCGGAATGATATTAAGGACGGCATTTGTTCCCTCTTGAAACGCCGAACATACCGCGGTGCGTGCAGCTGAATATACAATGGCGTCTTATTTTGTTTACAAGCGACAGATTCCTTTATTTTTGTATCGCTGCATTTGTCATCAAAATAAAACCATGCGCAGGGTTTAGAGTGAGGCAATAGATTATACATTTAGCCTGACGGTAGTGAAGTAAGAGAAAGAACTCAAGAGAAGATGAAAACACAGGCACTGAAAATGTGTGAGATGTCATGGGACATCGTCTGCTTGTGCAAATCATGTCCATACTGTGATCTCACACAATCTCAGCAGCTTTCGGAGAGCTCTTCAGGTGCTATGCCGGGGCTGTATTTAAGCGTTTTGTAATTTATAATAATCATTACTTTGAATGTTTCCAAGTATTGAATTTTGATAGTAGTCGAATCAAAGTTTCAACTTTGCAATAATGAAAATAAAGTTAGTTTTTAAAATCAATGAACATCTACTTTAAAGGTAAAGACCAGTTATGGTCATGCGATTGTATTGTGAAAGAAACGTTGTGGAATGGATCAGAAAAGGTTGATCATCTAGCATATAAGTATTGGTGTGTACTGCAAGGTTCTGGAATCATCAAAATGATAAGAAACTTGGCCCAGTCTTCGTAAAGTTACAAGCACTGTACACAGAAAGATGTATATGGGACTATACGCACACGTGCGCGACACGTGCATGTATCTCTCACAGACCATGAGAGAAACTAATTTCCCAAATATATCAATTAGTAGGCGGTTTCCCGGCAAATTTGTTATCATGTATTAGTCGAAACATATTCTTTCACATGATTGATAATAAGAGCTTCCATTTCATTTCTTGAAATTGGGGCACTTCCAATACTGGTCTTTACCTTTAAGTCTGAGATGTGTATATGTTGACTTCTATTTTTCTAACAACTCCATGTTTATTTATGGCACTTATACTTACGTATTCTGATGAGTATAATTTTTATCATAATTGAGATACTTCACTTACACTGTACTTCAAAGTTGATTGTCAGAATACCATCCCTAATGTGCTAAATGTCTGTAGTAACATGTAATCGGAAAGACATATATATTTAGTAATAATTGTTACAAATATAATTTATATATACATTGTGTTTCATATTGTACTGTTGAGAAGGAAATAAATGTTAATAAATACTAAAATACAAAATACAATTTAGCGGATTAATGTAACATTGTATTAAGATGAGGGGTCGCCATTAAACATTGTGTTTTAAAAGCATAAGTTAAATCAAACTTGGCAAAACGTTCTTGAATTCTGTGAGTTGTCATATTATCTGCAAAGGTTTATGCAGCAAATTAATGAAATCTGACACATCAAACTTTTGCTATTCACTAATTGTGTGATATTGTTGGGGAGGGGGAGGGGGATGTGGCTATTATTTGCACTGCACAAAAGTTTTGTGTCACAGACATTGCTGGTTTTACAGTAAGCTAGGTGATTTTTCTTTGTTGTAATGCATGTACATGCAATCAGCTTCATACTGCTCCTTTAAGGTTTGTTCATATTTATAACCGTAGGTTTATTTGTATACTGATTTTTAAGGATGGTGTGCCTAACATTTTTTTCTTGTATCTGGTAACACATAAGAGAAGTGAGTAATGTTTTCAAAATAAAATCTCAAAATTCACCAATTTGCTACGTTTGCGAAGTTTTATGTTGTTGCTAGTCTGCTTTATGTATGATGGGGAGCTGTATATGTCTGCGCCCCTAACATTTGACACGAAATCGACAAGGAAGTTCCTTTCATACTGTATTCCTCTAAAGCTTAATTTGACATTATTCCTCACATTCTTAAGAGCAAGTGCGCCAATTCAAAATTTAAAAACAGAGCAAATCAGAGAGAGGGAGAGACAGAAAGGGTGGATGGGGGAGGTAACAGAGAGTTTAACTGTTGCGACAGAGAAAGAGGAGAGATTAACGAAACGTAAAATGTAATGAAAGAGAAAAGTTGTAATTTGTGAGAGTAAAAATATAATTACGAAAGGACTGTTTGCTCTTTATATTTCAAATATCGAGATTGCTAGTTTATACTTTGTACTAGGCCAATCAAACGTTCAGACAATTATGGTAATGATTGCTAGGAAAGCGTAACAAGCATTTTAACTTCACCTTTTCTGCCTATCTGTCCACCTTTATCTCTCCCTGGCCCTCACTTCCTCTCTCTCCGGCTCTCTTTTTGCTCTCTTTCTCTGATGATTCTTAGCATTTGCATTCTTCCACCCCCCCCCCCCCCGACTATAATGTTCACTCTCTCTGCATATCTTTCCGCCGCTATCTCTGTCTGGCCACACCCCTCTCTCCCTCTTACTCTCTAATACTCTTTTCACTCTGGTTTTGCTTAACCCCGTACTTTGCTTAGCCCCGTACTATCCTTAACCCCGGACTATTTTTTTTGGCTTTTCACACACGCTGTTTTATAGTCCCGTACTAGCGCCTATTCCTATTCCTATTCCTATATCTCTACCCCTCAACCTCTTTCTCTGATGATTATATGACGACATGTGCTAGAAAATGCTATTTCATATTTTCAACAAAAAAAATATCCTTAGCTGATGCTGCTGATATATTTGGTACATGTAGCCTATTTTCCTGTTCTGTTCTCGTTCATTCTCTCCTTTCATTTTGTTTGTCCCTCCCTGCATTATTTGTTTTCCTATCTTGCAGCCTATGTACATCGCTATAATAAAAGTATTATCACATTTAAAAAGATCAGTCAGCCCTTATAGCTTACTCATGGGTTGAAATAATTTCATTTATTACTGCCAATACCTTCTCTCCCATAAATTTGTCCCTTACTCTTTAAAATATAGATTTCTTCTCCATTACATCTCAAATTCTCTCATTTATATTCAACAATTTCTGGACATTTGTCATGTTCCCTTTTTATGTTTTGATTTTCAGAAACCAAATCCCCGCCCCCGCCCCCCCCCCCCCCCTCTTACTCCAAGAACAAACGGACCCCATGCGTGTCGTGTTACCAAAATGTCCGATAAAGGGGTACTTTTCGTGCGACAAAGTCTGGCCCGCGAATTGTAAAAAAAAGGGGGTGTATTAACTTTTCACCGGGAGATTTCTTTGAAAAGGGGGTGTTTTTTCTTTTTTTCCCTCTTATCTCTTTGGACTCCTGAGAAATTATTCCGAATTTAGGGGGGTACATTGAGCATTTTTCATGATTTAGGTGGATCTCCAAGGCAGGAAAAGCCCGCGAAAAGCCCGCGAAAGGGGGGTTCGGAAATGTTGGCAGTCCTCAGATAGGGGGTGCTTTCAAAAAGAGTGAACAAGCATATGCGTACCCTAAATAACACTGAGTGGGGGGCCGGACCAAATCCCCGTAGTTGCCCGTATGGCAGAACAAAAAAGCATTGGCATGAAATGGAAATACACGAAAAAGTATAAAGCGAAGGCTAATAATTTACTGTAGTAAAAAACAACTGGTCAATCGATGATCCGTTCGAAAAACGGCTGAAAATCTTTGAGATGAGTGATTAGCCAGGTTGAATTTCGCATTTTGATTTTTAAAAAAGACACTAGACAATATTCTGGCTCTATTACTATTAAGATTAAACTAAAATTCTAAATCATTGATTTATTTCATTAACAGCAAGACAAATTTGTTCCATTGCATTTAATTCATCTTTGAATGCAATTCTTGTAAAGTAGTTTGCTATCAATGTTGGATTTCCCTTTGATAGAATCATTATTCAAAGAAGTCTTGTAAAAAAGTAAGACGATACGAATTTATTCTATGAAATGAGGCTCCGGCTTGCCCTTCGATATTTCTACTTACAGTATGCCCTGGCGACCATTGGAATTGCTCTGCGGTCAAATCTTTGCACCATCAGAATTCCCAACTTAAACCATAAATACAATTGTATTCATATTTGACCAATTCAAGTTTATGGCAAATATTAAAATTGATTTGACGAAAAAGAAAAAAACTAAAGACCTTAATGAATAGATTGAGATCTAGAACAAGAGAGTATTCGGGAAATGTGAAGGCCTACTGAGAAGCCTATAGCTTGTACCCGGCCCCCCCACTTAGTGTTATTTAGGGTACGCATATGCTCGTTCCTCTTTTTGAAAGCACCCCCTATCTGAGGACTGCCAACATTTCCGAACCCCCCTTTCGCGGGCTTTTCCTGCCTTGGAGACCCCCCTAAATCAGGAAAAATGCTCAATGTACCCCCTAAATCGGAATAATTTCTCAGGAGTCCAAAGAGATGAGAGGAAAAAAGAAAAAACACCCCCTTTTCAAAGAAATCTCCCGGTGAAAGTTAATACACCCCCTTTTTTTTTACAATTCTCGGGCCAGACTTTGTCGCACGAAAAGTACCCCTTTATCGGACATTTTGGTAAAACGCATGCGGTCATTTCGAAACCTGAGTGGGGGGGGGGGGGGGGGGGGGGGGGGGGGGGGGGGGCGGGAGCTTGTAAAATATATACCCATAACAATATCATAATGATTGAGCTGAGCAAATAAACAAAACAATAGCAAATAATGCAATCAACACCATGAAATGTATATGTACGCTATATACAGATGAAATGTACAGATACGATTACCGCACAAAGGAAAACAAAATATGTCGCAGAAGTAAATGTCGCCAGAACAAATGTCGCAGAGGTAAATGTCGCCAGAACAAATGTCGCTGAAGTAAATGTCTCCAGAGCAAATGTCGCAGAAATAAATGTCGCCAGATAAAATGTCGCAGAAGTAAATGTTGACAGAACAAATGTCGGTGAAGTAAATATCGCCGGAGCAAATGTCGGATCACCAGACTCAACCCGTTCAGGCCTTTCGCTGGACATGCATTCACCCGACGAATCTATAGATCTCTGTTTAGGAGGTCATGCCATTGGATGATTTTAAGTTCGATGTCGTAAGCTGGTGTTAGTGTCGTGGAAACATCAACACCAACACCGAACTTGAACTCTTTCTTGACCTGACATTCTAAATAATTTGTACTGTATGACGTCACTTTTAGTTCTATATGAAGGCCATGCAGTCTGCACGTACAGTACGACCTTTTATTTATGACGTCATTGGAAAGCATGCTCTCTTTCAGGTCAGTCCTCGAAATGACACCCTGAATATTTCCCATTTAGTTACATGTATCTCCGAAATGGGTCCTTCGCTTATGACGAATCAAAATTCGTAGAAAGGTTGCCATTTACTCGAGAACTAGAAGGCCCTCCAATGTTGGGCTGAAACCTGTTTTTCATGGTCCAAATGAGATGATCAATGCTGCTCATCACGTTTATCCTTTTCGTTCCGTCTCCTTTCCACTTTGGCCAAGCGTCAGGATCTTCTTTGCTATCAGGGGAACCAGTGCTATCCGATTCATGTTTGCTCTTTCGGTTCTTATCCTTTCCTTTCCGCCTGCCACTCGTTGGGGTTTTAGGTCGCTTTTGGTTAAGATCTGCGGTCATCTCGAACTCTAGAGCATTGTTTTGGCGTGAACTTTTCTCCTTCTTGATCTTCCTTTTCTTCTTCTTTTTCTTCTTTTTCTTCTTCTTCCTTTTCTCCTTAATGTTTTGATTGTCCAGTGTTCGCACTTTCTCTGACGTTGTATCACGCGACAGTCTTGATTCACGACATGCCATACTTGGGGTCTCTAGCTGTCCGATCGTTGACTGCATTTTTAGCCACACTGTACTCATCACTATCGTTTGATTCTTTCTTTCTCTCCAATTCTTTCAGGTCCGCTGCTTCAATCATGAACTGAAATAGATTTGCCCATTTTGAGTTTGGTCTATCCACGTTTTGTTTGTTAATGCAGCCGGACTTACCACGTTTGGCCTTTACTCTACTTCCCATTTCGGAAACGCGGGACATCGTGCTGGGTAATCCTGGTGTCGGTGTGTGAGTGGCTGACGTGGACAGGTCACCGCAATCTTCGACAGCACTTAATTCAGATGGACTCTCTACTTCAGGATAGTTAGATTTATCTAGACCTGGAGCAGCTCTGGACACGAGGGTATCTTGAAAGGGGAACACAGTCTTGAAGAGTGATCTTCTGCGTTCGTGAAACTGGTTCAGACTCAGTGCGGTATCAACACTTCGCTTAGTGTAGCCCTTTGTGCTCCCTCTCACTAGTCCCTGTGAAGTCGGCTCAGGTGTGTCGCATTCTTGTGATACCTTCGACGTGTAAAGCTGATGGAATTCGCACGGACGTGATTGAAACTTTCTGCCGTACTTCTTCCACAGTTTCGTCTTCGACCTGGACGGGCTGCCCTTTGTCAAGTTACGAAGAGGTTTGTTTGAGTCATGAGATGTAGCTCTTGGTTCTTTTTCGTCTGACATTTTAGTCGGTCCTCTATGTAAGTGACCTTGCTGCAACTTGCAACTTTCGATGGTTGACTTCCCTCTTGAAGATGGTATACTTTGAGATTTTTCACCCTGTCTCCCATTACTTCCAATCGTACGGACCAGACTGCTAAGATCATTTCGTTTCCAAACCGATGACGATATCGGCGTAAAGCTGAGTTTTGTCCTCTGTCCTTTTACAAAATCCTCTCCCCCTTTTTTCTTCCCATCGATTTTTGGAGACGTAGAAGACTCTCCTCGTTCACTCGACAGGGTTTCTTGAAGAATCTTCTTCGTTCCTTTGCCCCTTTCTTTCGGAGCGCTTTTCATCTCTTCTCGTTGACATTCCGGGTTCATCATTTTCGTGTCAGAAGTCGTCGACATAAGTTCTTTGTCATCAAATTGTACAGTTTTTCCCACAACTGACGTTTCTGATCTCAATATAATCCTAAGATCAGTCTTGGCGAGCTGTCCAGGAAGAGGTGGAGTCAGACTTCCACCGGTACCCTCTCTCTTGGGGTAACGTTTATGTGCCTGTTTCCTGTGATTTCTTGACCTGTCAATCGTCCTGGTGACCAAACTATCAACGTAAATGCTTTTGAGCGTCTCGACATTGCGGGATGCACATTTAGATTTGATGATGTTTCTCCCCTTTGCATTTCTTGCTTCTATAACGTTTCCAGCATCTTTCTGACCTCGTTGGTCTTTTCGGACCTGCAAGTCACACAGAGAGGATAATTCAAAGTATGTTTCAGGCCTTCTAATGCAACATCACGGTATACAGATTCAAATACATGTCTGACAATAATTTTAACCAACAACGACTCCAAAACAGATTAATAATAAGAGGTTCATCAATTCACAATAACGAAAATGTTCAATGTTACTAACACATCCGATTGTATTTAGCGTCAACAGCGCTTTGCTGTACGAATTCATGGGCTTGGATATATGGGCTGCAGCTTGTCTCCGTCTTTCCCCTTCCCCCAGAAGTTAGTAAAAAACAATATTTCTGGCAGCGAGATGCCCAATATATTCATTTCCAAGGCAGCGAACTGAGCGAAGTACCTCTACAAGGGCAATATACTATTCCTACATTTCCTTACGTATTTTGATGACAAAATACCATTAAAAGGGAATCGCCCCTTCCTTCATTCCTTTAGGAGTGCCTAGAAACGGGAAGTTTAAAAATGATATTCGGGCAAGAAGCGTCAGTCCCCCCTCTGTATTAAAAACATGTACTATAACCGCCCGTAAGTGACCCGACTTTTGCTCATGCCAAAAAATTCTCTGGACATTATGTCGTCCAAGGTAAAGGGTTAGGGTTACGATTGGGTTTTAGGTTGAGTTAGGTTTAAAGTTAGGGTTAGGGTCAAGGTTAGGGTTACGAAGAGGTTTGGGTCCTGGATTTAGTGTACGAAATTGACGCGGAACATCGTCGCAGAAGCAAGGGCCCGTGTATTTTCCCCTCTTGGGTACCGGTCCCGGTGCTCATAATTTTTAGTACACTTGATATGGATGACTTACCTCTGATCTTGGAACAGACACGTTGCTACCCACATCCCCAGACGGTTGGCGAGAAGGAGTGAGACGGGACCGTGTCTCGTTGATGAACGTCCTGGCGCACTGCACCGAGCAGAATTTTTCAGCTGCTTCCAGGATGTAGCAAGATCGAGCAGAGAAGTAGAGCAATGAACCAAACCCGTTGCAAGTTCTGCAATGCCCTGGGAAGAAAATGTAGACAACATTACGTGTTAGAAAAGGAATATAGCCAAAATCTGCCCCGGCCCCTCCACGCAGTGTTATTTAGGGTACGCATATGCATGTTCCCTCCTTTTGAAAACACCCCCTAAGTCCGGTGTGTAAAGTCTTTTTTGTGTATTTACGAGCCGGACTTTGGTGCGTGAAAAGTACCCCTTTACCGGACATTTTGTTAACACGCATGGTATCCCTCCGTTTACGTGGGGGGGGGGGGGGGGGGTTCATGTACATGCAGGAATACGACTGATTATAATTTGCATAGGAGACAGATAATGTGTGTGTTACAAAGGATACTATCAGGCTAACATTATGAGACAGGAAAAGAAACGAAGAAATAAGAAAGGAACATAAGGTAGCTAACATCCTGCAGAGGTTAGGGAGATGAGACTGAGATGGTTTGGACACTTGGAGAGAGCTGATTAAGAAAGACAAGCAAAGGACATTATGACGCGAGCAGTGGAAGGAAGCGGAGGAAGAGGAAGGTCGAGAACTTGATCGTTAGAAGGATAACATTAATAGAGATTATGAGGGAACTGAATCTGATAGCGGCTCAAATAGAAAACACAGACATTGGAGACTGCAGTAAAGCCGTGAACTAAATTTGTCGCAAGTTGAAAATAAAAAAATATAGAAATAAATGAAAAATTAGTAACATTTACCCCCCCAAAAAAAAAGAAAAGAAAAGAAGAAAAAAAAATCGCTAAAACTTATCCTCCGCTGGTTTTTCTATTCTAACAGTCTTTAACCATATATGATAAAAATGAATTTTACCTTATCATCAATAAAATGTTAATGCTGATCAGCCGGAGAAAAGAAAACTAATCAAAGGCTTATTCAAGCATGAATTTCATATAGCTAGCCCAATTGCTATCTAAGCACATTTCCTCATTTAGTATACTTGTCATAATCATAATAAGCAATCCAAACCCAGAATTCCTCCTTACCTTTGGGTGGTTGAAGACAAGTTACAGCTACAAACTTGATGCCGTCTATCATGATGACGCGACCGATAGTGCTGCGTGACGGCTCCGTCGTCATCATTGCTGCCTGGACTGCATTCGTCGTTTGCTTGGCGCCATTTTCATCAATCGCATCAGTCAGACTGTTACGATGTCGTCTGCGCGATGCAGGATTATCCTTCGTTTGGTGACCGTCATCTGAAATCTGATTCTCGCCATCTTTATTTTGGTCGCCGCTCTCCAACAACGTCGCATTCTTTATATCTCCTTTATCACAACGCCGGCTTTCCTCAACCTTCTGGTTTATCTGGCCTAGGGTCTTCTCCAACCGTTGCCTTGAGTGATCTATAACTTGACCAACCATTTCTTCATTTGAATTGGATCTTGACCCTACCATTTCTAGAGCGTTTGGTTCATTCGTAATCAAGCATCCTATACCTTTTCCAGTAGGCATACATGGACCAGATCTTTGCTCTAGTTCAATCTCGTATGAGCTCTTATATGCAGCAGAATTGGAGTGGTCTTTAACAGACGTCTTTAGTGGCTGTTCACCAATACCTAATACTTTGGTTGTAATGCCGTCTATCCTGGATGGTTGAACCATTGTCGCGTCGCCTCCGCAAAAGTTGGTATCCCGCTTAGTTTTGTCCTTTTCTTGATCAAGGAATCCTTTGGGCAATGCTTGTGAGACGAGCTCTTCTTCTTTTTCCTGGTCGGGGAAACATTGGTCGGATTTTGTATTAGTTGGAGTGCAGTCTTGGCCCCGAACTCGTTCACAACTAGGAGATAGGATGGAGTTTTGGGAACAAGAAACCCCTGATGATAAGGTAGTGTCACTGCTGAGGACCTCACTCCCGATGACATCCAGAAGACTGAGCTGTATTAATTTCCAAAACAATAGTTTTTAATACAAGCATAATATTATGATCAGAGCCACAAGGGCATTAAGTTAAAGGAATAAAGACTTCTGGCTTCAAACATACGATATGATGAGGTGGTTGGGGCTTGAGTGTGCGGACACTGAACAAAAATAAAGACATCTCTTATATTATTATTGCCTTTTAAGGAAAAATATGCACCACATAACACTAGACTAACCAGGCGCGGATCCACGAGGGGGGGGGGGGGGGGGGGGGGGGGGGGGGGGGTTGCACGGGCTGCCCCCCCCCCCCCCCCATGGCATAACAAAACAGGTAGATCTATAGAAATCTAGGCCTAGCCGTCCATTTGGTTATAGTTTAACTAAAACAAATTGTGTAGAATATGAATTATTAGAAATCATGGATCGAATATCACATTTCCTATGATTACTTAAAACAAATCTGAGTGAATTTCGGTTACCCAATAATACATTGTTGTAGATTTTTGTATAACCCTATCAATATCATCATTTATTTATTTATTTATTTATTTATTCATTTCTGATATTTATACAGGGTGGCACATATCACCAATTTGGTGGTCTTCCATGAGGCCCTGTTTGGTAATAATAAAACAAATAACAGCTTCAAAAACAGAATAGAACACAAGCATATAAACAGGTAAAATACAAATTAATTGGTATCCCCATGAAATAACTGAACATTCAAGAATCATCCTTTATCGTTTACAAGAAATAGGTGAATGGAATTTTTAAATTAGACTAAATACAATTTTTAAAACGTTCATTTAATAATCTGATATAGCTTAACGCACGGGATACCAAAATTGTTATATACATAATATATTCAATTGCTCTTTAACTAATACACTTAGGTTGTTTACAAGATAGACAATTGCTATATTACATGTATGAATAGACCTACATAATGTAACGATAACCATGTCAACCAAATTCCATAACTTTGCAGATAGGAAAAAAAAAATGTTTAGCTTCGCACGAAACCCCAAAAAAGTTCACTTACACGTCATCTACAGATAACAGGGCTTTTTAAGCGTGTTTAAAACTGTTCAGAAAAGGTGAAATTTTGACAGGACTTTTAAGTTGGTTCCATACTCTTGTTCCAGAAATTAGAGGACTGTTTTTATAAGTGTCCGTCCTAAATTTGGGTACACACAATCCATCCCTTACAGCATGTCTTGTATTGTGATCATGTTGTGAACTAACATGATGTAAATCTTGTTTTACTTTAGTCTATGTTGGTGCCATGTCATGCATTTAGTTAAACACATCATCACTGCACGTCCAAACTGGAAACGTGTCTGAATAGGCATCCATCCTAAGCGACTAAACATATCATTTGAAGATACTTCAAATCCTTCTCCCAGCACTAAACGTGCAGCTTGTATTTTAACCTTTTGTAATTTAATCGTTTGTCTTTAAAATCGCTCAGACCACACCGAGGAACAATAATCAAAATGAAGAAGTAAGATGGCATTATACAGAAGTTTTAGAGATCTTGTTGGCACGGCCGCCGAGCAGCCTACTTTTGGGTAATGTGACCATAGCATTACCGTTGGGGGACGACTCTTGTTGCTTGTCCATAGAGGGTTCGTGTGTGTTATAGTGCCTGATTCGTCCGTAATCAACCTTTGTTTACCTAAGCTTTGTTTATGTCATGTAAACTAATGAAATGAGACTAAGCGCAGAGTTTCATTGCGTAACAATAATTTTTACGCAATCTATATTAGCGCGCATTACACTTTTGCAACCGGTGAGCGGTGCCGTATAAGGCGGTGCCAGACAGAGGCTATTTGGACAAGGCCTCGATCGTGCGATGCTTGTCTGCCGGGCAGGGTCTGAAAATAGACTAACGCAGTGTGGCTTTTCAGCAGTGATCGCTGGACCGAGCCTGATGCACCTTAGTCTGCAGGCACAGACCCTAATTTGACACTTAATCAACAAATCATTGTGCCTTGAGAGAAGTCTAGCCCAGCTACCTACTGGTTGTGTCTGTGTCAGGAGCAGCTACAGTACATGGCTGTGGTAGTCTTATAGTGCAGACTCACTTTAACGGCTGACCAGGGGCGGTATTCTGAACCCTGTGTTATCTCTAAAATTGTTGTATCTTTGGAGATAAGATAAAGTTGGTATTCTGAACATTGTTGTAACTTTTGTTGTATCTTTTCTCTCATCTGTTGGGTCGCGCCTGCTTTCAAACTTTGGTGCGCTTGTAATTGTGCTTATTAGTAATAAAATGGCGCTTAATCCTCATTTGCATATGCGCACGAGAGATAATAATTTTTTTATGTCGAGATAATTGGTATTCTGAAAGTTGTTGTATCTTTTATCTTATCTTATCTTGCATGGTATTTACAACAATATTTACAACAGGTAGGGGGTTGTTGTATCTTTCGTGGTGATATGATGGCGGCAATCTCTCTTGCCCAAAACCAACTACGTGCCAATAGACGAGTATTGTGTGTTGAACGGAAACATCACAGATGAGAACTTTCTAAGAAATTACATGCTAGGATATGACGATTTTAATGCTCTCATCTTAACCAATATAGTGAAAGCGTGATTTGTCTTCATGATTCACATGCAACAGCGCATAATGATGACGCGCGCAATAAGCGCTCAAATAACTAATTACGCCCAAGATTAGTATGCGCTAGGCGCAACTTCAGATATGGCATAACAGTCAGACCGCAGCGCGCGCGTTAATGAGGCTGAAAGCTGATTTTTACTCAGCGATATCTGGCGATCACATAACATTTACGTCTGCTGAATTTCCATGCGCTTTTCAGTGAGATTTGTAGGGGTGTACATGTAGCTGCGTTTTTGGTTGTTAACTTCATTCAACATGGCAGCATGCAACGGAAAATCACTCTCGAGATTTTCAGCATCAGTTTGATATATAATTTGCCATATTTCGCAATTTGTAAACAATACTTTTTCACAATTTTTATTGACGTTATTTTTGTAACATTTCAACTGCTGTTTTGACCCGGGAATTTCACTTTTGGTTCCTGACTTTGGGACAAAATAAATTTGTCCACTTTGAGATTCGTTCGAAAGATGAAAAGTCACTGATCAAAAATATGTCAAAACCTAATTGACGCAAAATCATGTTCTTTTTATAATCATAGTAATTAAGACCCTAAAAACCCGGAAATTACCAATTTGTTCTTTTTATGATAGCGCGAAATTGTGTGATTTCATACTCGTGCACGCTCGCCGTCAGTGAGCAATGGCAATGCATAACTGATTATTAAACTCCAGGGAGCTCCGCCGCGCCATCGACTAGCCGAAAAAAATTTAGAAAAATGATTAAAAAAGAAATATAGTAGAAAAGAATCATCTGCTTGGCAGGTGAGGTATTTGATCTCGGGTCCTTAGATTGTTGTCAAGACGGCTTGCGCGCACGTGCTTTACAGGCGCACGCCACAACGCATGGTTACCAAAATGTGGTATTCAGAATATTAATAAACCAAAGCGAAACATATGTGACGTAGTTGACGTAGTTGACCAATCAAAACTCTCTATTATCACATCGGCAAAATTTACTACTTTTTTTAATTATTCATGAACATGAGCGTGATCTTTTTTGGTTCCTGACTTTGGGACAGCGTAAAATATAATAATTTTGATATCATTGTAAAGAAAAATATTTATGCTTTATGCTGATTATAACATCTTCTTGACGCAAGAATGATTTCTATGTGAAAATCAGCCCTACTCTTTAGATAGATTTATCGTCGAAAAACCCCATTTTCAAGGCGAAATATCTGTTTCCAAAATATATCTAACATGACTGTCATATAAGTATATAAAGAGTGCAACTTCTTATCTTTAAAATAAGACCCATTTCATTAGAAATGAACAATTATAAAGGCAAACATTGCCGATCGGGAAGACCGTCTGCACTACTCATTACGTATGCAAGACACGTAAATTCTTGCATACGTGCTGAGTAAAATAGAGGGTTTTCGCACCGGCTGCGGTCTGACTGATAAACTATTCCTATAGGTTGACCTACTTATCATGCTTATATAAAACAGATTTTGATTGGTAGGGTCCATACAAATGGGCGTGTCAACAGCGGTCAAAGATAAGATAGAGGTGGTCCTACAAGAGATAACACAGGGATAAAATGATGTTCAGAATACCAACTTACAACAATATTAGCGCTGTGTTATCTCTGGAAGATACAACAAAAGATAACACAAAACTTACAACAATGTTCAGAATACCACCCCAGGGTTTGTGCTTGCAGACTAGACTCACATGATCTTCACATGAGATTCACATGATCTGCGTCTCAGCACGCCTTTAGGAGACGCAGATCATGTGAATCTCAACTTATTTTGACAATTAACGACCTGGCAAAGAACCTGGATGAAAAAGCCACCACAGATTTGATAACACTTGACTTCTCTAAAGCCTTTGATGTCATCCCCCACCAGAAATTACTTCACAAGCTAGATTATTATGGAATCCGTTTAGATAACTTAAGATGGGTGACAAATTTCCTTACAAAACGACTACAACGCGTATGTGTTAACGGAAAACTTCCGACTGGAAGCCAGTTCTAAGTGGAACCCCGCAAGGAACTGTGCTCGGTCCCCACTTGTTCTTGCTCTTCATAAATGACATTCACGACAAAGTCAAAAGCACCACTAAGCTTTTTGCAGACGATTGCATGCTGTACCGTCCAATTAAATCAGTAAACGACGTGGACATCCTGCAACAAGACCTAGATGCAATGGTGGAGTGGTCTCAGAAATGGGGCATGAAATTCAACCCCAAAAAGTGTGAATCAATGCGTGTCACCAGGAAGAAGAAACCGGGTAAATCTTCATACAACCTCCTTGGTGTCACCCTGGAAGAATGTAAGCAGACAAAGTACCTTGGTGTTGTGATCCAGAACGACCTCCGATGGAATGGCCAAACTCACCTCGCAACAACAAAAGCTATAGGAGTATTGAGTTTTCTGAGACGCAACTTTCATCACTGCTCAACTTCCATAAAGGAGAAACTCTACCTCACCCTCGTTAGACCACTCTTAGATTACGCAGTTGCTGCTTGGGACCCAGGCGCGCCGGAAGCAGTTTGGGATTGGGGGGGGGGCAAACATTCCAGGGGGCTCACAGTCCAGGGGCAGTGACGTAATGAGAAAAAAGTAAGGAAGGGGGTGGGGAGACGAAAAATCTGCATCACCACCAGTCTTACACGTTACATGCAGGTCCCGCGGAACGTTTTTCAAAGTGGAGTATTATCGATCAGGTAGAGCGTAAATTGGCGTGGGGTCCAGAGCATGAGCCTCGGCAGGGGGTCAAGTGGCTGAGCCCCTGGAAGCTCAGGGCCCGTATTCAATAAACTTCTAAGACATTTTTCTTAAGTCTAAGAAAATGTCTAAGAATTTGTCTAGGTTAAGAAAGTTGCCTCAACCGTATTCTAAACACGAAAAGCAGTTTGTCTTAGCTAAGACGAAAGATAAGACAAATTCTTAGACCCGATGACGTCATTGGTGGTCGAATCGAGCGAATTAATTGCAACTCAATTTGCCTATGTAATTTGCGTGTTAAAATAAAAATCGCACCGCACGAAAATTATACACTAACATGTATGGGAGATAGAGCGTAAGGGAGGAACGATGCTCACATAATTGTTTCGGGATTGACCAACTGACACTAAAATAGTCTAGTCAAGACCCCCTTGAGGCTAGATCTAACATCCACTGTAGGTTTTTTTACTTTTCTGTCAACCGGTCTTACTTATGTCGCAGCCGCAGGGTCTGTGAGTGGCTATGAAAGCAGCGCAGTCGCTAGCCGGCCGACCAGCGCTAGCATTGGATTTGGAGCTACCCTTTGTTTTACATCGTCTAGGCCTACTGTGTTATGCTAGCCTAAAATTAATCACATGGCTAGATGTAACCTTTATCAGACTTATAATATAATTTTTGTTGTCTCACCTAATATTATGCCGATTGCACATTATTCCCTGTTTCCATATTTTAGCGCCAAAGACTAATGCAAGAGACGCCCATGTCATAATTTAGTGTTATGGAGATGCTACGTACTCGTTTAGCTTAGTTAATGTGTACAAACAAACATAAACAAGTACAGTGCCTATATATGGCGCTCCTGCGCGCTGCGCCGTCGACGCTATATATACCGTGTTTACACAGTGTTCCGCATCGAGGGTTGAAGCCGGCTTGAAGCCGCGAGGGGATTGAAGCCGGGTTGAAGCCTGCAGTTTTATGTGTGTAAACGGGATCCCAGTGAGGATTGAAGCCGGGTTGAAGCCGCCGCTTGAATCCACCAGAATTGCAGGTCTTAATCCACCTCGCGGCTTCAACCCTGCAACTTTATGCTGTGTAAACGGGATCTGATCCACCTCGAGGGTTGAAGCCATGTGGGCCGACGTGAGCAGCCAATGAAAATGGTAGTCCTGACAATGACAATGACAATGACAATTTATTCTCATGTCACCCACATTGGGGTATTGGAGAAGTTTACAAACAATTTGAATTTGTCAATTTAACACTGTGAAATATACAATACAAATACAATTAATGTTAATCCATACAAAATGACACTATCGACAATACTGAGAACAATTATGATGATAATGATAATACAAATATTGATGATGATAATAATAATAATAATCAAAAACAAAACGATAATATTAATTAAGACGATAATTAATGACGAAATTAATGGAAGCAATTGAAAAGTAAATTTCCTGGCACCAATTGATATCTGAATTAAAAAATTACTGAAAATATGATATCAATTTAATAAATTGATATAAGACAAAAAAGAGAAACATAAAGTTAATATTGAACTCATAACATGTTTTTTGCACATACTTAAATTAATGAAAACGAAGCATTATTTTTTTTTTCTCTTTTCCTCATACGAGGCACTTTATTACTTTATATCATTTTAACAACATTGTACATAGAGTTTAATTACAATATATATATATATTCACAATCAACAAACTGATATAATAAAATAGGGGAAACATAAGGAAAGTGGAAGGGAAAGATCAAGGCATGAATATAAATGCGTTAAAGGTTCAACTAAGAAAGATTCATCTTGATATTATTTATTAATTGTTCTTGGTTACTGTATTGCCAATTGACATAAAACATAAAATCGCTTTTGAAAGTCATCCAAATTGAATGACTATTGAAGGATTTACTTCTAAGATGATTAAGTATATACACCTTATAAATTGCATATTGTGCGTAAACAATTAATACATTCATGAGCAAAAACTCCGGGTCTTCAATGTTGAAACCAATTAGTATGATTTTTTCTCCTAACTCAATATCTTTTTGGAACAAGTTCGTTACCAGATGATGAATTTTTTGCCAAAAGACTGCGACTTGGCGACATCTTAGCAAAATGTGTTTAAACGATTCTGATTCATTGCAATATGTACAAAGCATATCGGATGTAATTTTCCACTTGTAAAGATTGTCTTTGAAGGGTAAAACTTTATGAAGCAGTTTGAAATTAAATTGTCTTACTCTGTTGTCTTTGATCTTTTTTAATTTAAAATCTAAAACATGCCTCCACTCAAAATTGTTTGGTAGTTGCAGTATTTCCTGCCAAAACAATGACACCGGAGGATTTTCTTTTTTGAACTCATTCAAAAGAATATAAAAGTGTTTTGCTTTCATGAGACTTAATTTAATTAAGTCGCAGTTCGATATCTCAAACATTCCTTCAGAAACTTCTGTTGCAATTGGATTAAAATTATTATTTCTTATTTTTTCTACCCATACTTTTGGAAAAGCCCTTTTTAGTTTCGAGAGTTTGAAGCTATCTAGTAAAGAACTTGTACCTAAACGTTCGAAGAGAGTGTTGCATGACACCCATTGTCCGTTTTCAAATACATCACTAACTTTACAGATTTCCATTTTTTAAAAAATAAAACATTTCGTTCATGTTTGATGTTACTGTTATACCACAGAATTTCATTACATATGTCTCTTACATTCAGGAAATGAACATATCTTAATTCTCACCAATATGTGAGTAAGTTAGCATAGAAAACGAAGCATTATTTAATGAGACGCGTTACAGTCAGACCGCATCGTGCGCGATAATGAGGCTATACGCTGAATTTTATTCAGCGTCTCTTGGGTTATCTCGTACATTCACGTGTGCTGAAATTCACGAGATTTTCCGTGAGATTTGTAAGGGTGTACATGCAGCTGCTTTTGTGGTCGATAACTTCTGTCAACAGGGCAGCACGCAACGGTAATTACTCTCGAGATTCTCAGCTTCAGTTTGATATGAAACTTGCCATATTTCACAATTTTGAAACAATCCTTTTTCACCACTTTTATTGTCGTTATTTTTGTAACATTTCAACAGCTATTTTGTACCCGAAATTTCGCTTTCGGTTCCTGACTTTGGTACATAATTAATTTGTTTACTTTGAAATTCGTTGGAAAGATGAAAAGTCACTGATCAAAACAATGTCAAAACCTAATTGACGCAAAATCTTGTTCTCTTTATAATCATAGTAATTAAGACCCTGCAAAACCCGGAAATTACCAATTTATTCTTTCTATGATGGCGCGAAATTGTGTGATTTCATACTCGTGCACGCTCGCCGTCTGAGCAATGGCAATGCATAACTGATTATTAAACTCCAGGGAGCTCCGCCGCGCCACCGACTGGCCGAAAAAAATAAGAAAAATGATTAAAAAAGAAATAATGTAGAAAAAGATTCCCAGGAAGGCTGGTGATTGTAATTTATCCAGGGTCCTTAGACTGTTGTCATGACCGCTTGCGCGCACGTGCATTACAGGCGCACGTGGTATGCTTACTAAAATTCGGTATTCAGAATGTTAATAAACCAAAGCGGAACAAATGTGACGTAGTTGACGTATTTGACCAATCAGAACTCTCTATTATCACATCGGCAAAATTGACTACTTCTTTTAATTATTCATAAACATTCGCGTGCTTTTTCTTGGTTCCTGACTTTGGTACAGCGTAAAATATAATAATTTTGATATCATTGTAAAGAAAAATATCTATGCTTTATGTTGATTATAACATCTTTGTGACGCAAGAATGATTTCTATGTGAAAATCAGCCCTACTCTTAAGATAGATTTATCGTTAAAAAAAACCATTTTCTAGGCGAAATATCTGCTCCCAAAATATATTTAACATGATTGTTATATAAGTATACAGAAAGTGCAACGTCTTATCTGTAAAATAAGACCAATTTCATGAGAAATAAACAATTATAAAGGCAAAAACTGCCGATCGGAAAGACCGTTTGCACTACTCATTACGTATGCAAGACACGTAAATTCTTGCATACGTGCTGAATAAAATAGAGGGTTTTCGCACCGGCTGCGGTCTGACTGCGTTAATTACGCATTACTTGTGATTGAACGTGTGACGTCACAATGCTTATCTACCTAAACGGCGCATGCAAACTAGATCAATAATCTAGATAATAGTTATCCGGTTCATTCGTAGCCTGTCTGTCACCGACTTAACTGAATTATCTGGATTTCTAAAATCTAATTTATGAAAGATGAGTCGGGATTTTTCTGTCTGACACCGCCTATATACTACAACTGTATTTGTCTATGGAGCCCGTGATGTAGGCATAGACATATACAGTTTTTACCCCTATTCTTAGGGGCCGTCTGACACCTCATCCCCACCTCATCCCCAATTGTTGTCAGTTTAATGTGTTTTGTAATGTCCAGTCACACAACTTCCTACTGACAAATTTTTGCTCATGGGCTAAATAGAGGTAAAATCGAGTCGACTTTGGGATCTATTTTGGGGGGCTCAAGATTTGAACACTAAACATACTCAGAGAGTTACGGTACTGATACATCATATGTTCGGTCCTGTGCAGTCCTGAATGATGAAAAGGTAGTATGCGGTAAAGCACACCAAGGTAGGACAGGGGACCGTTTGACTGGATGCATCATGACCAGTGTGTATGACAGACAGTGGAAGCACATCAATGACGTCACAATACCAAGAAAAACGGCGGGTGATATCACATGGGTGAATGTTGCAGCTGACAAGGATGGGATGATCATCGCTGCTGAGGTGGATCAGTCTAAGATATACGTCATCAACCCAGCTGATGGTAAGATTATGGACACCATCAACTGTAAAGAGAAAATATGGTTGTCTGATATGCTATCATCAGGTCACATCATCGCTCGGCCCTCACCACCAGATGGCAGAGCGCTCATCATTGACAGAGAGGGTGCTCAAAGGGAAATCCCCCACAATGATGTCATCCTAAATATATGCGTTGATCCTAAGACAGATGATCTCTACGTCGTGACATCAGATCGTGAAAGCAAGACGTGTGTGATTGATCAGGTGATGAGTGAGGGTGATATGAAGAAGAGAAGAGTAGCATCATTCCCTATGTCAACAAGAGCGGTGAAGGGATTTTACATGAGGAGTCACCTTTCTCTATCTCGAGTGATGATGATGTCATCAGGAAAAATAATTGCTTGCGATGGAGACAATATTCTAGTATTCAAAAAGCTATTTAGCCTCTAAACTAATCATAAAACAATCTTTACATTTGATTTTGATCATATCTTTGGTGGAAAAATACTACATGTATTTTATCATTTACCTAACCTAATAAAATCCCAATAAAGTGAAGAAAAATGTTTGAAGAGAATGTTGATTCGTAAAAAAAGACAATAATGATTATTCAATGTGTAAATTGCATTGTAGATTAATTGCTTAGTTGCTTGGTTAATATAGGCAGAACAATTGACAAAGATCCACTCCATCATCAAAGAGACAGCCGGAAACTCCCACCCGTTCCAAATGAAGGTTTTGTAACGGACGGTGTCACATGTTTAGCCCAAACTATTATATGCTGTAGAGTCTAACGCTGTCTCTAAAATCGATAACATTACATAATGTATTGAAACACTCATTAGTTATCATTCATTGTATGAATTTTAATGTAGATATAAGAATGGAAGTTTTACAAATTTACCATGATTATGTTTTTTTCTTCTTCATTCTTGGTTAATTTGGTCCGATATGCTGTAGTAGTGTATCAATTGGGTATACAATTATTATCAGAAATATTAGAATCTTATATTCCTTGTGGTAAAGTATGAATTTAATCTAGACTCTATGTTTTTTTATTTCAAGATTTTTGATATTTTTTCATGCATACAAATATATATATCTCTGTATTGTAAAATAGTTATCACTATATCGCTTTGCAGTGTAAGGTATTTGGTCTTTTGTAGCGTATCCGTAATAATTGCTTAGATTTAGGAAATATGTCTCATAACGCTTTTCCTCATATGAGTTCACATGTTCTTCAATATTTTTTTTGAACATATACACATTATGTCATTGTATCAAAGATATTTAAGTGTTTTCATTCAATATGTAAGCTGCATTGTAGATGAAAATGTAATTGTATAAGTCTGAGTAAAATCACGTAGACGAATATTTTTTATTAACATTGTTGGTTTGTTTGTTTAATACCCTGCCTCCTTGGCAATTCTTTGCTTAGTTGCTTAGTTAATATAGGCAGATTAATGACAATTTGTCATTGAAAAATATCTACTTTTTACAAATGAAGGTTTTGTTATGGTGTGTCACATGTTCAGCCAAAACTATTATTTGTTGTAGAGTAAAATGTTGTCTCTAAAATAAAGACAAAATTATACAGCTTTAAATGTAATGTACATACTGCTACATGAAATATATTAATACCCGTTTGATAGTTATAGCATGGCCTTTTCTTATGGTCCGATTTGTGTATATTAGTATTTGATTTCAATTGTTTAATCTGATAATATAGAAAATGAATATAATAAAAAATGTACAAATGCATAATGAAGATAAAGTACATACATAACAGCATGTACGTGCTGTAATAAGTGTTATATAAATTTGACTATTAATATTTGTATTATTATTATTTTTGTTATTATTATTATCATTAAGATTATTATCGTTATCATTACAATCATTATCATTATTATCATCATCATTATTATTATTTTTATTATTGATAATATATCTCAGCATTTTCTTTCATTATATTATAATATGTATATATTATTGTTTAATCTAATATGATAATATTTCCAAGATGTAAAACGAAAGTACTTTATTTACATCACTGGTTCAGCGTACAGTTTTATTTTACTTTGTCTTGTAGGAAAGTAATGATATAAAGCGGAGTAAAGCGGAGTTGTACCGATAAACATGAAGATCGCAAAAGTTGTACCAATTTTTAAAAAAGGTGACTCTCAATTACTGACAAATTATCGTCCGATTTCTTTGTTAACGTGTTTTTCAAAAATTCTGGAAAAAATTATTTATGTAAGAACTATAACATTTTTAAACAAAACATGTGTCTTCAGTAATTATCAGTTTGGTTTTCGGGAGAAGCATACAACAACACATGCAATTTTACACCTTATAGATAAACTTGCTTCTGCCTTAGATAGTCGCTTACACACCATCGGTACATTTTTAGACTTTTCCAAGGCCTTTGATACTGTAGACCATGAAATTCTCTTAAGTAAATTATGTCATTATGGTGTCAGGGGAGTCGCCTTGGATTGGTTTAGAAGTTATCTTACTGATAGAAAGCCAGCGGCGTACGCAGGATTTTTTCAAGGGGGGGGTTTTAAAATATTTTGCTCCCGAAAATTTGAAAATCGCGCCGGCCGAAAAGTCGCTCAGTGGGGGGGGGGGGGGGGGGGGGGGGGGGGGGGGGGTAAGCGGACACATTTTTTTTTTTTTTTTGGTCTCGAGATTTCATAATTTGACATTTTTGGTCGTTGGGGGGGGGTAAGGTCACCTTATTTAGGTTAGCCGTGGGTATAATTTTTTTTTTTTTTTTTTTTTTTTTTTTTTTAATAATAATAAAAAAATAAAATAAAAAAAAACCAAAGGGGGGGGGGGTTCTTCAGAAAACTAATTATATACTGTTCAGTAATTCAGTTAATATTTTGCCGGGCGAAGTGGCATTTAATAATAACCCAATTGAGAGAGTAACTTCAACAAAATTTCTTGGGATATACATAGATGAGAAACTGAATTGGAAAACTCATGTGGACAAATTAAGTAAAGTGGTGTCAAGAAATACTGGTGTTATTTATAAGTTGAGATCATGTATACCTCAAGAAGTATTGTTCATTTTGTACTCTACTCTTATTTTATCATATATTAATTATGGTATGTTGGCATGGGGCAAATCATTCAAAACTCAAATCCACAGGCTCTTTGTTGTACAGAAGCGGGTTATTAGAATAATTTGTAAAGCGAATTATCGTGCACATACAAATCTACTTTATTATGAAAACGGTATTCTAAAACTTGAAGATCTCTATTCAATGCAACTTGGAACGCTCATGTTTAGCATTCACTCTGGGGACCTCCCTTCTGCCCTTGCTCAAATCTTTAGAAGAAATAACCAAATTCACAGCTATAATACTAGACAGGCTTCTGCTCTCCATTTACCATATGCAAGGACAACATTCACTCTGAATACTCTAATGTCCACTGGCCCCAGGTTCTGGAATTCACTTGACACTACTATAACAAATGCTTCAAGTATCTCAGTTTTTAAACGTAGACTTAAGTCATATTTACTTCACAAGTATGTCGATGACACATGAATGTGTTATCAAGCTTCATTTTTCGTGTACTGTAGCATATTAAACTCTACTCTCGATCTATTTTTTGTTATTTCTTGACTTTGACATAATCCCCTTCTAGCTATCCCTTTTCTTTTTTTTTTCTCTCTCTTCTTCTTTCTCATCTGTACATATACCATATATTCCTACTTGTCGTTCTTGACCTCTGCACTCAGAGAGCAATAACTCATCAATGTCTCGACTTGGTGTCAGCTTGGGTTTGTCCATATTAGATCGCCCTCCCATGGGTGGGTTGATTTTTGCTCATTATGATACATTTTTTTCACTCACACGGTGAGTTTGTTAGCTCACCCGGTGTGATGGGGATGTGCGCATCTTCAGGTATACTTGTTGTAGTCATCCATGCTGTGGTCGATGCATCGTTGGGTAGTTGTTCTCTGAGAGTATTTTGTAAATAGTTTTATATATTCCATATTTGTTGTTGTATTCATGAATCAGTTATCTTTGTCACACCATAAGAGGGGGCCTTAACTTAACAAGCTGTGCTTCAACCAAGGTCTCCTCGTCTTTCTCTATTCTACATTGTACTGTTATTGTACTGTTATGATTATACTCTATTATATTTTGTCACATGTGTTTTCTGGAAGACAAATAAACTTGAAACTTGACAAAACTTGATATTTTTATTCATATTTAAAGATGGTGTGTCCCTTTTGCAGACTGAAAGTATAAACTTGTGTGAATCCTATGGTAAACAAGAGATAATACCAACTAAAAACTCCGTGAAAAGATTGGAACTGGTAATTGCCTTTAATATGGAATTATATCGACCGTTAGGAATTTTCGCGCCGCGTTTCGAAAATTTTGCGTAGAAAATGAAGCTCATTTGATGTATTGTATTATCCACACACAAAAAAAGTCACTCAATAGTCACTCGAAAGTAACCAGGTTTCCGTGCATAATTTGCGTACTAGGACTTCGATAACGTTTAAATTTCACAGATGGGACATACATGACATATTTATAACTCCTGCACAGTTTTACAAATCCGATGTTGGCTGCAAAAGGGATTCACTAACTTAAACATCTAATGGAAGTACATGTAGAAAGACAGTACAACTTTGTAAGCAGAATATGAAAACTGTATTTGTAGAATATCTTATCTTATCAGCTGGTAGAGTATATTTGGCAAACAAAGGATCGGAGTGGTGGCGGTATAAAGAATTAGTGCCTAAACGCATGACTTTCATTTCTTTAAAAAAAGTATCAACGTTGCTTGAATTCGCCCAAGTATTATTACACAAGGAAATATAATTAATTGCTTGCTTTCATTTGTTCATGTTCGGGAATTTTTCTTCTTTCGTATGCTAGCTTTCTAATAAAAGATTATCACATATACATGTAACAGTTTTTCTTCATGCGATTGATTCAGATGTGATTATTTTATCGTAACAAAGAACTCTTGCTAAATATATTACTCATTGCGGATGTAGTATAGAAAATAATATCGCTAGTGACATTCATTTATCTCGTAATGTATGGTTCGTTCGTTCGTGTCTCCTTAGATCAAGATTAATGTAATCTTGATCTTCGGAGTAGTTGCTACACCCGGCCGTGTCAGACACGTTGCCCCGGGGTGCGAGATAGGACTCTTGTAGCGTGCCCCCATTTAAAACATTATACAATAACAGTAAACATTACATTTAATTAATAGTATGAAACTATTAAAATTACTCTCATGTTACGGGAAAAATATTGCATATATTATATTATGAATATAATGTATGGTCAACATGGCGCACGAAACGTCGTGATCTTTTAGATCCCTTGTTGACCATACATTGCGAGACAAACGAATGTCACTAGCGATATTATTTTCAAAGAACTCTTGTTTATGATTTGGACTGTTTCTCCAATTCACGTTGTTTATCTCTCTCATGTGTCAGTTTTCTTTCTAAATAACAGTACCCATCACAAAATACATTCAATATGTTTTTATGTTTTTAATTATTTTCTTACATGTCTTTAACAGTCCGTACGGTTTTTGGGGAGGCCACGGCCGCCACGTTTTTCTGAAAACGTAGGGAGGGAGTGGCAAAGGCAGGGAGGGAGTACCGGCAACGCGTGTCACACGCACTGTGTAAGTACGTGGCCCGCACGCCAAGCCTGGCCGTGAACGGTTGCGTGCATCGTACGTTGCGCACGTGGTAAGTGCGTTGTACGTGCTTACAACGTGCTTACAACGTGCTTACAATGTACGGTCTCCGTGCGGTTGCCACGTTATCGTACGGAGGCCGTACTTACAAGTGCTGCTCACGTACGGTGTCCTTACTCACTCGCATGTTGTAAGTGCATGCACGTGCGATGAACTCGGTGTTTATATAGGACGACATTCCGATGTTCTCCAGAAGTCCCAGCTGTTGCTGCCTCAAGATGCCGCCCATTTCACCGAAGAGACTATATACTGCATTAATCAGTGCGAACAACGTGCGTTGTAAGTGCTTACTCAGTACGGTTCACATGAGTTCTGCGTGCTCATTGGATAGCTTAACTTGGGAAGTGGCGAGTAAGCACGGACCACGCACTTATCACGTGCGCCTTTAAAAGACGCACGGAGTCAGTGCGTTGTGCGCTCGTTGGCAGTACCGGGCACGCATGTCACACGCACTGGGGTGAATCGGTAGCCCAAACGCAGCCCGAACGCAGCGAAAGTTCCTCGTGCACTAAAAGTGCTACGGTGAGTCTGCGTGCTCCCAAATCCGTATACGGAGGCGGTACTCCTCACGTACGGATACCCAAATTTCGCCCACGTGTTTGCACGTAGACAGCACGCACTTGCAAGTACGGCGAGATGTGACCACCGCATTACATGGTAGTGTTTATATTATCTTCTCAATTTTGTGCTATTGTTGAGAAAGCAATATTTTTTTGTAATGAAATGACTACAAATTGCACCTAAAAAAAAATCACAATACACAAGATTGCACTGTGTAAACTCAAACTGATTTGAATTAAATTGGGTTATTAAGGTCAGAATGTAAATATACATGCAGACCATGTTTGGGCAGCAAAGATTGTTTTAAAGGCACTTTGGTTTTTGTCTTCAGTGTAGTTTTATACCTCCTTCCCGATATACAATTTTGTCAGTTTATACATGTTTGTAATGCACAACCACAACTCTTTCCTCTGAAAAAATTTGGTACATGGGGCCTATTAGGATCATTTTACCCCAATATTTAGGGGTCGTCTGACACCTCATCCCGACGGAAATTGTGGGTTTCTTTTTTTTAGGCGCTCTGGGGGCTTAACCCGCCGGCTATGGTCAGATTGAAAATATTTTTGTCAGTGAGTTAGATGGTCTAATGATCTAATGCTAAAACAGTGCTTTGAGCCCAGTTTTCGATAAACTTGTTATCAATAACAAGTGTCAAACAGTTGGCACAAATTTGTTCATAGCCAATCAAATGCAATAATTTCAGTAGCTTATATCAAATGTTCTACCTTGTCATTTATTAGATGTGTTATGAACCAGGGTGCCAATGAAAGCCTCTTCTCATTATTACCTATACCGCGCTTTTCCCATAAGGCCCAAAGCGCTTACAGTAAATGAAAATGGAAATTACATAAATACATTAAATAAGAAAAACAATCTTGCAACTACAAACAGGCCTTTTTTAAGGTAATGGAGACTGCCTAATTCTAAATGGTAGATCATTCCAGTATTTTGAAGCAGATACAGTAAATGTCCTATCACCGGCTAATGTGCTGGTTACTGAATACTATGTGAGACGGAGGACCACTGGCTGACCCTAATGCCCTGGCAGGTGTATATAAAATTCAAACAGGTACCTAAATATTATGGAGCTTGATTATTGAGTATTATGAAGACAAACAAGAGTAATTTAACAATTATTCTTTGTTTCAAAGCTAGAAGCCAGTGAATGATCTCAAGAATGTCGGGCGGAGATGGATGGTCCCTAGAATTCTGAAATAGCACTCGGGCTGCCTAATTTTGTAGCCGTTGCACACGGTCCAATTTAGTCGAGGGAATGGGAGAGAGAAGCCCATTACAATAATCAATACGGGATAGAACTACAGAACGCACAGCATTATGACAGGCAGACTGGTATATATGAAGTGCACTGGTGCCTATCAATCGTGTCAATTTTTTCTTCTCTTTTTGCTTGCTATACTCAGGGGCGTCGCTAGAGGTGGGGGGGGGGGGGGTAGGGGGGATGAGAGCCACCCAACTTACAGGATATTGTCAGTAAAATTGCGCTGCCGTCGGGAAAATGAGAAAAGGGGGAGGGAAAAAAGAGAGGGAAAGAAAAAGAGAAAATAAAGGAAAGGAAAAGAAAGAAAGGAGAAGAGAAGAAAGAAAGAGAAAAAAAGAAAGGAGAGGAAGAAAAAAAAAGGAAAATAAAACAAAACAAAGAAAACAAAGAAAACAAAAAAAGAAAGAAAATGAAACGAAAGAAACAGGGGACGAAAAAGAGGAGAGAGAGGGGTAAGAGCATGCGAGAAGAGGGGTGAGAGTAAGAGAGAGAGAGAGAGAGGGGGGGGGGGGGGGGGGGTGAAGTGATCTCGTCGATGGAGCGGGAAAGATACGCATGTATATATGTTGCTGTTTCGGGTCATCTGTGTCCGGCCGCTAGGCAGGGATAAAAGCGATAAATTCGACAAGAATCTTGTCTACTGGCTGGCTATACTGCTCTTCTGCAATGTGTGCATGCATGCATGTCAGATGCTATTGAATTTGTAAATGCATACTTTACCAAACGCATGAGGTGCCTATTATTCTTGTCATATTTGTTTTTCTTCTCTTTTTGTAAAAATGCAATGGGCAAAAGGCAAAGGGCACAGTAGTTTGAAGTTCGACGGTAGTGAGGGATAAAAGCGATAAATTCGACAAGAATCTTGTCTACTGGCTATACTGCTCCACTGCAATGTGTGCATGTATGCATGTCAGATGCTATTGAATTTGTAAATGTATAAGCCTACCAAAGGCAAAAGGTACATTAGTTTGAAGTTCGACGGTAGACAATCAGACGCCATTTTGATTGCACGAATTACGGTTAGAAATTGATGGATTGTTCTTCTTCGGTCAACGTTTATAATTTTCGAAAGAGTGTCTACGTGGTCAGCTTTCTGTGAGAATTTACATCGCAAAGGTAAAAATAGCAGCTTATACGTGAATTAAATTTTGAATGGTCGGCATTCTTTAAAGGTAATACAGAGTTTTGGTATTGGGTCATGAATTTGGTTCAAATGAACATATTGGAAGCATATGCGATCCTACATTATTTAGTGATCGTTGTTGCGGTTGAAATCGAGTCTAAAGTTATGACATTGTATGCAATACACTATTTATGTTGTATAGCTCCCTCTCAAGGTCATAATGTTAATTAAGCTATGAAACAATGTTTCTTGACTAAAATCGACCGATTAGCTATCCCCGTTTGGAAATTATATGTCACAACTAAATATTCTGAGATTTTCATGGTCGCAGCTACCATTGTACGGTCGTAGGCGCTATTGTAAATATATCAAAATTTACCGGGAGCACCGGTAAATTGTTATATTCCATTTTTCTCAAAAGTAGAAGTGTTTTAGGGCCTATGTTTTCTAGTGCTTATAATACATCCACATGGGCATCCAAATATATCAAAATTGTAAAGAATCACTATCCACCCAATTTTCGAAATTTCCCAAAACTTTGTATTACCTTTAACTTCTTTCTCTCTATTGTTAAATCTCCAGCTAAAGTCAAAACTGAGCCAAGTAAGAATGGGAATATACCAATAAACATTTTAGGTAAGCATCTGCAAAACATTTAACCAGCTGCTTACAGTATATTTACTTTATATTCATGACGATATTTCTTAATGCATGATGTACCTATAGTATTCATAATTAATACAGTTTTTTCTCCAAAAAAACAATCAGTTTAATACTTTCACAAGTACCACTTTCATTATCACCTTTGTGATGTTACCACAAACACACAGTACACACTTCATTAATTAAAGCGATAATATTCTACCCAACATATTTTGAGCACATCAAAATACTTTCTACATGCAGACCTGTCTACATGTATCATAACTCAATCATAATGCATAACTTAGTCTTTGTGAAACACTCTCCAGGACTATTAAGTTGTCCTTTACAAAACCTACGATGTATTCACCGATAGCTGAATAATAATAATAATAATAATAATAATATTAATAATAACGTTTCATTTACCCAGGGTAGCCACTTCAGTTATGACACTGCTCTTCCTGCGGGCCCTGCATAAACATAAACATGTTATTACTATTACTACCCTTCTCCAATCTAATATGCCGAGCGCCTAGCTAGAAGGCAGAAGGTCCAATTGTTATTATAGCCTAGTTATAAGTCTTTGGTATGACTCGGCCGCGGTTCGAACCCACGACCTTCCGTTCATGAGGCGGACGCTCTAACCACTGAGCCACCATGACCGGTATAAAATGTATAAATTTAGTATTATAACGAACAACTCGTAATACTTCGTGTATTACTCAAACAAATAGTTTATTTTTCGAATTGCAACAGCTTCTGAATTGGAATTGACCATCTAGCTATATTTATAATAATTCCCCCATAGACGTAATGGTATAGATTTTGGATTACTAATATTTGTAAGAGTATTTTTTAAGTCTACTCCCTATCAAATGTTATCGGCTTGTGCTTGGTCAATCATTTTGCAACTTGCACCTGATTGGTTGAAACTTTCTACCAGCCGGAAGGACCAGGTAGCAAAATTGTGTTTCTTCTTTGAACTGTCTGACCGGTGGATTTTTACTCTTCTGGGTGCGAAGGGCTCGTTACAATATGGACTTTTAAATGTGCACGTCGACATAGTGGACTGCTACGTGTGACGTTCTTTTAAAGCACTGGCAGTAACTTAAAAGAAGTCAGAGTGCTTTAAAAGGACGTCACATATAGCAGTCCACTATGTCGACGTGCATATCCCTAGTGAAAGAGATTACTGAAGCGATAACAAGTATGAAATGAAACCTAATAAAGCTCCAGGGTTCGACGGTTTAAGCGTAGAATTCTTAAAAGAATTTTGGTCAGAAATAACTGACCTAGTGTAGCATTGTTGGATAGTCTTCGGATCCTAATAATGCCTCGGGTTCGTTATCAGCTAAAGCTATGGTGGATAAATCATCATATTCAGGACACTGGTTCTGACTCGTAACTCTTACGTTTATTCACTCTATAACAACCGACGAGAGGTGGCGCTACACCTCTTACATCTTCCCTTTTTTATAAAGATCATGGTGAACATAATGTATCTTCAAATATTTCACATGAATCTCCTAATAAATTTCTATACCCCTTTAACCTAACAAAGCCTTGTCTTTCTTGTATTATGCTCAACTCCAATATAAAATCCAAACCCAACTATAACTTCCAATTACGTAAAATTAACATGCAACCTAAGTACTTAAATTAACATGTGTTAATTAGTAAAACTATCATCTAAAATCACTTCCAAAATGTTAACTTTAACAAACAAATGTATGCCCAATCAACTTAGGGACATGCCCAACTCATGTATGGCTTCTTTGCCTATACAAATAACCATATGAACACCAAAATGTAACTTTAACTGTTTCTCCTTTGCAGCTAACAAAACCTATATGAAGTTATGAACATACATATATAAACACTGTACCTCTTACTTTTCTCCTTCCCCAAAAGAAACAAAATAAAAGAAAATGTATTTACTACCATATCCCTAGTATACATAAAATTACAAAATGGAATAACGTCAAAATTATTCATCCCTAAAACATCAAATGGTAAGACCAAAATGCCTATACATAAGAATCCAGGAGACCCGTCAGTGTGGCATAATTGCTCACTATGCATATTTAAACTACTTTTAAAAACAAATGCAACACAAAAGGAATAACTCATTCCCAAATCTTTGCGATACAAAATAACTCACTACTGACTGAGCCTTGTCTAATGCACTATTGTAAGAAAGAAAACCTACAAAATTTACCTTTGTGCCAAGTACAAAATAGCTGCACCACATTTTTGGTCCATAAACATCAAATAACATTTTAAGAACAAAATACTAATGTTGTATAAAAAAAACATTTATATATGTTTGTGTAATTCCTGACATCAACAACATTACCCTAAGCTTTGAGTTAATAAGAACATAACATTTTCTATTACACTTGTGTGACATTCCTAGCTCAAATAGAAAGTGTTCAAACTGTTGGTTTCAGAATTTCTACACAGAATGACAGCAAATCCGACACATGCATTATATCAACAACCTACGGTACTGCTGTGCTTTCAACCTAAAACATACCGGTATACCAAACCATTGCTGTACTTTCAGCGGAGTATGGTAGTAAACCCTACCAAGGCAAACAATGCATATCCATGTGAATATCAAAAATAACAAATACTTGTTTGAAAAACATAAAATATACTATGCACTTAGTTCAGTGTTTTCGCTCAATGTTCAAGTCCTTGACTAATCAGGATGTAACGTCCAATTCCACATATGGCTGGATATAGTCAATATAATCTGAAATGTTCAAGTTTATAGATTGAAGATCGACTGCTCCGATTACTGTAGTATAGATGATTCATTTGCAGAGTATTCACGCTATAGTCGCTTGATTCACAAGGCGTAAACAAATCGAGATGATGTGAAACGATTGAATTTCTTTCACATTATTTTTTGATAACTATGCGACACAATTTCCACTAATATCAAATATATGTATCTTCACAAAATGATCATCAATGTAGGTAATTTCAAACTTATACGTCGTCGCTTGAAACTGAATTTTTCTTGTGACTCCAAATAAAACTTTAGAGGCGGCGCTTGGCTCGCACCTCAGAATATCTTCACATCATATCATTAACGTTATCACAACGCAGACAAATTGACTCCTTCCGCTAGCTCGCTGCCTCGCTTTGTTTCCCCGCGTTAAACCGAATTCCAATCACAATAGGAGGTTCAAACCATGACTAATGATAATAAACATCATTTATCTATCTGCATATATATGATTATGAAGTCTACCATGGGACACGCGAAAAAGCAATTTATTTCCTAACATAATCTGCGAAGTGCTTAGGGGGGCGGACTACTCTACCTGTTCTCGTAGTAACATTTTGCTGATCTCGAGGGCAATTGCGAGGTTGTACATGTACGTGTTGTTGTTGTTGCTCTGGTGGAATATTCGCGTGTGTCTGGTCATCTGGGATGTCAACGTCCGCGCCTGAAGTAGTCATCGGTTCCTGCGTTCGTCTCAGATGTCGTCGATTACGCCGATAGACTCCACCGTCATCTCTCTTTACCAAGTAGGATCTTGGTTCTGACGTTTTCCGAAGCACAACCCATTTCTGCCACTCACTCTGCTGCTTGGTAGGGTGAATTCTGACCACGTCACCTGGATGGAGTGGTGGCAAATCTTTAGCACTCTTGTCGTAGTAGAACTTCTGTCTCAACTTTACCTTCTTCAGTTCTTTGGCTGCACTCTGCACCTCTGGTTTTAGAAGCTTCCTTGTTGTAGGCAGCAAAGTTCTGGTTCGTCTGCTCATCAGTTCTGCCATATTGTTGATTTTCCCCATGCCTGTGGTGACTGCCAGGATCTTGTCCCTGTTTACATGGATCAGTCCCATCTCCTGCACAGTCTTGCTCCCAAGCAAAGGAACAGCTCCTGTGTGATCAACAACAAAGAACTCAATTTCGAACTCTTCCTGACTCCTTGGATTCACCACATCTAGAGAGCATCGTCCTGCTGGTTTAATCTCAGTCTTGTTGTACATAGACAGCACATGCTCAGTTCGCTTCAATCTAGTCCCATGCAGTTTCAATGCATGTCTTGGAAGTACATTACAACTGGCTCCAGAGTCCAGTTGAAATTTGACTTGCTGTCCTTGGACGAGCATCGTAGCATACAGATGTGATGAGTCTGCCTTCACTGTATTGACATCTATCACGTCTGTCACAGTCATCAACTCCTCTATCTCATGTTCTTCGGTTGTCTGGAAATCTACCTCATGAATTTTCGATTCAATGTTCGTTCTACACACTATTTTGAAGTGATTTAACTTTCCACATCGTGTGCACGTCTTCCCAAACGCAGGGCAGTCCTCCTTTCGCATTAAATGCTGTTGCCCACAGTATCGGCACGACTTGTAACTCTGAGATGTCCTATTTCTGAAGTCTGTTCCTTTCTTCTGCACTGTGTACGGTTTCTTCTGCCGCACTGCATGCACTGCTGTGTCTTCTGTCTGTTCTAAGACCACTGCATCTTGCTTCGATAGCTCCGACGCTCTGCAGGCATGCACACATTTATCAAGAGTCAGTGCTGGTTCACGAAGTAATCGCTCCCTCATGGAATTTGCTTTGATCCCACAAACGATTCTGTCTCTCATCAAGGAGTTACAAAAATCCCCAAAGTTGCATTGTTCTGCTAACAATTTTAGTTCTGTTACGAAAGAATCAAATGACTCCCCAGATTCTTGTTTTCTCATGAAAAATCTGTAGCGGTTCACCGTTTCGTTTTTTGGTGGGTCACAGTGCTTGGCCAGTGCATCTAAAGCATTTTGCAACGTCTCCACTTCCGGTCGGACTGTTTGGTAGACTTCACGTCCCCTGTAACCTATCAGGTATTTCAGCATCTGAACTTTGACTTCATCAGTTTTCCCTTCCATTGCAAGTGACACATACAAAGAGAATTCCTCTCTCCACATCTTCCATTCCCTGGGCAGGTTGGTTGCCTCAAAATCCATCTGTTTGGGGGGTTTTATCTGCTCCATGATGAAAGTGTCTATGTGACAGTATGTGACTGGTATTTCCGGTCAGATGAGTGTGCTGTATGTATGACTCAATTTATGGCTGCTATTTCCGGTCACTCAACCTTCTGCATGACGTTTTGGAAATTTCAAGACAAGATTTCATCTTCAATCTTTTTATTTCATAAGTCACTTTCTCATACGACAATCGGTATGACTTTATACTTATACTTATAGCAGCTGCAGACTCACCGCCGTTTACAATCACAGTCCCACACATAGGAATCGGCGCAGTCAGTAGCGCATCACACCAAGCTGTAGATATCGGCACAATTTCCGATCAAAATTCACATTTCACTCACTTCTGACACCATGTAGCATTGTTGGATAGTCTTCGGATCCTAATAATGCCTCGGGTTCGTTATCAGCTAAAGCTATGGTGGATAAATCATCATATTCAGGACACTGGTTCTGACTCGTAACTCTTACGTTTATTCACTCTATAACAACCGACGAGAGGTGGCGCTACACCTCTTACACCTAGTTCTTCATAATTTGAATGAGGCTTTTTGAGAAAGGACATATCAGTTATTTACAAAGGAAGTGCGTTAATGCTTTATTGTTAGAGGTAGAGATGAACGAAGTTTTAAGTAATATAATAGAATAATACTATCGGAAAACACAATACGTCAACTGGCTGACGATATGAATTTTGTTGTAAAAGACGTTAAATCTAGAAGGAAGGTAATGAATGTGATTGAAAACTTTGAAAGGGTACCAGGAATACATTTAAATACGAATAAAACTAAAGCCATATGGTTGGGTAAAACTTCTCCCTCAGAGACAATAAAGAATATAAGTTTGTGTGATACTTTTTTAAAAATCTCTGGGTATAGAATAAATCTTTGAGTATGAATATGAATTGGTCGCAAGAAAGATTCATTCAAATACGATAGCTTTTAAATTCTAGGAAACGGAGGAATATGACATTAAATGGGAAAGCACTTATTTGAAAAGGTCTTGTGATTTCGAAATTGATTCATACAGCTCAAATTTTATCGTGCCCTGTAGAATGGTTAAAAGCGTACGAAATGTTATTTTATGATCTTTTAATGGGGTAATAGAGCGAAAGTGAATAAAGGAAAACATGATAAATACTCTTCAAAATGGAGGCATGAATATGGTTGGCATTTGTACACAATGTATGTCGTTAAGAATTAAAAAAAGTTGTTTAGCTTCCTGAGTTTTAAAGAACTCCTTGAAAAAGGGGAAATTGACAATTTTTCTAAAGTATTGGATTGAACAAATTTGATAAAATCATATCTTTTTTTAGGGGATATATAGTGAAAGGAAATAGATTTTTGACAGTCAAAGAATTGAAAAATAAACTAATTTAGTATGATGGTAGATGGTACTATGGTAAAGTGAATATGTCAAAATACGAACCGTTATACAGCATAGATGGAGGCAAATGATAAAATATGGGAAAAACAGTTGATGATTTTAAAGATTACAAACGTAAATCAATGACATATTCTAATTTGAATTTGAATAGTTTTGGAATATCAATACACTGTATTACTGTGAATTGTTTTCATACGGAAGTCGTAAAATTGATTAAAAAACCATCCAGGCCAGTTTATTTTGGGAACAAAACGATACATAATTTTTTTCCTATGATATGGGATTCTCTGTGGTTACCTAAATTGATTATGTTCGTGTTAATTACTTGATACAATTCAACTTTAATTATATGTATAATATTTTACCAACACCTCTTAATTTATTCAAATGGAGAATCAAAGAAAAAAAAATTGTGTTAGTATTGTAACAAACCTGGTACCATAATACTATATATATACAGATATTGACTGCCTAGAGGGGCAATATAACATTTGAGATCCTCGAGGGGAGTTATATTTTTTTGTCGAGAGACATTATATTTTTCCGAAGCGCGTAGCGCTATGGAAAAGTATAGTATTCCGAGACAAAAATATAACACCCCGAGGGAAATTGAAATATTATATTGTTCCCGAAAGAAAAAGTCAATATTTTTTTATATTAAGATGCCCTATATCAGATACAAAATAAGATAAATAGAAAAAAAATAAAAGTAATATCAGAATTGTGCCGACTCACCATTTTTAGTTTTTATTATAGATCTAGTCTAGGCCTGATTGTAGATTGCTTTCTTGATTCCAGTGGCAGTGTCAGATGTTAAGAAATCCGCAAATTTGTTGTGAAATCATTTCCATAATTATGGTGCTGTAGACAGGTCTAATCGTAGAATGCCTTCTTGATTCCAGTGGGAGTGTCAGATGTTAATAAATCCGCAAATCTGTGATGAAATCCAACTGTACAGTATTTCTAAACAGAAACAAGCTCAACTAAACACGCAAATTCCAACTCCGCAGTAAAAGTTGGCTTGTAACTCAAAAATATTGGAAAATCCAGTTATTCCTAATATGTCTGTCTAGTATCTAAATAGTTCTGGGGACTAGACTAAGTACAGGTAGTCAAAATCAGATTAATTTTAAAAGTTGACATTACAATTATAAAAATTGTACTGCCGCTTCTTGTCCAAGGCTAGCTTGTTAGAGACAACATTTATTTGTGGTGATGACTGAGATTGTGAGCTTTGTGA